>JAUMHP010000041.1:1073942-1102888 GCA_032361065.1 Enteromius trimaculatus
CCCGCCGGGTGTGGGCTTTAATGTGAACTTGATCAGAAACCAAGACTAGAAATCCAAACTTGAGATACGATGCCTGTTTGTAGTTAGAGTCAGTAAAACTTCCACCAACTCACCCATCACATACAGCTCGGGTTCAGTGAAATCATGTCACAACAGGTAAAAGTAGGCTTCTTTCAATAAAAGCTCCAATCTATTAGAAATACTTTTAGCTTTAGCTTACCTGTCGCTTACCTAAGTTCATTACAATCGATCAGAAAACCAAGCATTCCATCAACTTCCCCAATCTTGTAAAAACATTACCAGTGTTTACCAGCTCCATGTATTTTTAGTTTTTTGTCTTGCACTTCTGTAAAAAACCTGAAGTTGTTTTTACACATCAGATAAACCCCCTCTGGCTCAGGTGCTGCAGTAGCCACACCCCCTGACTCTCACTATTGGCTGTGCCAAGATATGCATAGGTTGACAGGCAGGTAGGACAAAAAAATCATTACACTTTGCATCAACTTTTTTTATTTTTGCTAGTTTAACAATGTAAAAAAAAAAAAAAAAAAAAAAACACACAGTTGGCGTGCCATGTGCATGGTCCAGGGTTGTACTTATTCTCTTAAAGGGATACTCCACCCCAAAATGAAAATTTTGCCATTAAAGGAATAGTTCACCCAAGAATGAAAATTACTTCATATTTTATATTGTATATAACTTTTGAGTGTTTCCTGTGAGGCTAATATTGAGGCTAATGTGAGCTAGATCATACTTTCAACTGAAATAAAAATGTATAGTATTAGTAGACTGAGGTTCACATACCTGCAAAGTATCCTATACGCAGTAGGTCTGTTGAGAAATCATCAAAATAAAGTGTAAAGTGTATATATATGTATATATATATATATATTATAATTTCATATTACACATTCATCTGGTCTGATATCTAATCTTATGACTGTTTGAGAAAAAAAAATGTATTGTTGTTATTGTTACTCATAAGTGGTATTTGTCTGCTTTAAGTAAAGTAAAATTGCAAGATATGAGACTTATATTGCATTATAACTACTGTATATGAAAAATATAACCCATTGTAACTTATGTGGATTAATCATGTTCATTGTGTCTTAAATGATCATACCCTTTAAAGCTATAACCACAAATAATTAAATATTATAACACATTAAAACTGTGCTTATGGATATTCATGATATGATACAACATATTATTGTTATTTATAATGCATTATGCATTCATTATAATGCCTTAAGAATGCCCTTATAATGTATTATAAATACAGGCTTCATAGACAGTGTTACTATACAGTTTATCTATGCAAATGTAAAATGAACATGCCTGAAGTTCTGGTTATAGTGACTATCGCTGTGTAAGGCACTGGTTAGCGTAGCCGCACATCTATAGCCCTGTGGCACGATGACTGCTGCCCAATAAAGCTGCTGGCTTCCCCTGGGCTGCTGGTTCATGTCTCCGGTTGCTGGTTGCGTTCACACTATTTATTTAGTGTGACACTTCTCCAATTAAAGTGTGCAGAGAGCTGCATCCCCCCCCTCTCCTCCCCGCAAACCCTCTATCCTAAAGAGAGAAAGACAAAGAAGAGAGAATATTCTGCCTTCCAGCGATGATTGCAGTCATTTCCCACTGTGGCAGCTCACAGTCTTGCCCTGAGAGGTGCTCTGAATTATAATTGTTGAGACGAACGGAAGCAGTGTTTTTCTGTGTGACAGCACAGTTAGTGAACATGGATACCGTGACCTTATAAAATGGACACTAATCGATCAGGTTTATTTTGGACGCCATCTTATTTCTCCCGAATCACAATGCAGACTTCATTAAATGAATGATTATATTAATATAGCTATTTGCATGTCTCCCTTATTTGCACACCCGTTTTCATAATGAGCCCTTTTGCACAGAACCTTTTGAACTGAACTTGGTGTGTCATATAAGGGAGACGTACAAAATACAAAGTGTTTTTTCCTGGACCGGAGCCAAGAATCACTGCTTTAACATTTCATTTTGATCCTGTTTTCTGTTCAGATCACTCTGATGTCCCAGGAACCGACAGCCATAGGCATGCAAGAAAACAGATGAGACTTTAATTGCCTGATTAAGGGCCAAATGATGGTATCCAGTGGAATGGCTGAAGGTTTTTCTGTGTCAGTGGCTCCCAATGGCAAAGATTTTCCCTTAAAACTTGTAGAATACATGAGGTAACCTCCAACAGAATTATGCTCTACTGCCTTTGAATGGCAAAGCCCTTGAAGTTATTTTTCTGAAGAGTGCAGTGCGTTTCCCGTGAGCGTTTGGAGTGATTGACCAAACGTTACTTTGACATCTCTGCTTGTTTGCATGCATCATCCAGGACATCAACCTGACTTTTGTTTAAAGAAGGACACCTTATAAACATCATGGTTGGAAAAAGACCACCAAATGGCCAAATGGAGGAGATTGGTCGCCGGTTTTAGGAGGCCAGTTGGAGCGATTAATGGCTGCCACGTTGGAATAAGAGATCCATCTTTAGTTGAGGGCTACAACAACAGGACCACAATGCAAAGTTCTTGGCCATTTTTGTTGGTTTCCCATTGTCCATGGATGACTCCAGTCTTTAAAACACTCACGTTAGTCTCAAGGTTTAAGTCATATTCAACTGCCAGGTCCTAACCTGTCTAAATATGCTAACCATGGTCCATTTATGTACAAAATAGAGGGTATAGTTTAATCACATCTTGGTAAGATATCAGTCGATATTTAAAAAGGTACTTGGTTTTCAGGTGAATGAAGCTTCAGACGTCAAAGATCGTGTGCTTTTGGCCAAACTAATCAAGCTCAGATACAGTGCTTTAATCTGAAATGCTCCGGAGTTTTCATCTTGAACATTATCTCACTAGCCTCAGATCACACCAAGTGTGCCGTAATAGCCCTTCGAATGCAGTCTTTGTAGGATTCAGCCTCTCAATTAGGAAGCAGCTTTTGAGTCAAACAAGGGAGTCTGACCAAAGCCTCTAGAAATCTGCGAGTTTAGGGCTAAAGTGACATACCTTGATCTTATTATTGGAGTGTATTAGTATCAAAGTACCTTTTGACTGAACCATTATTTCTCAGCAGGCATGTGATGGAGGATTGGGATACAGAATGAGGTAGAGCAGGGGTACCCAATCTTGATCCTGGAGATCTACCTACCTGACTGATTAGTTGTGTTTGATCAGGGTTGGAGCTGAACTTTGCAGAAACGTAGATCTCCAGGAACAGCATTGGGCTACATCATCCCCAGTCCTCTACAATATACTTCAACCTTGGCTCATAGAAAAAACGTATACATATGAATCACTGCAGTTTCCAGCTGAAATGACACTAGAGGCAGTAAAATGCTGACAACTTTTATTCCTTTTCATACAAACGTATGAATTCCAAGTACATTATTAATAAATTTACTTGCAGAATGTTATGCCTTCAAAATAATTTGAACATCCTGCACTATTTGACAACACAAGCTTTTGAACGTTGTAATTTCATATATATACATACACACAGCTCCATATGTATTAGTTTTCTTAAGCTGCTGACTTTTAAAAGCCGTTTTTAAAAACGCTGCAATATGTACCTGTACCGACGTAATAAAAATGTTTCACGGTAAAGGTATTAAACGTGTTTTAGCGCCACTGTGTGGACATTTCACTTTGCCATAAAACGTGCAGTAAAGTTCATAAATACAGGGTTGCAGAAATGTATGAATTTCCAGTGAGCCTTGAGATACTTTTATACCAAGTTTTTCTATTAACACATCAACATCGCCCTTCAAATGCAGTCTTAAAAGTTGGATTCTAATTTAAAGACTGCATCCTTTGGAGTCAAATACAAAAGTCTGACAAATGTCTTTCTAACTAGAAATCTGAGTTTAAGAGTAAAGTTACCTACCTTGGGAAAATTAGAGGAAAATGGACAGGTTTGTCCAGTTGAAGCAAAAATATAGCCCATTTGTGCATTTCCAGTTCCTTCTGATTGCAGAAGTTACGCAGATCCCTGGGATTGGCTGGACACTAGTGTGGGTTTTGTCCAAGTGTTGCACGTTTGACTTGAGTTTATTAGTATCGAAGTACCTTTTGACTGAACCATTATTTCTTGGCTGTCATGTGATGGAGTCAAGATCTGGGATACAGGATGGGGTGCCCAATCTTGTTCCTAGAGATCTACCTATCTATCGGATTAGTTGGTTCAGTTGTGTTTGATCAGGTTAAACTCGGCAGGAAGGCAGAGCTCCAGGAGCAGGATTGGGCAGCCCTTGGATACATCCCCTAAGATACTTGGGTAGCTGTCGTATCAACGTGTCCTAAAGGTGTGACAGAAAAACGTAGAAGAAAACAAGTGCATGTTTTGACAATAACAATTTCGGAAGGAGCGCAGGATGAATTAATCACAGCTGGCATCGCATCATCTAATCAATCTCCTTGATACGGATACCCAATCAAATCCTTCCTACCCACTCTAAATAACCGAATTTCCCCTACACGCGCATCTCGCTTTTGTGCAACCCTCCCCATCTCCTCGACTTCCTCTCGGGAGGAAGGGGGGGGCAGATGGAGATCGAGCCGGACGCCGAACCCTTGCCCTCGCCTAGGGTTCAAACCACTAGGGTTTGGAGTCAGCCGTTCTCCCGGCTCGCTCCCCGGACAGCACGCCAAATTTGCTTTTATCATTCTACTAATGAGGAAGCGCGAACTTGTGAAACACAACAAAACCAAAACTCATGCTATTTATAACTCTAAGAATAAAGATACATTTTTTTTCTCGTGTTATTTGTGTGTCAAGTTTATTTTATTCTATATTTGCTCTTTTCTTCACACCAAAGGACACAGTCCAACTTGCAGACCACGATTCAACCATGACTGAAATAAAACCCACTACAGTACCAGATCGGTTTAATCAAATTTCAGCAAGACATACATGTCATTTTAAAATCGAACGTCCCACCTTCAAAAACGAAAGATAACAAATTCAATACAGTCAATAAGCACACGGGACGACACTTTGAGCTACTGTTCAACACCTGGACTCAATCTGAGCTCTATTTGATAAAGCATAAAATACATTTATACATCATAGCATAGTTTTAAACCTGAAAACCATTTTCCACCTCTCCACTAGCCTTCATTCGCACCTCAGCATTATTGCTTCTCTGACATTTGCAGGAGAGGAGAAAATGTAAAAAAAAACGAACAAAAAAAAAACAACAACAACGCACAATGAATTTTATTAGAAAAACAAAACACGTTCCACTGCTGTGTGTGTTTCTGTATTTTCACTGATTTCGTAAGTTGCTGTAGATAAGGCAGCTGTGTCACTTAAGGCATTGCTGCTGTGAAATTGCTTCTCTGTTAAACTCAAAAATGCACGTACGAGTTGACAGGAAATTCTTAACGTGTACGCTTTCTCTTTTTTGTCAAATGAGTTTTATAGGCGTTTCACAATTAGATCACCTGTGCTGAGAATCGAGCCAATCATTGATCGGTTAGTTCAAATGCTTGTGGCCGAATGAAGAGTTCAGTCTACGTTAGCAGGGAAAATTCATCTCTTCGTAGGTGATGTATAGAGATTTCGAGAGCGCAGTAGCCCTTCATCAGATCACACACAGCTCCAAATTGGAAATGCTAGGGTGGGAAGTCAAATACTCGTCATCTACTGCTGGTAGTTGCCATACTGCCCCTGTGAAGAAAAGGATCTGATGAGTCCAGTCACAATGTTTTATAACCAGGGCTTCTGCAGGCTTTATGAAGCTAAATTTAAGACAAAGTAATAGACTACATTTAAGGCCATATTGACATTCCCTTCACTGTACTCCTTAAATTTTCTTTACTTGGTTTTAAAAAAATACTAAGGATGCAGGGCATGCAACATTTAATGCTATGACTTTATATTCAAGACTATCTTCTGATTTAGGAGCATTTTAGGCGTTAATTTATGATTTTGCTAAAAACTGCTCAACAGAGACATCTTTACACCAGCAGTTAACAGAAATGTCAATGTACTAACACAAGTTTCGTCAGGTACCTTAGCAGTGCTGTGTAGTGACGGGAGGCTTTCTCACCTGGTCAAAAGCATAGGGGCGCTGTGGCTGTCCTTGTGGAGGTCCAGGCTGTGGCGGTCTGTACGCTGAATACTGCTGCCCTTGACTCTGGGGGTAGTTCGGATACTGACTTGGAGCGCCCTGAGACGGACCTGTTGGTATAAAAGGAAGAGTGTTTATTAATAGGAATATGTGACGTTTTTTTCTCTGTATTCATATTAGGGTACTGTGATGATCAATGATTTACATTCAAACAGAAGCAGAACTTGATCGTAAATGCAGCTGTCAATGATTGATTTCTGATGTCTCAGTCAGTATAATTCCTACCGTAGGCCTGTTGCTGTCCGGGGTATCCCTGCTGGCCCGTGTACTGCTGCTGCGGAGGGTAACCCTGCTGCTGCGGTGGACCCTGCTGATACGCCTCTTGCTGCTGACCATACTGTGCATTTCCTACAGGAAGAGGAACTGTGTGTTTGCAGGCATTTCAGCATTCACACGCAACTAGATCTGGGTGACAAATATTATCATATTAAACTAATGATGCCACACATGTTAAGAGAGCGCATCTTACCCTCTGGCGCCCCCTGTCCTCCATGGCTGTATTGCTCCGTGTAGTATTCCTCTTGACCAGGATATTGTTGAGGAGGTCCTGAAAATACATACAAAAACATACAAACAGACATTAAACCAACCGAAATATTGAGTGAACCAATATTTTATCAAAAGATTTCAGCATGCCTTGATGTGGTGGCCTGTAGGGAGGCATGGGCCTCTGTCCCATCACGTGATTGCCTTGACCCATCATGCCCATGGGGTTCTGCTGCCCCTGGAAATGCTGCCCGCTGCCACCAGAAGGGGGCATGTTGTACTGCTGGGAAGGAGCCTGCTGGTGCATCATAGGCCCTAGAAGACACAAGCACTCACAGCAAAGCGGTTTTTGGATTATGTAGTTGATATCACTGTTAAAACCTGGTTTTGAGATGAGTACCCTGATTGGGCTGCATGTTCATGTTGGGCCGAGGGCCGTAGTTGCCCATGGGCTGCCCCTGGCTCAAGTTCAACTGCCCCTGTGATTGTATTGCCTGCGAGGAGGGCACCGTGTGGTTATACGCCCCCATGCCACCGTGGCTGCTGGCTGGCATGTTCATGGAGCCACTGGGTATGCTGGGTGTCTGATTGGGCCCGGGGCCCTGCAGGGACATGTGGGTTGGACCTGAAGAAGCAGAGGCAGATTAAATGGGCCTTTAACGGTAACTACTACTTCTTGGGCGAAATATGGTACCACAATGTGTTGCGTGAACTATTATTATGCCATGATTATATAAGAATAATCCAGCAGTTTTGCACTGTTCTGACTGTACCTGGCATCTGTCCGTTCATCTGGCTCTGCATGTGTGGAGCGGGCGGCCCGTCTGACGGCATACTGTGACCGTGGGGCAGCTGTGGAGTCGCTCCACTCTGATTCATGGGCATGTTCTGAGTGGGCGGCTATAGAGAGACACAGAGACACTTACTCAACCACTGAATTATTCACCCATTCATTTATCAGTTATTGATAAAGTGCCAATTTAATAATAACTCCTAATAGCCAAAATAAGGGCCTGATATTTGTATGCTAATTAATTTGCATAAACTCTTTGGTAAAGCCTTTTATAGGCTATTATTCTTGTTGATGTCACCTCTGGCTTATTCAACTGGGGACACTTAATTTCTAGAGATTAAACCAAACTGAGCTAGAACAATGATGTCTCTGAATTCAATAATACTTTTAGTGTTTAATCTTGTCGTTATACCTTACTGGCACTCTATTCTCCTATTTGATACTGTTTGACACAGTCTGCACTGTTAAAAGCGCTACATAAAAGGGACTATAGGCTATTTAATGGCAATTTCCTTTGTGTCAGCCTAAACCAACATATTGTACCTGCTACCTTTTTCAAGGACAATCTTATCTTAAATTCAATTCAAACCCATGCTGTGTGACATCATACTGATTCTATGAATCATGCACATTAAATATAAATATACTCCCATATTACTATGCCATGCCAAGTCAGTAAACGCCCATGCATTAGATGTGAGACTGGGAGTAAATAAATACTCACGGCGGGAAGCAGAGACTGCATGTTCTGATTGGAGTCTGCTATTGTGGCCAGATACACTAGATTTCTGTGTAGCATCTGTTGGTAGCTGTCAGAGAGCAACGAGAAAAGAGCTTTGATCATCGAGTGAATTAGGAATGGAATACCACAGCATCCTACATCATTTGTGCAATGTGTGAAACGTGCGACATCATTTACTCACCCTCACGTTGTTACAAACCTGCATGAGTTTCTTTCTTTCGTCTACTGAACACAGAAGATATCTTGAAGAGCCAAACAGTTGCCAGTAGCCACAATCTTCTTTTAATTATATGAAAGTAAATGGACACCAACAACTGTTTGCTCACTCGCATTCCTCAAAGCATCTTTGCGTTTAGCATAAGAAAGAACCTCATACAGGTTTAGGGTAACTAAATTGAGACAGAATTTTTCTTTTTGGGTGAACTAATCATTTTTGGCAGCTAATGCAAACTGCATAAATGTGTTTTTTGTTTTTGCACTGAAATTTCCATATTTTCCCCCTCATTTCCTATTTTTGCACTAGGTACAAAAAAGGCCTTACACTTAGCACCTTAAGGACCTCCACCGAAACCACAATATTTAATCACTGTGCAATTTAAGCATAAATTACGCATTCTTTGTTAACAGGTTTTCATTGATAAAAATGTCTTTTTTGATATGACAAAAAACTATTTTTGTGTTAACGAAGGGTACAAATAAATACATAAATGTAGAAACGTCAAAGACTGTGCATATGCGTGCCAGAGAACTTACTGTGAACACTCAGCGGTTTTCCCTTTGCTCTGGAAATCCATGATGCACTGAATCAACTGATTGTTTTCATCCAGCAACTGCAAACCAAACATCAAACGCTGATTAAACATGAACACAGACAAAATGCAGGAAAAAGAAGTAAAAGCCTAATTGTTTAACTTAATCATTTTAAAGCGTAGCTAATCAAATCAGACCCAATTAATGAAAACCTGGTAAAAAGAAGAACGAGGGCATCAAAAGCACAACCAAGGAGGTCCACATAGCACCAAGCCATTACCAGTATTGCACCAAAAAAACCTGATCCTCCTAATAACTGTTATTTAAACAATCCTGATACAAAACCCCAAGATCAAGCTTTTATTCCATGCCATTTTTTAAAGGCTGCAAGGGAATGATTTTTTTGGTAATGTTGGATGCATGCTACCTTGTAATGTACCTATTATGGATATCTTTATTTCAATGTTTCCTGATTCTCAGTGTCGCTCTCTTGCTGCTGTATCTCTGCAGCTGACGCAGAATCTTCGGAGCCTAGTTAGTACTGAATGTAAAAACGTAACAAAAAAAAAACTATGTATCATCCAATAACACCATAACGGCAAGAAACGCCTTTAGTTGTTTCTGCATGTATAAACTCAGTGCAGCTAATTCTTTACATGAACCGTTCAAAAAAGATGAGCGAGTCAGTCTGAACTTGAATCAAACTGATGGTCTGGAAAAAAAAAATCAAAGTGCTGGACAGAGCCATTATATCAATTTTGGGATTTCTTCATGAAACAAGCATACACACGAAACAAATCAAGCAACAGTTTCTGGTCATCGAGCGCCAGCAAATCAGGGGATGACACAGAAATTAACCTGTTACCTTAAAATACTTCCACTGCTTGGCATAATAAGCAGCTAATTATTAAAGTAAAACATAAACAGTATTCATTCAAGCAGCAACAGACAAGAGTAATAGAAAACCGAACAATAATCTTCACTGACCGAATCAGACCCGAATAACAAAACTGAACCATACAGCTCGACTGATCAAATCACACGTGGAATTAAAAACAGATAACCATATTTACTGACTAATCAAATCTGACAGGAATTACGAAAAGCTAAAGAATAAAAGTGGGCTGATCAAATCAGACCCGCGTAATCGAGTTAAGGAGAAATCGGCGATTAGCAAACGCACTTGTAACAAAACACACGATTAATAATAAAATCAGGTGTACAGAAGCGATTCTAGTAATAAGAAATCGCTGGCACAATTCTTTCTGTTTGACCATGTACACAGCAACGCTTTTCTACAATCCTCTATTGTGATTCATCAGTGCCGAGCATGTAGCGGCTAACAAAGACACTGCAAAGCAATGGCGATTTTAACAGCTTTAAACGCTAAACAACGACTCGAGATTAGAATCGCGACCTTCTCGTGTTTTATTCTGTAGGAACTGTTGGACGCTACGACAAACATCTCTCTAAAATGTTTTGTTAATGATGTTATTGGGAGTGTTGGCGGGAGATACGTTACAGCTAACTAGCCGAGCCCACCAATGCGAACGCAATTACCATCGGTTTCATTCTGCTTGAAAAATGATTCAGTTAAATTACCTTTTGAATCCCGGCAGGCGTTATATCGCCTTTAGCGCGCTGCCGGTGCGGTGCGAACGCCACAGACATGTTCGTTTATCGTTAATAGAGATTACCGCTACAGTCAACACACAAACACACACTGAGCGAGAACAAACGCGCTGAGCTGCGAAATCAGAACGATCCATTGCTAACGGAATGGAGGGGGGCGTCGCGTCTTTGCGTCGCAGTCAAAACAGAAAACCCAACAAGATTGAATAAAGAATCAAGACTCTTAAAACATACAATACCTGTCACGTTACCCAACACTTGGTATTTCAAACATGATGTTCCGATTAGCATTACATATACGCACTGGAATAGCAACGACACCCCTCCGTGCATTAATGATGGTTTGTTCCAAGGGTCACAGAGGGGAATTCCAAATGCCATTTGCTCAGCCTTCTTTGATTAGCATTGGTTAAATTCAAGTTAAAATGTAATGCGCGAAACGGCATTGTGTCAGTGCTTGAATTTACATTTCCCATATTCGTGCGCAACATGGTGCAAAATGGAAATTCTGATTCCTTTCTCCTATGTGACTTCCATTTTGCCGCACCAGTATTTACTAGCATTTAATTTCAGTTGAATCTGACCCAAGCAACATTAAAAGCATTTCTATGCAATTGTTATTTTAAATGCAATTCTTTAACGTTTTCTTTAAAAAGGAATTTTTGCTAAAAGTTATTTTATTTTCCCCATATTTTTTGTGACAGCTAAATTGGATGGTTAAATTATGTAGCATCAAGATGTGGCCAATTCAGATGACAAATGTCAACGATACATTGTAGGGGGAAGAAAGATGAGTTGTTAGATACACTGGGATGCTCAAGTTGATCAGGCTCCGGTCCGCATCCCAGCAGCAATCAGTAAACCAGCTCTTGATCTAAGATGACCTGGAGGCTTTCTCCTCGGGTTTGCTCATAATGGTTTTGCTACAACACTGCTCATAGAGCTTGGATGTTTGCCATATTTGCCCTTTTATAGCCACCCCATCTTCAGGTTTTACAAACTGTACCGCTTTTGTTCATGCATTTCACAACACCGACAATAGTGCTTTCATTAAAGCTGAACGTGACGTGACTGAACTGATGCCATGAGGCCTGACCGATCCAGAGAAAATACAGTGTTTGTGCACCAACCAAGCAGCAGGTGGCGCTAATGGACTTTCGGTGATTTTGTTTCGCAATCCTCAGTTAACAGAAACAAAAAGACAAAACAAGTTTTTTTTTTTTCATCAGCTGTACATTCACCTACAGTCCATGCTTTATATGTAGGTATTTGTTGTATTTGTCATGTTAAAGTAAAAAAATAATACAGGGTTTTCTTTCTTGCAGATATAGCTGCAATTATCAGAAAATAGACAATATAATTAATGTGACTTAATGTCTTGCATTTACAACTTTAGATCTTGAAAATGGAACTTTATATTTCACAATTATTTCTTATTTTCGAATTGCATTTTTTTATTAATATTTACTATTATTATTTATTATTATTTAATATTTGTTTTAACTTTAAGAGCAGCTTCCATAGTAGGACATTTTTAAAAAATTGAAAAAAAAAAAATTCTAATTTATTCTTTCTTTCAAATGCTGAAAATCGTGTATGCTTAGAAAGTTTGAAGGTAACTTTGATGCAACACTCACAGTTGCTCAAAACACATGACAAATAAAATCCATAGAAATGGACTTCTACTTAAACCAATACAAAAGCACATGAGCAGCTGTAATAAAGCTGCCAGAGTTTTATGTCTTTGATAGGATATCCATCGGTATGGGTGAACTGGGTGTAGCACTTCATTCACTGACTCATATATCAGGGTCATAGTCATGCAACTTAGAAACAAGAGAACAAAATATGTATAGTTCCCACCTTTCCACAGAACACAGGTATGACTAACCCACCCACTCTTATCATCATCATACGCTGTGCAATCTGCCTGTTGTCATCCGCCCGGCTGGATTCCCAGCACTACAACCTCTTAATAGAGATTGTTTGTCTGTTAGCTGGCTCAGTGAGCGTTTAGCATTGAATCTGATCAAATGGCACTCTTGCCATCTGTAACAGTATGAATATAAAGTCAATGTGAGTGTCCAGATGAGCAGAAGCAGAGCTGCTATTGAAAGTGGAGCTCTTATCTTCACTAGCTGGGTGGAGTGAATTATTAACTTGTTGTTTAAAGAGTAGAAACACAGTGAATTTTTATGATGGTACACGAACACAGTCTGGTATCGTCTTCATTTTTCTTTTAAAGTCAATATGAAATCAGAAAGTACCTTTCTTGTTTTCACGATTTCCATTTCCCGCGAAGGTTAATTGAAAGCGAAGAATTATTGGGTTACGCTTTAAGACTCTTTTTTTTACGGCACACTTTTAAAAAATAAAGGTTGCAGAAGCAGAAACAATGCAGAAGAACAAGTTTTGGTTCCACAAAGAACCATCTCTTTCTATAATCTGAAGAAACTTCTTTCGACACAAATAAGCTTTTGTGAAACAGAAAGGTTCTTCAGCTTCTTTATGCAAAAAAAAAGGGTTCTTCTGTTGCGTTGTGATTAATACTTTACTACTGATTAATTCAGTGTAAAGTGATAGATCACTCAAAAATTAAATCCAGTCATCATTAATGTTGAGTTTATGTCTTTTTTTAAACACAAAAGATATTTTGTAATGTTGGTTTCCAAACGGTAGCCATTGACCTCCATAGTTTTTTTTTTCTATTCAGGATTTGATCAAACTGCTAGATACCCTCCTCTTCATGAAAAAAAAAAACATTGTTTGTGATGCAGAGGGTCTCTCAACATTTATTTGAAGAACTTTCATGGACTATTATTTAGTGAACCAAAAAAGTACTGATATTTACTGACAGATAACTTGAGACCTACTGATATACCATTCTTTAATAAACGTTATTTACAGTATTACTTGTGCACAATGCATATTTCTTATTAATAAGCTTAAATGAGTGTTTATGCCACTTTTAATGAGGATTGTGTAATATTGCTCTTTAAATGGTAAATAAGTGCACCTAAAGTTTTCTTGCAATGGTTCCACTCTAGTATGTCTTTAATTGGACGTCAGCACTACTTCTACATAATTAAAGTGCATTAAGTACAACATTAGTTGTTCCAGTTTAGCAGACTTTAATAATAACAGATTAGTATACTAAAAGTACAATTGCATGGCAATTTATTAAGTACATAAATATAAAATGTATTTGTAGTAGGCTATACTAAGCATGAAATAAATGTAATTCAAATACATTTAAGTAGATTTCTTTTTCACTACAGTGAATACAAAACAGGAAAGCTCTTCATGCACTTAAAAATGTGACCAGTTTTGAACTCGGTCCCTCAGACTCTGTCACCTAATATCGTCCAGTGACTCCTTTCCTCCCTCATACTTGCAAAATGCTTGGCTCCATTTCCAGTCATGCTGGCCAAAAAATCTTTTAAAGAACATGCAATGACTGCCTTATCTTGACTTCCTTTTGTTTAGTAATAATGGAAGAGTTTCTTGCGTCTCTGGTTTGCAGTGAGAATGGGATCGGTGAGTGGAAGATATCAACTGTTATGAAATCTCTTAGTGTGTAATAAACACCATTTGAGTGTAAGTGTAAAAATGAACCTTTATATTTTAAACTTGATTCAGTGTTAATTTTGTAGTTCTCATCTGAACAATTTAGTGTCCTTATATAATACAGTAGTTATTCATTTAACACTTTCACTTTAATGTTTATAAAGATAATACCTGAGAATCTGTTCTGACTTGCTTCAACACGTTAATAGCGATTCTCATTTATATGTTCATTTTCAATTTGCAGTGCACTTAAAAAGTCAACTTATTACCAAACACAGATAAGATATAGAATGATAATTATAGTGAATAATCTATAGAAATAAATAGAACTTAAAATAAAAATATTTCTCTAATTTTCTTATCGCCTATAGCTAGAAGATAGATACGGTTAAAGAAAATATTTGAAAGATAAATATTATTTTGACTTATAAAATGACAATGACATAAAAGTTGGCACAGAAATACACAGAAGTATCAAATGATTTAGACATTAATTAAGGTTATCCAGGCAGAAATATGGGGAGAAAAAGACTGTCTAATTCTCCTTTAACCCTGCATTTCACACCAATGCCTAAAGTTAGTCATTTGTTTTGACTAATCAGAGGTTTCGCCACCAATGACACGAGGTCAGTGAAGAGCAATGAATACGAATTGTAAATTTGCTAAATCTTTATAGGCAAATATAAATATATAAAACCAAACACCCCTGAGCTAACCACTGAGAATGTTTTGGTAACTCACAGCATTCTTTTGATGCTAAAAGAAATTCGAACGTTATGTGAACATTCCATGTTTCGAATGTTACTTTGGAATGTTTTCTGAAACAAATGTAACATTTTTTTAAAGTCGTTAACATAAAAAAATGATGCGTTATAAACGTTTAATGAATGATGTAGTCTATAAATAAGTTTTTTTGTGCTAACATTTTTGAGTGACCTTAAATCAGATAACTCTGAAGGTTCTTAAGCGTTTGTTCATAACTTTAAAAGCATTAATACAATGCATTGTTTTATTTTTCAAATACTAGTAAATGTTATATATTTGTGGTCGGCTATTCTTTGGAATCACTGTGAATGCAGCGTACTGTTTGTGGTATCGTTATCAGCGGTGAGGGTGTGACGGTGGACTGTCTCCCGCCCCTCCGCGCTCTCTTACGCCGCATTCCTCCGAAGCTCCGCCCGCCGCTGACCGCTCTTCAGTCCGTGTCAAAGTTCCGCGAGTAACGGCAGCAGCGGCGGCGGAGAATGGCGAAGATCTGCGGTATTCTACTGTTCGGGGCGCTGATTCTGGCGGTAAGCAGACGCAATGAAAAGTTCACAGTGTTCATAATCATATTGACTTGTAAATAATCTTAAATCTTACATTTTTATCTTCATCCTCAAAGTCTGGTTTCTTTAATATGATTTTATTCACTAAACCCTCTCTGAACATATCAACGCATGTAAATAAGTTGCTAATTATGTATGCTTTAGGTGTGAAGTGCTGTTTTGTGTTCATCTTCACAGCTGTGGTCGAGTGTGTGTGTGTGTGTGTGTGGGTGTGTTTGCTCTCTGTGGAGCTCATTCTCTCACTGATGTGTGATAGTCAGCGAGGGGTTTATGACTTTAATGAACTCTGGGATTCTTTATTAATTAGAGGACTGTATATACATGCTAGATATTACTGTATATACTGGATAGATATTAGCTATTGGTTACATTACTGCATTAGCAGATTGCCAGAGGAAGAGAGCAAAGTCTTACAAAGGGTGGGAATTACAGAGGAAGTCAAAACAAAAGGTTGGCGGCTTTAGAAGTAATTCTTTTCATATGCTGGTGATTCTTCAAGGCATTTATCAGGGAATATTTTTTAATTGAAACTAACACAAAATGTATTGCCACTATTATTATTTTTGTTACGCTTTATATTACTTAGTAGTATTTTGAAATAGCAGCTTTCACACGGTCATAGCTTTTTTTACCATTGCAAACAATGTAGCCACTAAATTTTATTTCATTTATTTTTTGTTTATTTTTAAAAAAGCGCATGGATTTATGGGGGAAAGACGTCGTAATAATTGTCTTGTGAGCAGAATATTTTTAATTTGCATCATGCAATCAAGCTGTAAATTTGAATGTTATATTACCTGTTTTACTGCTCTCCAGTTCATCACATTATTGAGCTGAAATGGACATATGTGCTTTTGTGTTTGTGTAGATACTGAACACTTCAGCGTCTGAAGGACAAGAGAAGAAAATCAGACAGAAGAGGGAGTGGATTATCCCACCACACAAACTGAGGGAGAATTTTGATTATACATTTAAGGAATACATAGCCAAAGTAAGATCTTTATTTTTAGAGGGAAAAATATATTTTTTATTTTTATTTTTAAAGTACTGTTGTTGTTATTTTTACACACTACTGTACCTTTCCAAACGTTAGCAAGTGTTGAACTGCAATTGAATAAATATAGCAACTACTTTTTAGAAAATGTTAAGCTCTTTTCCCGGTGTTCTGCAATGAATTATCATTTGCTAGTATGAATAAAAACAAGTAATGTAACACTGCATGGTAAAAAAAAAAAAAGATTGTTTAACAGATGTTCTTGTATTAAAGTGAGAAATGAATTTGTTTGCAGATCCGTTCAGATGAGGAGACCAGTTCGAGTATACGATACTCACTGACCGGACCTGGTGCTGACCAGCCACCCATCAACTTGTTCACTGTTAATCGTGAGACTGGCTTGGTCAAGATCCACGGAGTGTTAGACAGAGAGAAAACTCCCGTTTATTATGTGAGCGGCTCTTTTATCTTTTACTGCATGGGTGTCTGTCCTGCCCTGACTAATCTCCGGAAGTATACTGATGAGTCAGTAAGAACTCCAGATAGCATCAAGCAGCAACTTTTCACAGGACAGCTAGATCTGGGATTGTCATGAACTGATGAATATCATACATTCTGCCTGAATGACTCAATTACTAAATCAGGTGCAGCTCAAACTGAAAAACTTGTGTTTTCTTAGCCATAGCACATGCTTAAATAGAGGCGATGCAATTGAGTCGGTGTGTATGTGTGTTGGTTATCACAGGGAAATCATTATACATTAGTAACTCTGAACTTAATTTTGAATTAAATTTAAAACCCCACACACATTCAGAAATCTCTGTGGATTTAGAAACATGCCAAGTGTTAAAGGAACAGTTCACCCAAAAATGAAAATTTGGTCCATCCTGGATGTAGATGAGTTTGCATCTTCATCAGATTTGGGGAAATGTAGCGTTGGATCACTTGCTCATCAATGGGAGTGAATGGGTGCCGTGAGAATGAGAGCTGATAAAAAACATCACAATTATGCACGTCAGTTAATAATTTACCCTCATATTTGTATAGGGCTCTTTTACACAGTTTATGCTTGTAAATCTGTGCAGATGTCTCTCTGGACTCCGATTCTGACCTTTTCAATGGCGGAACGTTTATTATGGATTATGGACTCTGACTTTCACCAGAAACAGCGATTAAACAAAAAATCTTAATGATGAATTTGTTTCCTATAAAGACACAGCTTTTGACTTCACAAAACCTTAAAGGATGGATTGGGATGTTTTTATGTTTGGGTCAGAGCATCCATTGCTGAGCAAGCAATGTAATTGTAAACAGCTGTTTGAGCCAGAATGTTTCGTAAGGCTGAGATGAATGTCAGTTGATTTGCATATCACCTGCACAGATCAGGCTTGCGTGAACACGATCATCTCTAGATCAATAAATAATTGTGTAGCAATCTTATATGAAAGTATAGAGAGAGTTTGTTAAGTTCACATGCTTAGACCGAGCAGAGAAACAGCCTCTCCTGAGTCGTACTTCTGATATGGTTTCATGATATTTGAAAATTAATAATACACTTTTATGCTTTTAATACACTATGCTGTGACTTTAAGACTTTGTACTGAAAGTAGTAAAAGACTGTTATGTTTGTAAAATGTTTGGTGATTTTGCTGTATTCCAGCTCCAAGGGGTTGCCAAGTTTCTGAATGGCAGTAATGCTGAGAAAGATATTGAACTGAGAATCGTGGTGGAGGATGAGAACGACTGTCCTCCTGTGTTTAACCTGACAACCACCGCAGCTGTTTATGAGCGGAGCGCAGTAGGTACTGCCACCATTCATCATACTTCAATCATGAAATTAGCTACCCAGGCTTTTTGCAAACACTACCCACTGTATTTCTAACACAATGAAGCACTTTAGCAATACTCCCCTGACATTTGAATTCTGAACCACCGCAAAACTATATGTACCAGAAGCAACGTAATAAAAAACAGCAATAAAAATAGTTATAAATTTAATAAAAATGCACCACGGTCAAATACTGAATGTGCTTTTTAGGGCCACTCACTGGACATCTCACTTTAAAACTGCATGCAGTAAAGTGTTGCAGAAATGTCAGCACATGCACCTGTTTCCAATGAGCTTTCTTTTTTAATATTACAAACCGGTTCTTTAGTTTTAGCTTAAAGCTTTATTAGTTAATTAATTCAGACTTTCGTTGTGCTTTACATTTACAACACTTAAGCCACATATACAGGTACTCAGAGTACATGCAAGTTCATGCAAAAAAAGAAAAGAAAAAAATAAATAAATAAAAAAATATATATATATACATACATACATTTAAAAAAAAATTAATCTTCTACAAATGAATAATAAAAAGCCCTGAGAATAACTTGCTGTACATTCAAAAAGAATTAGCTTCCTCAGCACATACAGTATTTGATGTAATTTTTTAATAATTGCATCTGTGTTTTGATCAAACTTCAGCCAATTATCAAAAATCGTTCCTAAATACTTGTATTCTTCCACTATTTGAACTTGTGTGTCATTAATGGCCACCCTTTGAGGCGCAAGTATTTTCTCACTTCAGTGCATGTCAGCGCATTTCTATCTGTATAATTAAGATCAGTCGTGGGCTTTGTGTCTCACCTGGTTGCCCGTTTAAAGGAACAGTTCACTCAAAAATGAACTTATCATTTATTCACCTTCCAAATCTGCATGAATTTCTTCGTACTGCCGAACACAAAGGAAGATATTTTGAAGGAAGTTTGTAACCAGGTTGTTTTGGCTCACCATTGCCTTTCAAGGTGTATTCTTTTCATACTATGGAAGTCAATGATGACCCAAAACTTTTAACAACATACAGTCTTTCAAGGTAGCCTGGCAAGAGAAAGTGAGTCCATTCTTTGCATTCTTAGAATTGAGATACAGCCCTTATCTTGAAGTGAAACTACTGTAGGTGTGTGTGAGAAAAATACAAATATATATCACCACTGTCTCCTGTAACTGATTGTGTAAGTCTTGCACAATATTGAGTATGAATTGTGGACCATTCCTTAATTAACGAAAATATGTTGACAAATTATTAATTAGTAGCACTCATTCGAGTGTTGTAGTTTACCACATAGACAGAGGTGGGTAGAGTACCCAAAACCATACTCAAGTAAAAATACTTATAGAAATATTTACTCAAGTAAAAGTAAAAAACGTATTAGCTAAAAAAAACTACTTAAGTAGTTAAAATGTATGTATTATATACACACACAGAGAGAAACAAACACACTAGGGCTGCACCATTATTACAAAAATCATAATAGTCAATTATTCCCTTAAAAATGTAATTTGTAATTATTCATTACAATTTTAAAATTTTACACTGAATGATGTTTATAAAATAGTTTGAAGCAACTGCATGTCGTATTTTTAGATAAACATAAACAAACTGAAGACTTAAGTCTTAAATGAAAATTATACATGGGGAAAAAAATGGTCTTATGTTATACTAAAACTACTGTCAAAACATTGGAATAACCCTTAAGATAACCTGTTGAAAAAATATCGGAAGCACACAGAATAACAAAAGTGTGTGTGTAAATAGAACCTAAAGTTTGCATATGTAATGAAAACAAGATTGGGCCAAGAACGGAACCTTGTGGAACCCCACTAGATCATAGAGCCGTTTTAGAGTAATAAAGTAAACAAAATAAAGTAAGTATGAACTTGAACCATTTAAATGCTATGCCCTGAATTCTCACAGTCTCAAAGCGTTGTTAGTCATCTATGGTCGCAAGTTCTGCCATTACCAGTATAGTCAATTGATTCGGTGTTTCCCGAAAGCATAGTTCACACGAACTTTTGCAGTCAACGTCACAAACGCTCGTGGTTAGAACTACAGCTTTGGACCTGTGGTTAGAAGCATAGTTTCTTGTTAGTACGATATATGGGCTTTAATAAATATGCTCTAACTAACATGCATTACTATCTTTATCTTCTATTCCATCTAAATATAAAATGCATTTTAAATATGTATTTTTGCGCGTCCATTCTAAACGCTGTTTTTGAAAAGCGCGCATGCGCACAAATGGCTAAGATCAAATAAAGCAAAATGACAGTGAACAAAAATTTTGTAAATTAGTCAATAGGTGCCATGTTTAATACAGTAGCATCTTGGAGATCTCTAATCAGTTAAATAACAGTAAAATACCTTATTCTCAACTACATGCATGTGACATCATTAACAATGGCCTGATGTTGTTGAACTAATGTTTATAACGACTGAGATGTGACTAGTTAGATTGCTTCCAAAACGAAACAAAAATGTAGTAATGCACTGCAGGAAATATGCTTCAAAGACCGGGAAAAATAGAGATAAACATATAAAAGTATGACAGACAAAATTGTGAAACGGTAATGAATGTTCATTACATGACTTCAGGCTAAGATCAATCGTTATCAGGAAACCTGGCCCAAGTAGAAGCTAAATAGTTTCTCTTAGCTGTCTTAAAGACTCATTATTCCACCTATGCTCTGGGCCTCAGTCCAAGCTAGTCATGAGTAGTTCTACATGTGTGTTGTATGAGGTTAAATGGGTCAATCATGTCCAAAAATCTTTAGTTCAGAGTTGAAATCCCACACAATCAGAAGTCTATCACATTTCAGACAAATTTCACCAGCAAAGTCTTACATAAGCAAAATCCGTACTCCTTATGAAAGGTAAATAATGCGTTCATCATGGTAACCTCTGTGACTCAAGTATTACCAAATCCTTCAGGAGAAATTGCATGGAGCTCTATTACAGACAATACATGATCACTCCCTATTAATGACAGAAATTCCTGCAAGCTTTCTACGTCAGATTTGGTAGAGCAATTTCTTTAGAATTTCACCAAATGTTTCGTAAAAATTACGTAAACCAAATCATGAATCTTAAGTTTAAATCCTTTACTTTATTTGCTTGTTTGTGTTTCCCTGACATGTTTCACTGTAATGTTTTAATACTTGAATTTGATTTAATCGGTGACAGACCAGTCAAACCTGCACATCCACTCTCATTTTCTTGAGGTCAATCACTTGTTTCTAGTTAAATTTTAGAGAAATTGTTTACACTGTGATTCGCTTCACTTACTTTCTTCAGCTTGCGCTGTAAATGATTTCTTAACGTCTTCCAGAAAAAGTTAAAAAAATAAAATTAATAATAATAATTGCAAAATACAAGTTGGGTTCCTAATTAATTCTACATTAGCATGTGAGATGCAGATGAGGCCACATTTCTACACGAGTAAGGACTAATTAAAGGGGTCGCAACCATTTGTTTGACTGATGTCAAAGGAAGGAATTTATTCACTAATTTTCCCACACACATGTACTCACAAACACACTAACACATACTGTACATACATACACCTCTCTTTCTAAAACTATCCACAGTAATTTCATAATATTTAAGCCAGGTGATTTTTGTCTGATCAGGGCAGATAATAAAATTCATCTCGGTGCTCCATCTGTCCTGACCATGACACAATCTTTTTGATTACAGTTTGAGTAGATAAAACTCTTCTTTGTATGTTTGTTGGCTTTGTGCAAACAGGTTCTACCAGGTGAAGTGTTTTTCGCTTACAGTTCTTTATACTGAAGGAATCTTGCAATGCTTAAAACACTTAACAATTGGACTGTGAAGGTTACAGATGTTTGTGATAAACATGCTTTTATGATTTGTTCTTTTTGGACGTCTGACAAGTTAATTTCAACCACAACTTTACAAACTAGTATAGACAACTAAATAATAAATCTAATTACATAGTGTGCCAATTCATCTAATTAATCTCAAATCAGTTTTGGCTGAGAAGTTCCTTCCCAAAAGATGATCTAAAGTCATTATTGTGATAGAAAAGCATAGAATAGACGAATAGACTTTAGAAATATTTAGAAAGATTCAACATTGTGTAAATAATGATATTGTAAATGAATAGTGAATATGGAAAAATGAAACTCAAACCATGTCAGTGGCAAGTCCATGAGAGTCATTCAATCACTCATTCAACCCATTTGTTCAAACGCTTGGTTCATTCAGAAACAAAATAAGTGATTAAAGATTTGTTTGTGTTCATGAGTTTGAGTTTATGTTCTGCTGTGGCTATTTTCATTTGAAAAATGAGTGTTTAAAAAGTGAAACAATAGTAAAATGTAGTTTATTGTACTGTTGTATATAATCATATTTGGAGTCATGCAGATATTCTGAGAAAAAAATTATATAATATATGATTTAATATTGTAATATTGCAAAACTACATCATATGATATCAGTTTAAGGCATATCTCATACATATACATTTTTTGACCTCTTATCTTTAAAACTATGGGCATTCCCAAAGGCTTTATCACACCTGCAACTGCATGCAATGCAACATCTAAACAGGTGGTGGTGGGTTATTATTCATTGATGGTGTGCAGAGCCTTTTGGAATTGCTGTTTCTTCATCTTCTTCTCTAAAATGAATCTCATTTTCAAGGGCCTAAACATACACGAAAACTGATGAAACTTTGCACATATGCCAGAAGTGGTGAAAATGTCCATCTGATATAAGTGGGTGTGGTAAAATGGCTCAATAGTGCCTTAATAGTTCCTATACATGTACTATACATGTACAAAATAGGGTACAACACACAAATACCAACAAAAAAAATTATCTCAGAAGAAAGTCCCAAACATAACAGGTTGTCTGTTATTTAGAATTTTCTTGGCAAGTTTTGTGCCTTTTTTAGGCATTGCCTTTAAGTGAACTCCTCCCAGAGATCAACTGATCCTTCAGACCAACACCAAACTTGGTCAGTTTAATATAAAGCCTCCGTGATTTTAAATTGCGAAGCTCTTGAGTTTTCGTTGAAGGCCGTGTCGGTGACAGCCTGGCAAAATTCGATGTTCTGCCATGAAATAGGAAGTTGTTGTACCACACACATACAATTTCAGATCTCTCCCAAACTTAACATGTCAGATAAGAGTCCTGTTCTGAACACATTCCCATGCCCATATTTAGTTATAGTCATAGCGCCACATGCCGGCAACAGGAAATGACTTGTTTGACTAAATTAAATGTGCAATGTCCAGTCCTGTCCTGAAGACATCTTAAAACATCAAATGTTTGATAAAAGTCCTGGAGACATCTACATGCCAATTTCCAATTAAAACCGCAGGACGATTGGCTCAAATGACGTATTCCTCCTATGTTTACCACTTTAAATGCATATTGCTGACTGTTTGCTGTTTTCCTGATGCAAGAGCCCTTTCAACACTGTTAAAATCTTACCAAATTAACATGTTAGACTAAAAAAATACGGTAACAACATTTTAGGTTTTGCAGTTTTAAGTTAAATTTACAGTTAAATACCGTAATTTCATGAACTGATATAATGTTAATATACCAACCTATTAGAGCACTGAAATCTGTTTTGTATCTTTGAAACACACTGATAAACACCAAACACGGTGATGATGAGAAAGTCACATGATGAACCAAAGCCCATCACAAGCAGCTTTTAAATATGAAGATATATAGAAGGATGTCAGAGTCATTCACACTTACCAAGCTTACCAAATTAACATGTTAAATCAGCAGACCTATTTTTTATGTATTTATATTTAACTATTTTAATAGTTGATGTCACTAGTCTGTCTGTCTGCCGCTTCCCTGTGAGGGTCTCGTGCATTTCATATCACTGTCCTTCATCTTCTCCACAAACACTCGAAAACGTCTGATTACGGCAGGACTCTGAGAGCTGGAGAGAACCTGTCATTTGTCACTGCTGTCTCATCTCATGACTGATAACGGATACAAAAGCCACTGAGCTGTAAAAATTGCAAAACCAGTGCAATACTGGAATCGAGCGTTCATGAACTTTGACTTTTGTGTTCTTTGATTCAAAACTAAAATCTGAGGGGGAAAAGTGTTCAGTCTTTTGGTTTTAATGGTGAATTCCAGATAGGTAAATTTGCATTGAGTGAAAGCCTGCCTAATTTTACTCAGAACTGGATATTCCAGACACTGCCTTGATCTTACTGATGCATGGACATTCGGTCTGTTGAGATGCCAAAACCAAGCAATTAAACAGAAGAGATGTGAAACTTACTTCAGGTACACAAATCAGTTGCTAGGGAACACTGTTGTGCTCCTTTCACATGTAGAATGTGTTTAGAAAAAAAAAGAGATATCACTGAGGCATACACATACTGCGCTCTACAAAACAGTAAAGCATGCCAAGAGTGGCTTTTACCAGGACTTGAAAAACTGCCAGGCTGTTAGTGAGGCTGGAGACTTTGACCCCATAGTCAAACTCAGCAGAAGGAAGTTAAAGTAGTTTATTTTACCCACGATTACCAATGCACAGCCTTAGTCCACTGTCTTTAATTGCACACAGGGGCAAAGCCAGCTACAGATGAAGAAGTTGAAATCATTTTCCTGAATTCTGACAAGCAGGAAATATATGTGCAAACGGTGCAATATGTGCATGAGACTGTTTTCACATGTTGCCTTACTGATCATCAGAACATGCTCTGTCAAACACAGCAAATAACCTCTTTTTTTTAGGTGGTAAAGCAGGAACAGTCATGCTTTGGGCATGTAATGACAGTCACACACAGATAAGGCCCTCATTTTCATGCTCTAATGGCTCTTTTATTCAAAGGCTTATCGCATTCGGATTCGTTTGTTGATCACATCTGGTGGAAATTTGTATTTGGAAGAAACTATGGATTCAGTTTTTCACACTTTATTGTCGTTCTTTAATTTTCATTTTCGCTTTTTCAGTGCACAGAGTCACACATAATACTGCATGATGCACGCAGTCATGAAACCAGAGACCTTCTTCATGATATCTGTTCGCTGTTTTTAAACACTATTCACCGTGCAAGCTATAAGTATGATGGTATTAAGTTGGGATGTCCTGTCTCAAGAATCGGGATCGGGCAATTTTTTTTTTTTTCGACTGATTGTTATTTACTCTCCTAAGCCAAGCTGTCATGCCAGAAAGCAAAGAATATGCTCAAAAGTCTGACAGCTGTGGTTGCCAGAATTCGACCGTAAAAAAATACAGTAACAACATTTTAGGCTTTACGGTTTTAACTTAAATTTACAGTTAAATACCGTAATTTAATTAACTGATTTAATGTTAATATACCAACCTATTAAAGCCTATTAGTCTACCAACCTATTACTGAAATCTGTTTTGTAGCTTTGAAACGCACTGATAAACACCAAACGCAGTGATGATGAGAAAGTCACACGATGAACCAAAACTCATCACAAGCAGCTTTTAAATATGAAGATATATAGAAGGAGATCAGAGTCATTCACACAAACACTAAACACCATCATGATGAGACTCATTACACTGAGATATGCAATAAACAATTTAACAACATTGCACGTAACACATAACCCTAATAAACATCACTAATAAGAGAAAACCAAGAAGAAACATCAAATTCAAACAAACTTTGAAATGCAATGCAGGGAATTCTGGGAATGTCAGTTTACGGTTTTACAGGTTTTCACAGTCATTTTTTAAAGTGTATGTACAAATATATACTGTACATAGAGAGTGTATCTTGTAAACACACACACGTATACACATGTCACTTTTACTATCTGCACAACTGTACATTGGATCGATGTTACTAACTTGAACTGTGCATCAAACACTAGAAATTCAGAGTTATCAGTATTTGGCAGATCAATGTTCAATTACTCAGATCGGATCGGGGCACGAAAAAACCTATCGAGATATCCCTAATATTATAGTGTAGTATGTCATTATTACAGAAGATGAAACAGATTTGGTCGAGTGAAGTTTTTCAGACATATGAAGTGTTTTTGTCAGGAGTGGACATAATAACTTATAACTTGCTGATGATATGAGACAATACTGAATGAATAATGAATAGAAGGAAGATTGTTGAGAGATTGGTTTTTGTTTGCATTGTAACAGTTTGGATCGTAAAAGGTTGTGTTTGAGTGGTGCTCTATCACGTCTAAAAATAACACACTAACCCTATAGGAACTTAAGACTAGTCCTAAATGTTAAGAGCTGTCTGGAATGGGAAAGGCTTGCACTGCGATATCTTAGAGTACATCATTGCCATTGTTTGGTCTTGAAATGCTCACAGATAATGCAATATTTGTAAGACATGTTTCTAAGATTCTTAAATGTCCTAAATTACCAAATCTCTAGTATTATATATTATATAATATATTTGTATTAAGTCTACCGCATGTTATATTTCAGCTAAGTTTGCTGCGACGATCACCGCAACAGACGCAGATGAGCAAGGAACTCTGCATACAAAAATCTCCTACAGCATTGTTAAACAGCAACCCGAGGACATGTTCTACATTAATCAAGACAGCGGTGTGATACACGTCAAGCACAGCACGCTGGACAGAGAGGTACGCCATTCATTTAGCTTGAATCACTCACTGGACAAAATAACTTCACATTTAGTTTTGCATTTAATTTCAGACTTAAAATTCATTCATTTATTGCTTCACTTCTGGTTAAGTGTGTGATTCTTACTATTATCTCAACAAACTCACAATCTGCTGCTAATTAATAGTTAGTAAGGTAGTTAGGTTTATGTGTCATACGTTTATGCAGAATAACGCATTAATATGTGTTCTATGAATATATGCTACTGTACACGTACTAGTTAATAGTCAGATCTGGTGTTTGTGCTTTTCTCATCACAGAAACACGAAACATACACGTTGATTATTAAAGGGACTGATTTGGATGGAAATATACACGGAAATACAGGAACAGGAACTGCTGTCATCCACATCCTTGATGTCAATGATAACATTCCTACTTTGGAGAAAAACTTTGTAAGATTTTATTATATACCGAATAACTTAATTACACTTCTTTAGTTTATTATGAGTGATGCGCATACCTGTAATTGGCACGCATTATTTGATAGGAAATGTTTTGTCTGCTGTTTATGAAAGTGTTAATATATGACTTTGGTTTAGTATGAGTGCCGTGTGATGGAAAACACTAGAAATGTGGAAGTGATGAGGATCCAAGCCATCGACGAGGATCTGATCTACACTGAAAACTGGCTGGCCGTCTTCACAATCGTGTCAGGAAACGAAGCTGGTTATTTCTCCATAATCACAGACAACAGGACCAACGAAGGCATCCTGATTCTCAATAAGGTAGACTGATCAGTCTGTCGTTTTTCTGTTTCGCCTTTACACACGGCGCTTTGTTGTCTTTGCACACCAGCTGCCAAGATGAATGTAGTTTTCACTGCACTGTCTTTCAATATCCTTCAACAGCGTCTGCAAAAGCTGCGTTACATTCTGACAGATTAAACAAACAATCTGCACTGAGATGTGCCTTCATAGCAGAAAGCTGTTTTCCTATCAACACATGCAATGTACCTGTAAAAAACAGACATTTTAGGGTGTTACAGTATAATAAACATACTGCATATTTCATTAACTGACAATGTAAAAATATCAACTGTGTGAAATCCTTTGTTTTATACCTTTGTAACTATAATATTTACACACACACACACACACATCTATCTATCTATATATATATAGTGCTGTGCAAAAGTCTTAGGCCACTAGTATTTTCATCAACAAAAAATGGTTTTAAGTGGGTTATTTCTATCTTTTCAGTTGGAAATATCATTTCCAAACATTATTTTAGTCAAACATTCCTGTGATTCCAGGCAGACTGATGATGATCAGATCTCTGTGTGGAGCACTGGCTGTTGTCACACAACAATCTCACTGCATTATTACAATTAATGACTAAAATAATGTTTGGAAATGTAAAAACTGATATTTCCATCTCACACGCTACAGCAAAAGATAGAAACAACCCACTTAACACCAGTTTTTTGTTGCTGAAAATATGATATACTAGTGTATATATATATATCACAAGTAGCTTTTGCACAAAGGAGAAGGATGAAAATACTTATATATAGTTGGAAGTGCCTTAATACTGAAGGACCTCATGTTTGACACTAAAATAATGCTCAAACAACATAAATCCCTGATGTACATAACTGGGATGATAAAAAAAATAAGAAGGAACATGATTATTTTAATTAAGAAAAACAGTCATCAAATATTATAATAATATTATAATATAATAATAGTGTCACAGGGAATTCTGGGAATGTTAATTTATGGTTTTCCACTGTAAATTGTAAGAGGAAAGAAATCAGCAGTGTCATTTTAGTATATTGGTATTGATATAATATTATTATCTTTGTTAATATTTTAAATTAGATTCTGATTCACATTAACTTTAAAGGTTCAATTTGTGTCTTAATTATGTTTGTTGATATTAAGAATGTCTATAGTCTATAATTATTTTTTTATTTAGTTTTAGTTGAAACTAGTTTTTTAATTTATATTTTATTTATGCATTTCATTTTATATTTTATTTCTATTAACATTTGTTTTATTAACAATAAATGTAGAGTACAATGA
>JAUMHP010000041.1:1126928-1159226 GCA_032361065.1 Enteromius trimaculatus
CTCACAACCTTTAAGATAGTGAGCTTTTCTTATTAAAAGAAGCTGCTGCTTACTATTCAGACGGGAGTTTTGAGCAGCGAAGGGTTGTTTCTCCGATCACGAATGCAGACATGCTGTTATGTTTACGTTTTTAAAACAGCTTGCACAGATTGATCTTAATGCACACCAGAAATTCCAGATGCAAACACAGTTACCTGTGCACATAGGAAGGCTTGAACCGCTCCGCACTCGGGAACTGCACAACCACCTTGGATTTCTCAATAGGATCTGATTTATCTGAAAGAGTTTGTTTCCGTTTAACCAAAAGCATTATTTATCATTTACCCAGCACTCATTAAACATTGCTCAGTGATTAGAACATCACTTACCTTTCTGTTTAGGTGGGATTCGGACGATATTGTAGGCCAGCGAGGCTCCCTTCCCCATGCAATTTCCTATGTTGTAGACTGTGCCATCTTTCTCGATGTGTGGATGAGCCGTTACTCCATTTATATTCACATAGTCACACAAATCAACCTTTTGGAATGATTGAGCAATATTTCTTAAAATGCTGTAAAGATTTAAACTAAATTTAAATCAATTAAATCTCTGTCTTGCCTTTTTCAAGGTTTCCAAGGTTTCCACATTGACTTTAGTGATATAATTAGTCTCGGTGACGGCATAAAAATCCTCTCCGATAGGGTAAACATTCACCAGGCAGTTGTCTGTCACCTCAACGCCTTTGAAATATGTGAAGAACCTGCCAAAATTGACCAAACTTGAAAAAGCTGATGCTCACCAAACTTGATGAATTACAGCAATTAATAACCAAACCTGGAGAAGATGTTCTTGCAGGGATCTGGATAAGCACAGGTCCCAAACTCAGTAATTACAACACGTTTCTCCGTCATAGCGCGAACATATGCATCTGTTTTGACAAACCTGTGGATAATACGGTTATTAAACTTTAAACGGAAACAAAAACTATAAAAACACATAGGAAAATTTTAATTGAGTTGTACTAAACAATTAAAACTAAAATTAAATCAATTAAAAAACTATAAAAACAAAATAAAAAAGTACTTAAAATATTTTACAAATATAAAACAAAACTAAAAGTAACAAAAATACACAATACCTAAAAGTTAGAAAAATATACAAAAAATAAAAATGAATCATAAAAAGTAATGAAAACTATAGTATATATATATTTTAAGATGTATATATGTTATATATTATATATATTTTTTTAAGATGCATGCCAGTAATGCCTTTTTTTCTAAGGAACGTATATAAAAATTATTAAATGTCCTAATTGAACTATTCCTAATCCTGGCGTCGGCTAAGCCCTGTCTGTGAAAACGGACCATTTAGATACAAACATGTGTGAGTGTTGTATATGGTTTACTTTTAACTGGGGCAGAAAGCAACACAATAACGTTAAGATTATTTGACGTACTTGCGGACATACGTGACCTGTCCGTTGCTGAAATCAAACTTGTGCATGAGGGCCTGGCCATCGAAAAGATGGTAGAAGGGTTCCGATCCCACCTCAAACAAACCGGGGCCCAGACGGAGCAGACTGCCTTTTATAAACGACGGGATGCGACCTAAAACAATGCACATTATGCACAAGTGTTTCTTTCAGAATTGTAATAATTAACCATACACAGGAAAATCTAGAAAATAAATAAATTAATAGAATTAAAATTGAAAAGAAAATTAAATTAAAAAAGCACATGCATAATACAATGCAGGTGCACAAATAAATGTTAATTTGGCAAAAACAAGCACATCATCTTTTCCTCCTAAATATATATATATTTTTTAATGTGAGGAATTCCTCTTTTTCCCCCCAGAATATTTTCAGGCAGTAAATAAGCCAAAAAGTCATAAAAACAGTAATACCAGTGACGGTTGCTGGAAGAGGTTCGTTTAGCTCCTCCACAGTCTCAAAGATTTTCTTGTAGCCTCCAGCAGGGTGCTCAAAACTGAAAAGTGAGTTTCATTCAGTTGTTTAATGCATAAAAAAGAAAATCACTACAGACGGGTTTCCAATGACTTCGCATGAATCCAAAACATTAAAACATAAAGCTTGTTTCATACAGAACAAAACGGTGGCTTACCGGCTAACCATGATTGCTGCTGGGACAGTCGCGTCTGTGACTCGGCTTGTTCTTGCTGGTTTGTCAGCAGAGCCCTGGGTTTATGGGTTTTTATACTCTATCCTCTTACACAGGTTTACTCTGACTAACTTTGTTACAGCCAATGGCAGCATTTACTAAACAACAAGCCCATTGTACAAGAATTTGAGTGGCCTTTACAATAGCCAGTCCTTCAAATAGGATTTGAGATTTTCACGCAGCTGTGATGCAATCAGGTGTACAAAATGTGATTGTACAACGTCAGAAATGAGCTGAAATCAGCTGACAAAACACCCAACAAAGACTTTATTCAGCTAATAATAACACTGAAACTCATATGCTGTGTTTTCATAATAATGCATATGTTTAACCGAGGGTTTGAAATATTTCAGAAGTTTAAAATAAATGAAGTATTAATATTTTTAATTGCATAGCAGAAATCAGTATTTTTATTTATTTGTTTTTGAACACTAATGAATTGTCAAATCTGTCAGCGGCAGGGAATGTTAAAATAGCCTCACGAATGTCTCCAAATACCGATTGAAGAAGAGATGCTGTGTAATCCAGGCTATGGCAGGACAAACAGCACATTGTTAGTCTTGTGGGAAAAAAAGACTAATGATAATTCACAATAAATCATTCCAGCAGCCGAAACTGATGCTTTTAACATTGTGACACTAAACAACAAGAGCTGTCAGTCTTCTGTGATTTAAATGCAGTAAAAACGTCGATGTAAAAGTCTTTTTAAGAGCAGGTTTTCTTCCTGCTGAGAATCCTCACATGTGCAATAAGTCTATTTTTGTTCCTATTTTAAGCCAGTGCTGCTTATTTAGTTTTTGGATGTTTTGTAAGCTCTGAGGTCTCAGGCATGAAGGGTTTTGTGGCTGCAGCACAAACGAAGGGCTTTCCGTTTTTTACATTCCTGAGCAGATTTGTGAGAAAAGATTAACTGAGAAAAACACGTTCGTTTTAGCAACACAGCCAAACTAAACAAGCATGGTATCGCCAAAAAAGTACAGAATTCTGCATGAGTGTCTCTTATAAGAGTTTAGAAAGATTGTACAAATGAATAAATGATGTAGCCTGTTATAAAATACATCATTGTTATCCCAGTGGCATTTTTCATCTCGTTTTATTTTTTTATTTATTCTGTACGTTTAACAAACAAATACAATAGCATGTGAGACGCATGAATCATTTTTTAATAACTGCTTTATCTGTCAACACATAAAGTGAGTTCAACCAAAAAATACAAATTCTGCCATTTATTCACCACTTATTTGTTCCAAAAGAAGATATTTTGAAGAATACAGTTGATAATCCCTCAGAGTATGGAAAAGACAAACTGTTTGGTTTCCTTGCCCTGAGAATGAGTTTTCCAGCAAGATTATCATCCCTTCATGTCATTATCATCATTTTAAATGATGTGCATCTGAACTTACAGTACAAGGAATTTACATTTGATCAAAGGTTCATGTGACGGGAGGCTGTTTCTGTGGATTAATCTGAGCTCTTGTGTGTATTTACACACGTGTTGAGAAAGGTCTTGAGAATCACTGTAAACCTGCTGTTGTTCAACAGAACGAGCAGAACGTGTGTCCTCTCTGCATGTGCAGTGCTTTCTCTGCTTGGCGTGGCACGTGGGGGTCTGTACTGAAGCTCACATGCAAGCCTCTTTTCCCTTGTGTGTATTCGGTGGCTTGTCATCGCTGCTCTGCCGCACAGCGTTTTGGACAGCAGCAGTTCAGCCGTGACTCTGAGTCAGGCAGCAGGCAGACTGGAGCATGCCGTTTGCATGATAGGTTGCTTTTGACGAACTCTACATCGCTCTGATGCATGAATTTGAACCACTTTGAGTTTGGCAACTGCCGATTACAAATAATTTGCTGCTTTGTGCACCAAATATGTGAACCCGGACCACAAAAGCAGTCTTAAGTAATGTATTTGTTTCTATAGCCAGCAATACATTGTATGGGCCTAATGACTGATTTGCATTTTATGCCAAAAATCATTTGGATATTAAGGAAAGATCATGTTCTGTTAAGATGTTTTGTAAATTTCCTACTGCCAATATATCAAAACTTAATTTTTTATGAGTAATACGCAATGCTAAGGACTTAATTTACACTTTAAAAGGCAATTTTCCCAACATTTTTTGCACCCTCAGAAAAAAATACTGTCCTATCCGAACAAACCATACATCAATGAAGATCTTATAAATTCAGCTTTCATTTCAGACAGACAGCAGGTGTGTATGCAGTGTGCTTCGCTGTTGTGATTAAACAATACAGCCGCGGTTCATATTTTTCATGCGCCCCACTCAGCAATGCATCCCCGTTTACTTCTCACTACAAGGCTTTTAGACTTCAGGAGCCACGTCACATGTCTGTGATGTAGTGTTCGTGCGGAGTTTGTATTGAACAACACTTCAGGGACCAATCCTGAAAGTTCTGATTTACATAAAGGCACAAAATCATTGTGTATACCCCTCATATATACACGTATACATACATTTACATATATGCAACCGTCGAGTGAATGAACACTACAGCGACAAAAGCACTAAAGCATATTAGAATAAGAAGCTGATCTGCTGCATTTCAAATACTGCCATAACTTCATGCTTTTATGCTTCAGGCTTAATTCTCATCCAGTGCTGAAGTGTGTTCAATTAGTTTCGATGTTTTCCCAGTTCAGTGTTAGGATTTCATCTTATATGCAAAAAAGAAACCTCCCTCATGGTCGGCCCTCTGAGACCAGTTCTGTAAAGAATCCTCCAAATCAGTTACTTAATCCAAACATTGTTTATTAACCATAATTAATTAGAATTATTTCTCTCTTACATCTCATAACAGACAGTTCTTGTTAATGACCTACCAACAGTCTGTAACATCATACATGAGCGCTTCTCATTAATGGCTTGACGGATCAGCTCAGACCTACCCAGCTTCTCATTCATGCATCACGCAACAGGTCATATTTACAAAGACATTACATACAGACAATAATATATAATAATACATTTGGATGTTATTAATGGTGTAGAAGTATTCAAACTGCTGTTTTATTAATCTTATTGAAATTGTATTGATATTGTTCATTTATTAACACTCAAGATGTGGGAAGGCTTTATTAAAAATGCATAATTTAATGCTATTTTAACTACATTTAATACCTATGTGCATAATCAGAGCATATAAATCCAGTGTTGCCTGAAACAAATTGAATAAATTGGGCATAACTCATTGAAGAAAACAACTCTTAAAGGTTAACGTACTGTCTTATCTTTTGTAATGTCCACAGAGAATTAAATTGCAAGAGCTTGATTTTGAATTAAGAAACAATTCTTTTGTACAATTTCAGATTCAAACCATATTAAACACAAGCTTACAGTCCCCAGAACCTTTTCCATAATAAGCTAAAATATTATGTCCACACATCTGGTAATAATATTGAATTTCTGCTTTCTTATAGTACTTCCTCATTTCTGTGTCTTCATGCAAACCCGTTCCCCAAAACCTGAAATTCTCGATATTTGGACCAAGGTACTCTTACCGTTGAAGCCTCACCACTAAATCCTCTTTATCTGGGCCTGACATCCTTCTGCCAACCCCTAACGGCAGATAATGCCCACAGATGGACAATAACTCTTCATGACTGGCACAAAGTGGGATTCAGTTTGAAAACCGCTCCATCTGAAGCTACTTGAGAAAGCGATTTGAGAAAGGTTAATTCCAGAAGAGAATGTTCCAGAACATTAGCCAGCAGGGATAAATGAAAAGGGCTAAGAGTGGATATACAAGCGACCCGTAGAGAGAGTGATCCAGAATGCCCTGCGAGATGACCGAGAGGAAGAGCATCCAGCCCTCGCTGAGGCTGACGGGCACCTCGATGAGCTCCTGGTAGATGAAGACGCAGTAGAGGATGGTGAAGGCAGGGCTGAGCAGCACCATGGCCAGTGCGCACAGAACTCTAACAGAGACCGAAACACACACAGCAAGAGATATGAGATTAGAGGAGACCACAGACACAGTTTCACAGAGATATCGCTGACCGCAGACTGATGTTACAATCAAATCAACATGTAACATGAACACTGCAGCCAGAATGAGAAACACAAACACTTTTGGTCACTGTTGACTTCCACAGGAGAAAAAAAAATTATGTCAATGGTGATCTAAAACAACTAAATTCATACAGGTATATAATAACGACAATTTTCATTTTTGGGTAAAATTTAATTCTCCTTTAAGAAATAGTTCAGTTAGGACATTTAATTAGTGTTTTTTTTAATAAACATGAGAGGTGTGAATCTTAAGAAAAGGCACTGAGATATTTTAAGATCTATTACTGCAAGTTTCTTTCAGCTGAAATGGCTTAGAATTAAACGTTTAGTCTCATGCTACGTTCACACCAGACGCAAATCACGTCACTACTAGAGCAAGCTCCGTTAACGCGGCGCGAATTATCGCCAAAGTTCAGATTTTTCAACTTGAGCGTTTGCGAGAATCACGTGGCACATGCAAATCGCGTCATTCGCGCGAAAAGTGTCGCAGGATGTCTAGTTACGACTTTTAATTGACTTTCGCTTAACGCTTCATTCACGTCTGGTGTGAACGCAAGCCAAACACATATGTTTCCGCGGCCCACTGCTAAAGAATTTAAACGATCCCGCTTTTTGTGTCGGGTTAACCAAGTACTCGGAAGCAAGGCTGTTAATTGCCTTTATTGAATAAACTGGTAATGTATTGAATAAACAGAAAATATACATAAAGGGACCGGCAACTTAGACATTTTTTATTATATTAACAATATTACAATTTCTATTAATAATAATTGGCGGCCCCCCTGCAATACCGCCCCACAGGTTGAAAACCACTGGATTAGGCCATGTCCACACTAATACGTTTTCGTATGAAAACGCATCTTTTCTCTCCGTTTTGGCGTCCACACTGAGACAGCGTTTTTGTCAAGGAAAACAGAGCTTTTTGAAAACGCTCTGCAAAGTGGATACATTTGAAAACGCCATTTTGGCGTCGCAGTGTGGACTGTGAAAACGGAGGCTTTCGAAATCGATGACGCATTTTAGTCATATGATGCGGTCATGTGACCAATTTAACTAGGACGCGGACAGCTGTGTGCAGCAGTTGCAATACAGGAACGTAAGTGTTTTCAATCATTTGAGTGTGGATGATCATCTCTTCAGAAACGGTTGAAAACGATAGACGAAGACACCGTTTTCGCGTCGCAGTGTGAAAACGGAGGCTTTCGAAATCAACGCATTTTAGTCATATAATACAGTCAGCTGTGTACAGCAGTTGTTTTGTTTGCTCTCAATTTTGACAGCCCTATTAAAGATTAATATCAATTTGTACATGCTCCAGTTTACTGTTAGTCCATTTAAAAAACTCGACATGCTTTTCCTCTACATTTTGCCGCGATGTTTCGGAAAGTAAATAAACGGCAGACCGAATCGTGTTATGTTTCACGCATGCGCAGTACAAGAAACGTAAGTGTTTTCAGTCATTTCAGTGTGGATGATCAACTCTTCGCAAACGATTTAAAACGTTTAAAACATGTGGACAAAGAGCGTTTTTAGACGTCTTAGCGCGTTTTCAAATTTACCCGGATTAGTGTAGACGTAGCCTGAGCTTAAGCCTCATCTGTGGAACCATTGGAAAGCATTTTTATTACAGAATCAATAACACTTTGTCCTACAGTAATGGCACGGCTTAGCCCTTAACATATTGCCATCTCCCTTTTTTAATTTATGAATGTGTTAGTCTCTTTTTTTAGAGAAGACATGCTGAAGTGATAAAAAAAAGCATAAAAAAAAAAAATTGTACAAGTTTCAATTTATTTAAAACATTTTTTTTTTTTACCTTACTAAACATTTTGCATAAAATAAATATTTTACAGAATATCTAAAATTGATATTAAGGACACATGCCTCTTTTTAAAAAATGTATCTCTAGTGTCCCCAGAATGTGTCCCCACAGATCGTTTATTATATTTTGAGTGGAAGCAGAAACAGGCAGATTTTTTAATTCCTGTCATTTTAAATGCAAATGAGCTTCTACTGCCCGCCCCCTTTTCCTGAACAGACCTGCATCACTAAAGCTTGCCTCATACCTGCTAACAACATCTGCTTTGGTTCTGGATTATCATGTTATCGTGCTGAATTCATGCTCGTTTTCTTCAGAGGCTTGCCGAAAAAAGGCTTACCAAAACAAATTTACTGGGTTAATCTTTTTCCACATTTCTTTGGTTGGTAGATGCACCGGACACCTGATATTAGCACCTAAAACCTGAAAAATGTAGCTTTTCATGATGTGTCACCTTTAAATCAAAATCATAAGTCTTCGAATGTTATGCTCTGAATTTGAAGTCATCACTAGACACTGAGTTTCTGATTAGATTGTTAGGCTCTGTACCAAAAATGATAATTTCAGTCACGTTATCACTCCTAATTCCTAATATTTTAAATAAGAGATGAATTTTTAATAATAGAAAATTTAGGGGGTTGAATAAAATAATGTAACCATGCATTATTAATATAATTTGTGCAGAAAAAAGTAGAAAACATTGTCATTATCTTTTATTTATGTTTTCGTTGTTTATACTTCTTGGGTTTTGTATTAAAGGAATGTTATTAAATGTCATTATAATGGCCATTGGATCTCGATTTAAATAAAAAGATTCGCTAATATTGCGACGCAACAAAGTCCTAATTATATTTCAAAGCATGTTTGAGCAAAATAAATTATTTTTGTGGAGATGTGCATACTTGGGCATGTGTGGCGTGATGCTGGCGGTGATCGGCACCAGCGTAACCGCTAAGATGAATCCCAGAGAGAAGTTAATGAGGGCTGTGCAGCCTAACAACACCGCTAGATAGAGCAAAGCCGTCAACTTCAGCACCTTCCAGCCCTGCTCCGTGCCCTCTCCAGACAGCAGCCTGCCACAGACAGAGAGAAACACGTGATCCATGCCGCAGAGAAAACATGTAACGCAACTGAAAGTGTGTGTGTGTGTGTACCGCTGCGTGTTGTGTGGCAGGGCCAGGCCTGCAGTATAGATGGCTATAGCAGTGAGCACCACTGCTTCGGTTTCAGACACAGGGAAGTGCTCCACAGCCATTTCCTGCAGATGAACAGGAAGCAGATACAGCGCCACACCTGTCAGGTGACTGATCACCACCGGGGTCAACACCGTCAACACGCCTGGACTGGACGACTGCAGAGAAACACAGAAACCCATGTTATGCAATACAATACAATATCTGCAATGACAATTGGGCTTGACGCCCTTGCGTTGTGTTTTTTAATCAACAGGATCATGAAAAGTATGCATTTCTTAGAAGAACAGAGCTAAACCTCAATTAGACTTTCCAGTTAAATCTATCATTTGCTATTAACCTTTACTACATGAACATTAACAGGAAACAATTTACTGTTTAGCATTTCAGAAGTTTAACATAATATGTACAAATTATGAAATGCAGTTTTTTCTCGACAAAAGACATCCTGAAAGAGAATCGGGTGCAGTTTTACTTGTACTGCCACAAAGACGACTTAAAGCGTGGAACAATTTATCCCACTCTCCTGTTTAAAATATTTAGCAAATCACATCAAATATTCATTTCTGTAGGTGTAAAAATACTTGCGTTTAAATAACACGAGACTTACTTGCTCCGCTTCAGCAACTCCATCCACTGCTGCCAGAGCTGGTGTTCCCAGATGAACCCAGAGATCCAGCGCCTGCACTGAAGCTAAGGATGCTAACAAACGTTCTGCTAAAAATAGTGTTACATTCTGAAATACGGCATGACTCAGGGGATTTGTTCAGAAAGACATTACTCCACATCAAAGATTGGTAAACATGCAAACACTGACCTTAAGCTGTCGTCACATTGTGCTAAAAAAATTATTGCAGAGTAGAAATATATGACTTGATTTAAGATTACTGCCACATTGGATACTTTGAATTTACTTTTGAAAATAATTTTTATATTTGTTATAAAAATAGAAAAAAATACAAGTTTAGCTCAGCACAGATATGTTCTCTAATTAGTGCTGTAATCAAGATTAATCACATTAAAAATAATATTATATATATATATATATATATAAAAAGACATACAAAAAACACACATGCATGTATACACAAAAATATATCAAATATATCTATAAAAAATTAAATGAATATAAATATAGACATGCAAATATTTGTAAATATTTCCAAAAATATATACTGTTATATATATATATATATATATATATATATATATGTGTGTGTGTGTGTGCATGTAATTACACATACATAAATATACACAGAACACATACATGCAAACCACGACTTCTTTGCATCATTTAACAGCACTACTTCTAACAGAAATTAAATACAGACGTCCGTTGGCTTTATATTTGATTTAAGGTCCATTTTAAAAAGTGGAAAATCTGTCTTGAACGTTAAATTAGACCTTATCCTTCTGTTTTTTTTCCCTTGGATTAAAAATTTGAAATGACCCAGTCCTGAAAAGGATACTCGAAGCAGTAAGATGACAGCCAGGAGGCCAAACGCCGGCATATAGTAGCCAATGGAGACAAAGCGAGAGAGAGAAGGCAAGAGGTAGAAGAAATATGACTGATGAAGACGCTCCAGGAGATTGTTGAGTTTACGGATCATTCCCTCCAGCAATCTGGCAAACAGAAGAAGGGCTGAATTAAAAGAATGCATGATTAAAAAAACAAAGTGTTTAGCATTGGTAAAACCAAAGTAAATATTTATGCAATTTCTTGTGCAATACAAAAACCAACCTGCCAATGGTGGTGGCGTCCATCTTATAGTGTCTGAAACTGTTGATGCCTCGAATGGAAGCGGCTTCGATGTGATAGCGCAGGAAGAGGCCGTGATCACCCCAGGACCGTCCACAAGCTTGTTTTAACACCATCAGCATCATGGTCTGCGCCGCGTGAGTGTAGCCCTCAGCCGTGTCCCAGTCATTTCTCTGGAGCTACGACGCAATCAACAGCAATGCATTTCAATCTAGTCAACTTCAGTGGAAAAGCGTTGCCAGATTGGGCAATTTCACTTCAGATTGAGCGGGTCAAACTGGCTGAGACATCACCAAATATGTACCGGTTCGGGATCAGTTTGGATGTTCTTAAAGTTTATTTTATCTATGCTATTTATTTACTCATCTCTGAAGTTTGGAATAAGGGGATAGTGGTTTATTATTATTATTATTATTATAGAAATGGGTATATTGCATGTTTGTTTTAGAAAGAAACTACTGATTTGATTCGAAGCAGCTTGAGCTTGTGTTTGTAAGAGAAGGTTTGCAGTAAACTAATATCACTATTAAAATGTAAATAGTGTAATGACAAAGACAGTCAGTTTTTGTCTGACATGCCTACCTTTCCCTGAATGGTGCACAGGACTCCCAGCTTCTGACAGAAGGCATAGAAGAGATTGGCCAGGTCCAGGTTGGGCAGCTGACCGTTGAGTCCTTCTAAAATCAGGTCCAGGCTGGTAATGACATCACTGCTGAGCTCCAACGAGAGCGCCGCTTGAATTGACCCTGCGCGACCCTGCAGAGGCGAGTACTCCATTCCTGAATGAAAGCGAGAACCAGAACCAGCAATGCATTCTAGGAACAGAACAAGTGCGTTATTAGGTAATCCTTCACTGACAGCGTGTTTCTGTACACACCTGTGATGTTAGTGTGGTGGTAGCCTTCCAGCCAGGCCTGCATGCCGATCAGATCATGCTCGTTCACCAAGAAGACGATGTCCTTAGCCCAGAAAACCTGGTCTTTGAAGAAGAACTAAAATATAACTCCTGAATCCTAACATCAACGCAAACAAAATCTACCGCTCTGACCTTACTTCCATATAGCAAAGATCTACGGTAGGTGTTGACAAATGCAATGCAATACATTTTTCAAAGCTCGCATGGAACAACTTCTGCCTTTTCTTAATTAAGAACGTACATTTATTTAAAACTTTCTCGTAACTTTAATCACGCAAGACTGCTTGAAACCATTACTGACGGAATGTCACATGAAGTGTCTTACTCCTGAAATACTGAGCGAGAGCCAGCAGGAGACCGACCGCCTGGTTGTTGCTGTTTCCAGGACTGCATGGAGCGGTGATGACCAGAGCTTCTGTCCGAGGAGCGCGAGGAGCTCGCAAGATCCCGTAAACATTCGTGCCTCGAACCATCTGAACTCATGTTCACATGCAATCACACTTCATTCTTGAGACATTCACTCTACTACAGTTAAGCTGGCTGTTACATGCACGTAAAAACTTTTTATAGTTAGTTACTTGATACACTGTTCGCATTCTTCGCTTAAGTTCAAATTGGAAAAAATTAAATGCATCAGAAAATAAATGATATATTTACACATACAGTAGGTACGGAAAGCATTTGGACCCCCTTACATATCGTTCTTTGTCCTCGTCAGGGAAGGGCAGCTTGCGGGAGAAGCTCTGAGTGAACACCTCCAGTCCTCTGGCCTGCATGCTCTTAACTAACCACTCCACCGGCATCCCACTGCACACACAAATCAGCATCATCTCCGACTTCCTCCAGACACTGTACCTGCTTCAATCACACAGACCGCGGCGACATGCCCTGCTCACCCGGCCTTTCTTTTGTGAGCGTCGAACTCCTTGGCGAGGCCCAGCGCTCGTTCCCCAGATGAGAATCGCTCCTCCACCATGGTGGAGCCCATGGCGTTCTCCGACATGTATGTGCGCAGAGTGAAGGGCTCGAACGCCAGACCCATGAACCACACTATGGCCGCCAGGTAGCACATGATACTGAACAAGAGAAATAAAAACAAACAGATAAGGAAGCCAGATTGTGTCAGGCTGTGATTTTTAAAGATGAAGCACCTACCATATGGGTGTGTTGAGGCGGGTCAGGAGGCTGGTCAGGGCTTTTCTACGGTTAGGGTCAGACAACAAACCCATGATGATGACCTACTGCTCAGCTTCGACAGTCCTAGTGGATTAAAAGAGTCTTCAACAACCAAGCAGTGACAGATGTTCTGTTTCTAGATAGGCACATAACTTATTGCATTGCCTATAACAATAATGTTTGTTGCTTTAACGCGTTCTGTTGACTATACGTAACAATGCACCTACATATCTGTTAACTCTCAGAGTATTAGTAGAGTAATAGTTGGTAGAATAAGTTGACTTGTCCTTGCAAAGTTACTTATAGTCAGCAGAATGTCTGCTGAGAGACCATCACAAAGACTCTATTATATTAAAGATATTAATCAGACAGATTGACGTACTAATGTATGGACATATAAGTTACTTATTATCAAAATAATTCTCAAAATAAAGTTCTACCACCACAATAATTAATAAAATCCGTTTTAAAGTGTTAATAATAACGTAACTGAAAATTACTATCACCATCGTATTTAAAAATGACGTATTTTGATTGACTGTCAAAATGAATGAACGTGAAATGCCAACACAAGCGATAAAACCATAATCGATTCCACAATGAAATTAAAAGAGATTAGATTTTGAGTATCGTTGAGATGGATTACCTGCAGTAACGTTACTGGTGATTTATTGAGAGTTGCAGCTGAACTGCTGTGAATGGAGACGCTAGCTCTGCATCTCCTGCGACGAACAAAATACACTTTAAGAGCTTTTACACCCACAGACTGTGTGACAACATTCGGATAAAATGTGAAAGTATATACGGCGTAATCACCTTGAAATAGAAGACGTTAAAATAGTTTCATCTACAGCAGCAGCACATTCATTCACATCTGTTCCGTGTTCGGCCGGAAGTAATACGGTGCGGACCAACTTCCTGTCCGCGACCCAAAAGGGGCGCGGCTTAGATTTCTTTTTATGCGATTAAAATTAAAACAATGCAAAAAGAGGAAATGTATAATTTACAAAATTATTCTTAAATTTAGCTACAAAATGTGTCAAATTTATATAACAAGTAATAATTATCACGCAAACATTTGTATAAACGTTTATGCGCAGTTTTATTATATTGATAAATGGATTATTTAGATACATCACTGATTACATAATATCGTGTCATTATGTGTCTGCACAGTTTTCAAAGATTGACAAAACAGTTAGTGATGTACATAAACATTTCTAATATTTTTCTTTTTCCATAGAGGTTGATGTAACAGAGAAAAGCGGTCAGACTCACTGCTGTACACAGATCCATTTATTTCATTTAAGTTGTGTTTTCATCATTAAACAAACATGTAAATCAAACCACCAACTTCCAACATTCCCACACAACGAGACAAAGACAAAAGCAACTTCAAGGTGTAGATAGTATGCAAAATAGTAATGCTCAATCCCTAGAAGAGGACTTTAATAGGTGGTATGAATAAGTGCCACATTCCCATAGTATTAAAACCCCTAAGCTGTCATTGTCTGTTATTCATCCTCAATCTACCACTGCTTGCACACAATGCAAATGTAACACATCAAACTTGAAAAGACCACTTCCATCAAAATGCTACAGTAAGTTATCTTTCAGACATTTTCTCCATAGATTTGATGATGTGAAGACTAAAGGCCAGTGTGGATGTCTTTGGTAATGAATATATTCAAAGTAACTGTGGAAAGAAAAAAATAATATAATATAATATATGTATATAAATATAATTGTTTGTTCCAGTTTCTTTCATTTGACGACACACTGACACATACCACCGGCTCACAGAGAGTCAGCGTAAAGAGCTGGAGGAGGCAGAAGATCGATGTCTGCGAACTGGAAATTTTCTGCCTCTCTGTCATGAACACAGGGAGACATGACGATGAGACATCATTTTAAACAAGTAACATTAAAAAAGTCAATTAATAAATAAAATACAACGGAGATTCTATCTGAAGACATTTTAAAGAAGAGTGTGAGAATCATATAAATAGTATTATTCAAGCTAAATTATATCAATGTTAATCAGTTCCATTTTATTTTTAACAGAATTTAAAGATATTATGATTAAATGTTTATCTGCAGCGTCAAACTACTCACTGTGTGTGAACGTCTTCAATACTCCAGTCAACGAAAGGATGATGAGCAGAAGAGTTACTATCAACTGAGCAGAGAGAGTGGAAACATGATTAACAACAACACGGCTCAAAATAAACGACACCGAGAAGGTGAAGAGGCATACGTACACATCTCAGGCATAGAGGCAGCTTTGATCTGACTCCTGGAAAGAAAAAAATACAACTCCGGAGATCTGTTTACAACTCAGATCAACAGCTATTTCATAAAACAGAGTTCAGGCTTACACATTTTCAGCAGACAGCGACAGCGTGTCGTCTTCATACAACCACTCCTCACTGTCATCAGTGACTGGAGGAACACATTTGATGCCAATGCACTTTTTCCAATAACCCACAATTTCATCCAGAAAACATGGTAACATATTTTGATATCCACATACTTATGTCTTACGCTGCACAGTTGAACAAAGAAAAGTATCTGGAATATTAATTTGACAGAAAATCCCATCCTGGCCCAGACTGGTTGGTTATAGCTCTAGTATTAGTATATCAAGTATTAAGTGAAATAAAGAATCACAGAGATCAGATATTAAAATTATTTTTTTTTGAGAGAGAGAGAGAATTCTATGTTTAAAAGTGCAACGGTGCCTATAATTTTGCCCTCAACTGAAAAAAAAAAAAAAAAAAAAAGACAAAAGATAACTTACAGCTACTTGTAAACACAGGATTCTGATGAGAAGACCTGCAAAGAGCAAACCATTGAATTCCTTCTGGATGCTGATCATCCATACAGTTGAGTAAAACTACATACAGCATACGATATGCACATCTTAAAGGGTGACTGATGATTTAACAGTGAAAAATAATAAAATCTCAATATTGCTACAATAAAATACACTATTTATTAAATACAGCGGGTACAGAAAGTATTCAGACGTCCTTACATTTTTCACTCTTTGTTATATTGCAGCCATTTGCTAGAAAAACTTGTTGCATCTTTCCCAAAAAGACTCATGGCTGTCTTTAATCAAAAGGGTGCTTCTACTAAACACTGAGCAAAGGGTCTGAATACTTATGACCATGTGATATTTCAGTTTTTCTTTTTTAATAAATCTGCAAAAATGTCAACAATTCTGTGTTTTTCTGTCAATACGGGGTGCTGTGAGTACATTAATGAGGGAAAAAATTAACTTGCAGCAAACGGCCTGCAAATTAACAAAAAAGAAAATTGTGAAAATATTTAGTGAAAAATTTAAGGGGGTCTGAATACTTTCCGTACCCACGGTACGTACAAAAAAAACTGAAACTGAACTAAACGAAAGTAAATTCACATTTATTTTGTCCTGTAATCTATTATAAAACCAGTTAAAGCAAAAATGTATTATTGAGTGATTGCTTCTAGTTCGCATCTTCTTCACATGGACCGTTTTTCACACGACATTCAAACTATTAAAGGAACAGTTTACCCAAAAGTGAATATTCTGTCTTCATTTACTTAGCCTCAAGTAGTTCCAAATCTGTATGAACTTATTTGTTTCGCTGGCCATTCGTTAAAAACTAAAAGCTAGTTTTTGTTGTTTTGCTGCCTGCAGCTATATTTATTAATTTTTATCATTGGTTGGCCTTCCTGCCAACAGCACATATGGTCTTTCAACAAAGAGACTGGTGTAACTCTATACTTTCAACATTAATTGAATGCATGTTTTCTAGGTGTGAGCATGCTGCGTTTACCTGCTGCTGACACTAAGGTTATCTCCATCGGTCTGGCCTCGTCCGGCTGCCTGCGATACCTTTTTTCCAAGCTCAAGCATCTCCTTAATGTTCAGCTCCACGTTCATCACAGATATGTAGCCATCTATAAAAACAAACACAGAATCAAGACCTTTATTTTAATCCTAAAAGGGCTCAAAAATCTCCTGAGAAGCTGTGGGGAGAAGCAGTCTAGGTTTTTTTTTGAAGGGGTCTTTGTGGTGAATATTTAGATGAGGTGATTTTGTTACTCCATGTTGTGTTTACCCCTGTTCACCCTCTGCTAAAAGTAGTATTTGCAAAGGTCTCACATTTGTTGTTGGCATCTCTGGCTAGCCATTTGCCCTTGGGGCAGTTGACTGTTCGGATGATGCTGATGAGATCTCCACTTTTGACAGGCAGGTCGTATTTTCGCAGTTTGCTGTCTGCCAGCACTCTGGCATGATACATGGGCTCTTCCAGTCCAGTGATCTATTAAGAAACACATCAGGAACTACATTGGCTTAAACACGTCACTGCATTAGAAGTGTGTGCTTGAGCCGCCGTCTTTAAAATAAATGCATCTAACGCGCTGCTATCCAAACATTTAATGTATGCATTTGAATTCACTTTAAATTTCTTGTGCATTTCATTTCTCTTTTTGTCCTTCTCTTTCCGTTCTTTCTTCTCCTTCTCCAGACGCTGCTTCTCTTTCTTCTTCTGCTCTTTGTCCTCGTGATGTTCAGGGCTCAGCTGCCTCTTTCTGAAAGAATCACACATGTCTTGCAAGTCAGCTTCTATGAGGAATGACGCATCTTCCTTGTTCTGAATGCATCTACGTTGGCAAATAAGATGGTCTTTTTCCACAATTAAATATTTACATGTGTTACACAAGAAAACAATTGATGAATACAGGCATGTTAAAATGTTTGTTTTTCATTACAGAACTGTTAAAATACACATTTTGGTTTACAAAGAGTTACCTATCATGTTGGCCATTTTGATCTTCAGCTGCATTAGGCCTTCATAATATAAGGGGATAAATACAGTTAATAAAGCCTTATTTTCATAAGCCGCCGACTGCATTTCACACACAATATTAGTAAAATAAATGCTGACCAACCATTGAGTGACATGCCATATATTCTTCCATGTTTCTTCTTTCTGTCAAACAAATAGAGAACTAATATATATTAAGTGTCAAGACTAGATATTAGACGCATGACCAAACATTTCCAAGCATTTCCACTTTTCTGAACAAATTTAAGGACCTTTTTTAAAGCACCTTCCATATTTGAGTCAATCACATGAAGGCCTCTAATATAATATCATATATAATACAAAACATAATATTATATTGAAATATAACTGGATTTAATTAATTAATAAACAGCAATTATCACTCACCACAAGGCTGTTATCTGCATACGGATCTGAAAGGGAAAACACAATCACATTTTCTACAAACCATTATTTATTTTTTATGAATGTAACTGTACTGTTGGCATTATACTCACTCTTAGGAGCTCCTTTACACTTATAAGAGCTTTGAGCAAAAGAAAACCTGGGGACTGTGTCCACATCCTCATAAACATTATCAAAGGTTTCATGAAGACACTTTTGTTGAGAAGACCTGAGACGACAAAAAACATTTGTCTTGATCGCAGTATAATTAACTATATTGGGAAAATACCACCACTATTCAGGAATATCCTACATAAGACAAATTAACCCTATGCTTTTACATCGGTTCTGAAGGCAGCTGGTGTTCACTGCTCAGGGTGAAGGTAGCGTGTGATCCATTAATTTTTAGGTCCGAGTTCACCGATTCTGATTCATTTCTCATCTCCTCTGAGGACAGACAGAGAGCGTCTTCTGACTGCATGTTGTTTGGACCAAAATGGCTTGGACAATGTTGGACCAAATTCAGGCCACTGTCTTCACTTGGCAGTGGTGGAGGCAGCGGATCAAACTCTGGAAACTCAGTGGCCTCTAAATCCAGGGCGGCCAGATTCATGGCACTGCTGTTTGTGGCTTCTGGTGCAGAAATGTCGAAATCTGGAAATTCAGGCGGAGGTACGCTTGCGTCTTCAAGTGATGCGTTAACAGGGACCACAATCTCAGGCTCAGGTACAGATTCTGGAAATAAAAATGAAATTATTTCCTTGACACGAATGGATCAGCTGCGATTCAAGTGGTTGTAAGATCGCACATTCATGCAGAATTAAGTCATATATCGCACAATCTTTATGTCAGCATGCATGATTTCTGAAGGATAATGTGGATATTGTAGCTCATTTATTAAAAAATTGGTTCTCATTATTGTTGAAAATAGTTTTTGCTGCTAAGAACATTTTTTTTTCCTTTTACATTTTAAAAATTAATCTTTTATAACATAACATGTTTTTACTGCCACTTTTGCTTTTATTTTCTGAATAAAAGGTAATTTATTTTCTACATTTTTTAATTAGTGTATGATACATTTTTCACCAAAATATTTGTATTATTATCATTGATAATGATATTTCAGGGGCCACATGACACCGAAGACTAGATTAATGGCAGCTGAAAAATCAGGATTGCGATTAGAAAAACAAAAACAAAAACAAAGTTAAATAAATTTATTCAAATAAAAATGATTTAATAATATTTTACCCTTTTTTTTACCATTTCAGGGCTATTAGTGCACAGAATCAATCACACGGATACAGTATTCACTCTATTACTGAAGGAAATCAATATATGAGCAGAAAACAAGGAACAACTCAAATCAAATCAAAACAGCAGAGAGCTTCTACAAACCAACAGTTAGAGCTTCGCTTGCTTCACCGACATGAACGCCAGTCTTATATTTGCTCAGATCCACATGCGGTGGTCTAGCTGGCTTTGAGGGCGCAGGGCCTAAGCATGCCAGATCAGGAAGAGGTTTGCATGCTTTTTCAAGCTGCATGACTCCCCTGAGCTCCATTACAGAGATGGTGCCTACAGTACAAGAACAGGTAGAAAAAAATAAAGACAAAGTACATCGATGCAACTTTACATTCATATGCATCCACGTAAGAGTTTCCACAGTAAGTTCACTTACCATGTGATATTCCATTAACCTTCACTGGCGAAGTCTCTGGGCCACAACTCTCAGATGCAGGAGGCGATGGAGGACTTTCTGTGTGCTGCACTTGTGCTTTGCTGCAGTAGAAGCCCTTTGGTCTGCCACACACCAACAGGTTCTTGTGGCAGAGCTTCCTCTTGGCTTTCTCTAGCGTGCTCAGCACATGCTGGTCAAAGAAATGAGTAACACTTCCAGAAGATGAATCAGTCAGCAAACCATTTGGTGAAGGTGGAGCCGAATGATCCAGCGACACAGCATTAGTCTGTTGGACCTCCCCGACTGTATTTGCGGTCTTTAGGGTGGCTTCTTCCATCTGAACATTAAAAGTACCACTGTTCTTCAAAAACCCCAGACCATTTTTACCAATTTCTTTAGTGCACAGTGAAACTCTGGTCGTGCTGAAAGGTGTAGGGATTGGTTTCATGAAGCATTTAAGAGGCGATGTGATGCCCTTTGAAGGAGGTGCAGAAGAATCCTGCTTCGGCTCGTTTGAAAGCGGCAACACAAGGGGCAAATGGCGTATTTTAAGTGACTGCCTGGTCTGGCCATCTCCAGACATCCTGACTTCAGACGTTGTGCTTGGGAATGATACAGGGCGTGCTCCTGAAGGTGTTTTCTGGTCTTCTCTCAACATGAACTGGGGTTGACTGGTGGTCTTGGTTTCCACAGTTGAACAAAGGTTCATGGTTATCATGCCAGAGCGGCTCACGGCAGATGTTGGGAGGCGTTTGGGTTTTTCAGGAACCATGGGTCTGTACCTCCCCTGGATCTCTTCCTGAAACTTTGCTCTTATGGATTTGAAATTGTTGCAGGTTTCCTATAAAAATTGCTAATACAATTTAGAGTAATATTCAAACAGGTAGGAATTTAAATGCATAATAATTGCTCAAAATCCCGTGTTTAAATACACAACAAAGTACAGCGATAAAAAGCAAGTAACGTTACATAAAAGCAAATTACAAGCAGTGTACGTTTGCCCAACAAACTAACGTCATTTGGTAAAATAGTAAGTTGGCATCTTTGCTAGTAACGCTAGCAGTTTGTTTACCTCCTCCATGTTCGTTTAAATCGTCCTCGGCCAAGCGCGAATTACATAAATATTACATAATATCTCAAAAAAAGCTCACACAACGCGTCCAGACAGCGGAGTATGGCTCTTATTGATTGATTAAACCGGACACGAATTAGCCAATCCTACTCTGCTGAAGGCAGAGCTAATGAATATTAATTATTTGCGTGTGCGTCGATCGGTAGTTCTATCTGATTGGATAAAATAGAGACGATGAAGAGCCGGCGCGAGTAACGTTATCGGACAAATAAAAAAACATTCGTGATTATACAATATTATCACCAGGATTGTTTTATTTGCCCGCTACTGGCGCCCATTCTTGTCTTTAAATATTTATGCTTTATGTTGTCCAATCAGGACTACTAGGCGACGCAACGTAATTAATATTCATGAGCAATAACAGAGTAGGATTTGATTTAGTTGTATTACATATTAAAAGTTAAACGTCTCAATTAAACATGACATATTTAATTAACGAAAAAATAATACGACAGATAAGAATGCATTTTCAATTGTATTTAGCCGTATTTTAATTGCACATTGAATCGTGTTGTGTTTTATGATTAAGTATTACATTTATGTTAATTCTCTCTCTCTCTCTTACAGTAGTGTGTTGCAAACTGGTGGTAATTAACTTACTACTGTCATTTATTTTGATTCAATGCAAGTCATCAACCTACTGTATTTGTTCATGATTAAGTTGATAAGGTTTATTGGAAGTCATGTATTTGCTTAGAGGTGGAGCATTTTCCTCCAAGCGTTTTTTGGGAGTTTTTCCCCCAAAACCTTGTCAATCATTAATAAAGCTGACAAACAATTTGTAGACTGGACCCTGAAGTTTCAGATCAATCTCAGACCAGCTATTTCAGCTATGGGCAGATTTGTGTTTTCTATTTGTACGCTTGGATTTTTTTTATCATGTTTCAATCACCATGTTTCTGCCAGATTTACTGATGATATACTGCAATCCTCAAACAACAGGTAACATATAACATTACTTCATTTTAGGAGCTTTTGTTGTTGTACCATGTTATCATATTTTGTCTCGCCAGTGCATCTTCAAGACACACCAGAGGAGTTCATACCCCCGCTCCTATTGACTGTAAACTCAAGAGCTGGACACAGTGGTCACCTTGTGATTCATGCCGAGATAGGACGGTAAAAACACATGGAAACCTAAATATAGTCATCTAAAACTCTAATAATCCAACAGATATGGAAAATGTAGTTTTTTTGTTAATTCTTGAAAAGTTTTGAAAAGAAATGTTATATAGCAACCTACTTCGTTTTTAACTCTTCATGAATTATGTATGGATGCTTTTGATGCATGCATACATATTTATTTATTTGTACACGCATAAATATATTTGTGACCCTGGACCACAAAAACTGTCATGATTTGTTATGATTTGGACAATATTTGGCCGAGTTACAACAAATTGTATATCTGGACCTTGAGGGTGTTGAGAAAAATCAATCATTTTGACCCATACAATGTATTTTAGGCTATTGCTATAAACAGACAGCTTAAGATTGGTTGTGTGGTCCAGGGTCACATTTATATATAACGTTAGACAATGCAAAACAGTATTCTGCTGATATGCAACATGCAAACATTTTAATGTCATAATTAAATCATGTTTAACTGTCCAGTATACGTGTTATTCAAACTGTTAAGACACATATAAGCTGATGATAAGTGAGTATAAACATATATGATGTTTACAGATTCGTTTCCAGTACTTGGAGCGAGCGTCTCAGTTTGGTGGTGAGAAGTGTGTGCACAGTCAGTGGGATGAAAGACTATGTCCAGAAGAGGGCGAGTGTCAACTACAAGACAACTACTGTGGGGACATGTTTGCATGTGGGCCCAGAGGTTCATATTTCTGCCTGAATTTCTTTCTATGTGTTTGTCTGTATGTCTTGAATATGTTGCATGCTGTATGTGCTCTCACAGGACGCTGTGTTGGACAGCAGCTCCGATGCAATGATGAAGTAGACTGTGTAAATCAGAAAGATGAGACTGACTGTGAAGTTATAAACAGAAGAGAAACCAAATGCAATGGCATGTTGCCTATACCCGGAGCTGAAAAAGCCACTCAAGGGTAAGTTTTTTTTGCTTACTGCTAAATATCAGTAATTCTGGTGGAAAATAAAATCAATAACTGACATAGTGTAAAAGACCAGATGCAATGGATTCAAATGTGTGTGGTATCTTTATATTTTAGTACATACTACATGATGTATATGCGTCCAATTATTAAAATGAGTTTGTTTTATTTCCTCAGATATAATGCTATATCTGGCGAGTTTATGCATCATGTTCTGGACCCAGCCTACTTTGGAGGCCTTTGTGAATACATCTATAACGGAGAGTGGCGGAAACTCACATACGATCCTTTCTGTGAACACCTCAGTTATGATGATGCTGAAAAATATTACCGGAAACCTCACAACTTCCTCTCGTATCAAATAATGGTATGCCCTCATATCTCTGCTTTAACATAACAGAAAAGAGCTCACTTGCTGTTTCTTTGCCATTCATATGTGTTTTTTATGTTTATTTATTTATTGATTTTTTTTGTTCTGAGGAGATGGTGTCAGTTATGTTTTATGAGACAGTGTGTTATTGTGCTGCAAATAACAGTGTTTTTAAATAATGGAAGTTGAATTTGCTGTAAAGTAAAGCCTTCTAAGTGCACTCACTGACTATTATTTTGCCAGGCACAAGCGACTACTGAGGAAGCCTCAGATTATTATGAGGATGCTGTTAGCTTTCTCAAAGCAAAGCACAGAGAAGGATCTTTTAATGTTGGTCTGTCAGTGAGAGTCGCTTTTTTGGAAGTTGGTGGGCAATTGAGTGGTGAATCCAAGTATCTACGCAACATATCAGAGTACACTAATAAGGTAAAGTAATAGATTTTGGCTAATATAGATATTTTCTTAATTCCTGTTGTTGTGACTATATACCATCAGTGCTGGGTAAATATTCCTTTCTAAAATAGCTTACGTCTTATATTTACTCTGAAAGTCACCTGTTTTGTGGACATTCACACAGAGATCAGCTGAACTGAATTTAATTGAGTTATTGTTGGCACTTGACATTAAGGACAACACAGTATGCTGAGTCGATTATAAAAATTGTGCTCACAAATGTAAAAATGACACTGGAAATCAGTACCAGGGGGCACATATTGCCAATTATTGTTAATTTCTGACCCTGGTGTTGTAGTTTTCTGGTACAGAAATAAAGCTATTCCATCAAGAGCAATGAGTGCTTTTGTCTGTTGACACAGACAGCAGCAGGTACAGTATAGGCTGCTGTCACTTTAAGACCTAATGCATGAATCAGAATACTGAAACACATGCATTTTCTTTCATTTCTATGTTTAAATGATTAAAATCATTTTAATTTTCTTTGCATGTTTAGGAGGTGGGCTTTGTCAGGCTTTTGTCAACAGTACAAACAGCTCGGTTTAAGATGAGAAGCAGAGACTTGACTCTGGACGAGGACATGCTCTGGGCTCTGGGTGATCTGCCTGATCAGTATGATTTCGGTGCATATTCACAGTTTTTCAATGAATATGGCACACACTATATCACAGAGGGAACCATGGGTGGAGTCCTGGATTATGTTGCTGTTGTGAACAAGAACGCCATGCAAAGAAATGGTATAAAAATGACATTATCTGTACAGGCAAAGCAGAATTGACAGTGCGTCAAAAATAAATGACTGAATTGTATTAGCTAGCTCTATTGAAGTAGGAAAAACTAACGTCTTTACCACATTCTTTTCACTATTAGATATTACTGGGTTCCAAGTTGGAGGATGCCTTGGGGCATCTTTGGGTCTCACTTTTGAAAAGGTGTCAGCCAAATTCAAAGGAAAAGCATGTGGAAAAATTGGAACAAAGTTTACCAGTAAGCAACATGGAGCACGATGCATTTACAATTCTTCTGGTTTTACAGTAATTAACATTAAATACACTGCCTTCCAAAAGTTTGTAAACGCTTCTATTAATATTGCCATTAATCCTTTTTAATTTGTGATAATTTTGCACTGATAAGGGACCAATATTAGAACATTTTATTACATAAACAGTTTATACCTAGAAAATACTTCACTGTTCGATTCATTAACAAGTCCAGCATTAGCAGCTATTCCAGCTCTGCGTAAGCTCGGCGTCCGAGCGGTCCGTTTATTCAAACATTGACTTGGTATATTACTCCAAGCCTCCTGAAGGATTGCCCAAAGATGATTCACACTGTTCACTGGACACTTCTTACGGACATCACGGCCCAGTTCCTCCTATAGTAGCTCAACTCCGACATGGATATATTGCCATTATTATGTAACCAAAATGATAAAATTATTATTGCTGGTCTTCAATGAAATCCAACCCCTCTTTACCAGGGGTGTTTCCAAACTTTTGAAGGGCAGTGTCCATAATTTTCCATTTTTTAATTATTATTTTATTTTCATTTTCGACAGCTGGCGATCAGTCCAGCAGTGTTATTGAGGATGTGATCGGCTTTGTAAAGGGTGGACACACGGGCTCCAGCACCGGAAGTTTGGCTGTAAAAGATGCCAAAAGTTACCAGGACTGGGGAAAGAGTCTCAAATACAACCCTGTGCTAATTGACTTTGAGGTGCCTTGAGATTTGCCTGAAGTTTTTATACTTTTTTTGTTATTTCATATACATTGTACTGTTAAAAGAGTGTTAATCGACACTATGCATAATGTTGCACTTGGATGACGACTTATACTTTAGGTCACGATTTGACTTGATGAATGCATGTGGTTTTTTTTGAGTTGACATATTGGAACATGAAGTTTGATCAGGGCATATGACTTAAGGAAAGAGCAAGATTTCAATCATTAAGGAGTGTGTTTCAAAAATAAAGTAGCTAGTAATGACAATTGTATCGTAGTTTAGATTAGTTTAGTTTATTTATTTTCATTGTTTTCAACCAACAGTTGGGTTAAATGTTTAACCCAAATCTCTGAGCAGTAACCCAACTGCTGGGTCAAAATTAACCCAATCGCTGGTTTTGTTTACCCAGTGGTGGGTTGTATTTAACTCAGCATTTTGTAGAGTGTACTAGCAAGCTGCAGTGTTGAATTGGGCAACTTTAACACTTGCTCTGAAGGATGTTTTTCATTTCCTTGGGTTACAGTGACCCAAATAATGTGATATGTATTCCTTGAAATGTGAATTTCATCATGGGAACCCCTCCAAAGTTGCTAGTTTTGAGTAGCAATTAGGGGGGTTTTGCTGTGAAAACTTGGCAACCCTGGCAAGCTGTTCCACAGTCGAGGATTCACCAGCAAAAAGGCTTTTCAGCCTTGATCGCTGGATTGTAAAATAGCCTCTAAGAGGTCAGACAGGTATTTTGGAGCAAGATTTTATAGGCGTTTATACTGAAGTTGAAGAATTTTTAAGTCAATCCTGCAGTAGACTGGAAGCCAACGGAGTGCTCTCAAAACATTAGGGTAGTAGTGTGGTTTCAAAGAAATGAAAACTGCAATAATCCAAACACAAAACGAAGCTGGAGAAAACTACAGGCAACGACGGAGGATACATGTTTATTTAATGTTATAAGATGTTAACGATGATCGATGAGAACAGGTTATGCACACAACTAACCAACTGCATAGGTTTCATATCAGCTATATTCTGTTCTTTGTTCTTTCTTTGTATAACCTGCGAGGCTTTTAATGGTTATTGTGGTTCTATCATAGGTTTCACCGATATATGAGCTGGTGCGTTTGAGCACAGCAGCCGAGCAGCTTCAGACAAAGTTGCCCCATCTGAAGATGGCATGGGAAGAGTACATGCAGAACTTCAACCCGTGTCGCTGTGCTCCCTGTATGAATAACGGCATTCCTGTGCTCTCCAGGACAGACTGCAGTTGTTTATGTAAAAATGGTTACAGAGGTGAGGCCTGTGAAGAGACGGAAAGAAAAGGTAATGTACTTTACCAAAGTATAACTCTTACTTTACATAAGAGCTGAATACATCAACTTATAGAGTACTGACGAAGAGCCAGTCTCCAATAGAGCATGCAATAGCCTACTCTATTCTAAATAATCGAAATACAAGTTTTCATTTACATAATATATGTGTGTACTGTGCATATAATCATACATATAGCGCATATACAGCATCTATTTGAAAATATGTATATGTATTTGCATGTAAATATTTATACTCATAAATTATATCATATATAAAACTAATACATAAACAACAATTTTTTCTTGAATTTATAGATGTGTGTGTATTTGTATATACATAATAAATATACACAGTACACATTATGTCAACAAAAACTTTTACTTCGGATGTGATTAATCATGATTAATAGTTTGACAGCACTACTAAACAAACTAATCTTCTTTTAAAAAAAAAAGGCAGGGAGGGCCTTTTGTCGGTTGGGAAAGAATTGGTCTGTCTAAATACTCATACTTATGGTCTTTGCATTTGACCACTAATTATTACATGATGCATTTCCTGTATTTGACCCAATACAATGTGCAATGTGTTATGTTTTGCAACCACATTATATGCAACTGAATTAGCCATCAAGCTCAGTTCTCAGTATTAGGTCATGTATGTTAAGCAAGGTTTTTCCCTTCGACAGGTCCTACACATGGAGATTGGAGCTGCTGGAGCTCCTGGTCACCATGTGTGTCTGGAACGAAGACACGAAAACGAGCATGCAATAACCCTCCGCCAAAAGATGGTGGCCTGCCTTGTCAAGGAAGCAGTAACCAGAAGAAATATTGCTAAAATATACTCATGTGGACAGTGTCATTCTAGCATAATCCCACTTCTGTCTGCTGGATTGGGTTTACCTTTACTAGTTAATGTTGTTCAGTTTTATTTCAAGTTTGTTTTTGAATGACATGAAGTCCCATATCAACATCAAGGCAGAAAAACCCAAAAGATATAACTTTAAAAATAAAAAAAATATGTTACAAGTTCTTTGATTGATTGCAATGAGGTTTCAAATGAATGTGATTGCGATTGTAAAGCAAGAAAAAAATTGGTTACAATATGTAACCCTTGTCCCCTGAAGGAGAGAATGGAGATGTTGCATGAATAAAACTTTAGAATTTGCCAGCCAAGCCACTTCCTGTACATACGGGTATAAAAGAGGGTTCCATCTATTTTTTACCATTTATTATAGCTCTAGTTAAAAACATTAGCATGTACATATGCCCACCATATTTGACAGCATTATCCATTTCAAAACAATGCCATTATTTATGTTATTACTGTTATTTGTGAAACACATTGATAAATGTGAGATATTTTAGAAGCAGTCAGCTGATTCCTCTTCTGCCCCAGGGCATGTTACTCCGCCGTTCTGCGGCGCTGGATTGTTACACTGACGAGTGCGTTTCTGGGTCTTTCGTGAGCAGATGGACCATGAAGACCAACAGCTCCAATTGCCATCTACTGCCAGTGCTGTAAATGTTAGGATAATACAAAAAAACAACAACATGAAATATTAGCAAAAGCTTTTCTGCAAAGGGCAATTATTCATGAGAACCAACTATATTCATACTATACAATGCCATGTACTATAAACTGGCTCAGTGTACAGTGGTTACGGAAAGTATCTATCTATCTATCTGTTTAATACTTTCAGACTGTTTCTATTACAATTACAATTTCTGTTGACTATGACAGTATTCATTTATCAAATGATGAAATGAAAGAATAAAAGAGAAGGTCTTCATACTAATACAAGCATCCTTTCTGCATTTCTAAAAAGTATATTCCTCCTACACAGCAAAAGTTTTAGTCAAAATATCTACAACATTTCAAATCTAGAAAGTAATATTTATAGTCTTGTTTTCAGAAAAATATCTGTCTTTGTTATAAATTGCAGACCTTTTCGACTGGTTATCTCACAGCTCACTCCTCTGAAACCGGCTGGGCAAACACAAACACACCTTCTGCCTATTAAGAAAACAAAAGTGATATGGATTAAAGGAACTTCCAACACTTGAGACATTACCTACTGTAAAAAAAGTAAATGATTCCACCCCCGATTTGTCAAAGTAAGAGCTTTTTTTCAGTTTTTCTCCTAAAATGTTTTCCTTTAAAATGCTCTCTTCAAATAAAAATAACTATTACATTTTAGAAAGTGCTTTCTGGTTATGCTTACCTTTGAGCATTGCCATGCCGTTATTGAGACAGGGCGAACAGCGACAGGAGCTGGTTTCTTTCAGGTACTCTGATAGAGCTCTCTTCAGGTTTTTCTTCAGGACGTTAGCATTTGGTTCACGGGATGGCACCAACTCATAGAGTGGCTCTATCTGTAAACAAACAAAACACAAAAGATCATTGTTCCATGACAGGGTTTAAAAAGTAAAATGAAGTTAAAATTAAGAGGTCATGCAACCCTTCAGAGGACAAGTGGTTTGGAGAATGAAGAATATGAAATCTACTAAAACCAGTAGTGTCCAACCCTGCTTCTTGAGCGCAGCTCAATTATATATTGAGCTTTCTCAGACTGTGCTGGCATGCCTGCAGTTGATGCAAAATGCAGCAGCGAGGCTTTTATTTGGGAGTAAGAAATAGGAAGCACATACCCCTGTATTGATATCTTTGCATTGGTTCTAAGCTCTAAGTTCTTCTGTTTGTTTACAAAGCGCTATCTGGTCTGTCTTAATATTTCCTATTTTGATTCCGATCCACTGCTTTAAGGTCTCACGTTATAATTGCAAATCAAAAGGTACGTCCAAAACTATGGCATGGTTTCTCAAGTGCCATTTTTAAATCTTTTTTAAAAACCTATTCACAGTGTTTCCCACAGACTTAGGGCCAAATTTACTAAACATGTTTAACAAAGTTGGTTGATGTGTAAATGAAATGGTGTCTGTGTTCTTTCGTTTTTGCAATGTTAGTAAATCCCCCATCCCTTTTCAGTGCTCTACTGCGCGTCTTCAGTAAATCCTGACAGCACTAAAAGTCAGTTTTGACCTTATACTCTAGGCCTATATTTGGTGGGACATTTTTTTTCACAACTGCCCCACATTTTTAAAAGAAAAAATAATAATAATAAAATAACAAGGAAAACACATACAGTACAGGTGTACCTTCTTGTCAATTAAATCTGGATTGTAGAATACAGCATCGCCCCACAGCTGCATGACGTCCGGAGTTGGCAGCTGTTTTGCAGCTAAACGTGAGATTGTTTCACTGTCACCACCTCTGACCACAATAAACACATCTTCCACCGTTTCACCCGTGTTACTGGAATCTGGAAAGCCAGACAAAACAGTATTTTTAAAGCAAGCTAGCTTTGAAAGCGTCCCTGCAAGTCAAACATTACAGTAAAAAGTGTGTAATATTACAGTAATAATGCCTTCCATTATCTGCATATCTTAACTTATTCAATTCAATTCAAATTTATTTGTATAGCGCTTTTCATGATACATATCATTGCAAAGCAGCTTTACACCAAACTAATGTTTGTAGTAGTATATGTAGTAGTAGTTTGTACATGTACGTATGGCATAGGTGTGAGATAAAGATCAATTAGTAACGTAATCGAACAGATAAGGAACATTATACATGTATTAAGTTATTCAATGAAACAATCCAATAGTTGTTACATAAAAACTAGCAGGAGTAGCCTCGTTAGAACAGGGTATTTGCTTTCTTACGTAATCCCTCATCTGCAAATAGATAAAAAAGTGACTTGCATGCAAACCATATTGATCATGCAGCTGTCATGCAATTGTCCTGTAAATTGTACAGCTATATGGTTATATAATGCCTTCCATTATCTCTCGGTTTACAATAGCATAATGGAACACCTTGACATATGACTTCTGTGAGAACACATAAGCTGACTTTATAAAAACATTAGTTGATAGCGTGCTCCAAAAAGCAGGTAGTGGAATTATTCTAAACGCTCTGGTGAAGTCTTTTGCTTACCTCCAAGCTCATCCAGCAGGCCTGTACAGCCACCAGCTGAAAGTCCCACACCCACATACACCCCCTGGATCGCGGCTCCAACTTTGAGCCCAACTTGCACACATGTCTTGACGTCGTCAAGCTTGTAGTCTATAACGAAAGATCCTGTAGGCTCAGCCTTTGGAATAACATCGTCTATGCTTTGATCACATGCTTTTACCTACCCTCTTTCTCTAATTTCTCACTATTGAGGACAATAGTATATTTAAAATCTCCACCGAGAGTCGCTTCTCTGATGAAATGTGTCCCATAGTCACTGTAGAGCTGCCGATATTCTCCGTATGTGTATTCCAGTGGCAGGGCTCGCAAGCGGGACAGGAACTCAGGGTGTAACATCAGGTCTGATGACTTTAAAGCATAGCGTGCTACCACAAGTTCAGAGTGAGCTTGGAGAAATTTCTTTTTCTGAGGACAACACAGAATACAGCCATGATTGAGTTCACAGTCTGGTCAGGGATTTAAAAAGAAGTGAACACAGACAGCCTCTATTGAAAGTATGAATTCTGCCAGAAAAACGTATTTTAATCTCAATAAATGACTAAATATAGTTCAATTGAAGTTTCGCCTTAGTCACAGAAAAAATACTTACCATCCCTGAAAAGGTGCGCATCTTCCTCACTGACTTCTTGTACCTGTGGTCATTGTAACTAAAACTTAAATCAAAAGTATTAGGAAAATTAAATCCAATTGAGACGCTGGTCTTGGACAAGGTTTCCTTCGTTTCACTCTTGAAGTATTCGTCGTAAGATTCATATGCCTCCAGTGTGAAATCATAAGAGCCTTTTGTCTGGAAACAACAAAGTAAACTATTTCACAAAAAAGATATTCTCAGAAGGTAAAAAAATTCACTTTACTGGTAATTATGAATCCTGTTATCAGAGCTAACGTAGATAAGGTGGCTAAAGCTTGGCCAAAACAAAATCCATGTTCGTTCTCTTGTTTTATTTGAGTTCAATATTTAAAGGTCCTTTTTGTGATGTTGCAGGATTTTACCGTATGCATCACCCCTTGCTGTCTGAATGAATGAATGACGCACTTATATAGCGCTTTACTGTGTATTGCCACACACCCCAAAGCGCTTTACAATCATGTGGGGGGGGTCTCTCCTCAACCACCACCAGTGTGTAGCATCCACTTGGATGATGCGACGGCTGCCACAGGACAACGCTCGCCACACACCAGCTACAGGTGGAGAGGAGAGAGAGATACAGCCAATCAGTGGATGGGGATTATTGGGAGGCCATGATA
>JAUMHP010000041.1:1159326-1176251 GCA_032361065.1 Enteromius trimaculatus
GCAGACCTCTAGTGAGCACCCCCTGCTGGTCTCACTAACACCTCTACCAACAGCAACCTAGTTTTCCCAGGAGGTCTCCCATCCAGGTATTGACCAGGCTCAACCCTGCTTAGCTTCAGTGGGCAACCGGGCTTGGGCTGCAGGGGGATATGGCTGCGTCTGCCCTCTGAATACACTGGGAAAAACCGGCTCTCGAAAGACAACACAGAGGCTGCAATACCAAAAGAAACACCAGGGGCACCACAACAAAAACAAAGTCTTCTTGCCGATTAGTTGGCTGAAGTTTGTTTTTGCTTTGGTGCACATCCTGTGCCCATAGAGTTTGCAAGATTGCATAGAGCACCTTTAACACAACTGAACTAAAGCAAGGTAACGAATCTTTAAAACATGGTCATATTAAACTACAACGAGGAAACAAACTCTTAATATTTATACATATATATACTGTATATATGACTTTAATTCAGGATTAACAGTCAATGGTGGCTATCTGGACCAATTAAAAATAATCAATTCTCTGTTTTTAATTTGATCACTTTCCATTATACAATGGTGTTTTTGTCAGTGAAACTGAAATTACATTATAAAACTGACCTAAGATTGGTTAGAAATATATTTCAGACAATAGATGGATGGTTTAAGGTTCAACAAAGAAAATTCAAAAAGCCTCATTTGACTTGACCAGCTTGATAACAGAAACACAATCTTCTTTACTGCAGTTCTCATTTTTAAATATGAAACATACCTCAATCGTGTATTGCTGTATATTATATGGCTTCCTGTAGCGAACATCTTGGATAAAATGAGGCAAGCAGCCTCCAGCGTAGTATCGGTTATCAAGCACCACAGCCTCCAGTTTACCGTTCAAAATATTGAATCTGGGAATGAAGTCACAAATTATTTTGCATAAATCGAAACTCAATGATGGTAACATTAAATGACTAAAGTGAACTTTAAAGTAAAGTGTACTGCTGTATGTACTAATAATAATCATTAATTGTAAACTAAAACGTACTTTAATGCCAGTTCTATTTAAACTTGCACGCTATGAAAATATAATTGTTGTTACAAGTGTACACTTAAAATATGTTAACTTAAAATGCAATATCAAACAACATGAATACTTTTCATGCGCTTTAGTATGTTAACATATCAAAATACAGTAAGGGTAATTCAAGTGACAAAACATTCATTCATGTACTTTTACTACATGTCTCATGAACGGGACGGGAGTATGTTTTCTGAATGAACGGAGCGGGATTATTTTTAGTGATTAAAACCTTGTGTTTACCTCTCTTCTTTACATAAAGACTTTGTATGGCTTCAGAAGACTTAGAATGTGACATGACTTGTTTGTAATGTATTTATACTGCTTGTTTATGATTAGTTTGTGTAATAAATACCTGTACAGTAACCACATTTGCTTGTGTGTGTGATTATATTGTTCAGAGGTGGAAAGGTTTAGGGTATAATTATATAATAAATTAATATATGCATGCAAACCATTACATTAATCCAAACAACAGAGGACCCTTCACGTGAAAGTGACTAATAAGGGGTACCTTGATCATCACAAAGAAACACAAAAGGGTCTTGACCAAGCGTCAAAATGTGACGAGTTGGGAGTGAGGACGTGTTGGAAATGCAGTCCCCTGTATGTTAGTATGTTAGTACAGGAATGTATTAAACACACGCACCCTTTGGCAAGATTCTCGATTCCGTAATACTCCTCGGTTGGTTGATTACAGGCTTTGTAGACTTTAGTACAGCCCAGCTCATCAGAGCCGTCCCCACAGTCATCATCACCGTTGCAGCGCAGATCCTCCAGCACACAGCGGCCTGTTACACCACACACACAAATAATCCCCTTTATGGTATGTTGAAAACAATATGTTAAAACGTTCTGAAAATGATCTTTCATGCAGTGTGAAACAGCTTTAAGTGAATAAAAACATCCTGGAAAGTTTTAAATATGAGTGGGCACTGCATATAAAGTTATTGTCTCTCAAAGAAGAGTCGACTCTGAATCACTGAAATGAGTCGGTATTAAAACGAATCCCAAGCCACTTCATGCCGATGTCCACATGAATCACTTGGGTGATTGAAAATGTTAACTCATTCTTCACCACTAGTTGCTGCTTATGGAGCATTAAAATATCTGTTTCCTCTGTAACACTGCACACAAAGCAGCACTGAGCTCACAAACACTGCTTTTTGGAAAAATAAATCATTGAGAGAATTGCTTCTGGAGTCCTCAAGCAAGTAACAAAAAAAAAAATGCATATTGTAAGACAGTGAAAGATGTTTTGACCTTGCATGCATGTCAACCTGTTATGAAAATATGAACCTTTCATTGACCATAATAGGGGCACTTTTACATTTGTAATTTTTGATGGTTGAAGGTTGCCCCTCATAGAGTAAACCTTACACTGATTTTGCTTTCTTACATTTGTGTTCATAAAAAAAGGCACAGTTAATATAAAGTGTTTTATCTTGTCATTAATTGTCATTGCTTTGACACAATCTGTATTGGTAAATGCACTGTATACATAAAGGTGATTGATTCATTGATCTGTGATGTAGAAATGTAAGGTGTTTAGACACTGATGGTGCTGTGAGGGTCACCTGTGATAGTGCAGAGAAAGCCCTGGCATGCAGGACTGGGTTTCTGACAGGAGTATCGTGACGGAGCGGTGCAGGCTTCCTCCTCTCGGCCCTGATCATGACACTGATCTCCTCCAAACTCAGACGGCTGGACCAGCGTGGCATAACGATACTGAACATACACAACTGTGTGAAAAAACGCTCATTCTTCACATTTAAAAAAAAACATGTTAGTCATGTGACACTGAATTGTGCTGTATGTGACCCTGTCTGCAGCACAGCAATACCTAACAATACACTGTATGGGTCAAAACTAATCATTATTTTATGCCCAAAATAATTAGTAAAGATCATGTTCCATGAAGATATTTTGTAAATTTCCCACTGTAAATATATTAAAACTTCATTTTTGATTAGTGATATGCATTTCTAAGGACTTTATTTGAACAACTTTGGAGACAATTTTCTCAATATTTCGTTGTTTTTTTTTACACCCTCAGAATCCTGACTTTCAAATAGTAGTAACAGTCATATCCTTACAAGCCAGACATCAATGGAAAGATTATTTACTAATCTTTTAGATGATCTATAAATCTCAATTTCAGGAAATGGACTGGTTTTGTGATCCACAAAGATTAAAAGAAAAGATCTGAAGTATGCTAACAACATTCTTTACAAACATTTCATAAAAACATGTAAATGAGGAGACAGACCCCATCCTCACCCTCTTCTTAAGGCAGGGGTCACAGCGTGTCCATGAAGACCATTCCGACAGCGAACAGTCCACTGGATCTTTAGGCGGTTGATCTGAACGACATAGCACTACAACACTGTTGGAAGCAGATTTATGATGTTTGTGAAAGGAGTATGTAAAGGTAATTTAAAACATGCAGAGTTCAGATTCAGGCCTTATAATAATTTGCATTGCACAGAATAGCACTTAAAGGTATTAGGACACTTAAAGCACCTCACACTTGAAAATATCTGAATTTAATTGCATTAAAACAAAAAATCCAACCCAGCTGCATCTGAACCTTTATGAAAACTAACTTTACTTTTCATAGATTGCTTTTTAAAAATTATTATTTGATTGTGTTGTTGCTTTCATTATATGAACAACATTTTATTACACTATTTTGGTTTTCATTACATTAACAGTAAACATGTTCTGAAGAGTTTAACTACCAAAGTGTTTGATCTGCTATTGCTTCATATTTTAAAACCTTTTACATTTTTAGCTTTAAAAAGGTCACAACATACTGATAAAACCTTGAGGAACAATACATAACATTTATATGTATACATAACACACACACACACACACACACACATATATATATATATACAGCAACAGATTCGATTCCAAAGGTTAATTTAAAACACTAGAAAGCAATAAAACACACTGCACATTCATGCTCATTCAGTAAAATATTCCAACTTACCATATGATGCAGAGACTAAGTATTGCTTTGCTGCAGGCTGAATTTGTTCGTAGAAAACTGTGCATGATAAAGTCAGGACATAGACCTAGAGCATAGTAGACTAGATAACACAGGATTAGACCTTAAAATCCTTAACCTGCCCAGCAAGCCCTCCCCTCCGCTCTGTGACAACAGCCTTATACTTTCACAAATAACAGAGGATGCTGCAGTCCAGCTGTGAAATATGAAATACTTGTATTAGAGAGCATTTCATTTTCGATACCAGCAATTTGTTATGCAATAAAAACTGCAGCATACAGTAGATATGCTATATTTTAGCCATTAAATACTTAAAATGATTAATAATGATAAATAAAAAACATAACGTGATGTATTTTGGAATATTTGTCTTTCACGAAGCCTAAAGGCATTCTGGTTTTCCCAGAATGTGTTATTTGGAGTCTGTATTTCTCGTAAGTGAGTCACAACAAAGTGAAGACAAAAAAAATCAATGCAAATGTTTGTTTTGACTTGCGTTCAGTGTAACCATTGGACTTTCGGTTGAACGTTCACAATCTTATTTACTGACTTGAGTAATGGCTCGGCTGTTAGATCTTTCTTTCTTTTTTACGATCGTTTAAAAACTTTTCTTAGTACAAAATATATGTTTTTTTCTCAAGCTCTTCATGCATTTTTTTTTTCTTTTCGGCTACGCACCACTTCATCTCTCTTTTCAAAAGCATTTATCTATCTATTAGTTTATGCTTTTATCAAATTATCGCTCTTTAATATGTCAGATTTAGCAGTGGTCCCGTATGTGATACTGATAATATTGTTTCTAAATGAATGCATTTTGTTAATTACAAGTAATTTCACCACAAATGTCTAGCAGTTTTATGCTTCAACCACCAGAGGGCCAAAAGTGACATAGTTTAGCTTTAACTATCTATCTACATAGAGATTAAATAGAAATTAGTTTGCATATAAAACCATCAAAATTGCATACAGCAGAAGAAAAAAAATGTATTGCATTTCTGTAAATTTCTCACAAAGTGAAAAAATTGCACTCCTTTTTTTGAAAGAAAATGAAATTTATTAAGCATTTGCTGTATAAGTGTCATCATCTACTTATTTATGACTGAACATGAATATAATTTGTAATCATAATTAACATCTGCGACAGGAAAAGTGCTGTATGAGGGATGTGTGTTTACTGGAGACCCTTCGTAATGATGAATCGTAAAGCATGTTAGGCTAAATTCATTGTTAGATAAGATGCTTATAACTAATTCATTTCAACAAAATCTAAAATAATGACATCAAGACTGTTGTAAACATAAGTGCATCTAACTAATGACTTCAATGGGAAATGCTTTGCTTTATTGAAGCTGTTAGTCTTCGGAATGATTTCTCTTTTTTTTTTAGTTGATAAAATAAGGCAAACTAAAATGCTTTAGTACAGCGTCTGATTAGTACAGAACAGGACAAAAATAAAAATGGCACTTTGTCTTTCTTAAATTAAAATAGTTTGAGAAAATCACTACAATACAAAAAAAAATGATATTTGTGTAAGAAAACGAACAGAGATATCCAGACAGTAATTGCCTTTACCTACAACACTTCTCGACTGGGTTAACACTGTTGTAGCCCTTGGTATGGACCGTCTATTCTGATCGATTCACAAAGAAGCAAAAATAATGGCAGTTAAACAAACATCAACCTTATGTATACAGTTTACAGTATTGCTTATGAGCTCACAACACTGTAAAGCAGATATTATAACAGAAGCTCCAGAGCACAGATTTAAAACAAACCGTTCAAAAACATAACACTGACAGTATCATAGCACACATATTATATGAAAATCATTCAAATCTTTTTCTGCTTAAATAATCATGTCATAGTAAAAAAATCTAATAGAAAGACTGTCATTAAAAAAAAAAAGCCATGCAGATGGTCATTAATAGTTTTCTGTTCTTTAAGAAAAGGCTCATCACAATATCAACATTCAATAAAACTCCTTCCAAGAAAAACAAAAAGCAACATGATTTTAACCTGTGTTTTTTGGCTTCTCCAAATGTCAAATTCAACGACACAGCTTCACGGGTGATCTTGTCCATTAGAAATGACAACAGAAATCAATCCTCGAGTCCATCAAACGTCCATCACCGTTAAACTTTGATTTGACTGGTCCAGTTTCTCAAACTGTGACCGTTTATTATTATTTTACCAAAAAATATTTCATTTCTGAAGTAGTTTATATAGTTAGTGGCTACAGGTAGACAGCCAATTTTCAAGTTCATCGCAAACTAAAGGTGCACTTCCTTTATTAAAATAGATTTGATTTTCTGTCACTTTTCAGAGTTTGTGAAATGTCCCACAGAGCTCTCACACCTGTATCACCGGGATTTCTGGATTCTCTCAGTGCTCTTCTGTATGTTGAGGCTCATTTGTCCTAAGGATGAAATCAGAAATACAGCTTTAGTCAACGAAGAAATAGAGTTTATACCCAATTTTATGGACATGAAAAAAAAGCGTAACCTCTGTAATTCGCCAGCTTCAGTAAATTACTGTGCAATAAAAATGAGTTTTTGTCAAAGGTTGTTAGTTTTTCTTTATGAATAATCTGGTCAAGCAGCATTTTTCTCATCAAATCACGAAGATTCAATGCAGGTGTGTAGTGCTCAGTATGCCAGATTTGGCCAAAGGGAGACCCAGAAGAGGAGCTGGCTTTCTATATTAGCCCGTCCTCACTGTTTCGGATACAGATACAGTAGAAGCAAGAAGGAAACAAGGCTGAGAACAGGCCAAACCCAAAGTTGGTTTAAGGTTGTGAAAGGATACTAAATCCGGACTTCACCTTAGAGAAGGCCAGCGTTCAGTGTTAAAAGCTCTTGACAGCCCTGTCTCAGATGTAAGAGAAACGGGAACCAATGTGTGACAGGAGGGGTGGAGTCTGTAAAAGGTGATGAGTGTGGAGAAAATGGGTCAGTTTTCTGATAACTAGCTCTTCCCTCTCTTAGCAGCATGCAGAGAAAGAATATAACAGGAGAAAGGAGCAAACACAATTTCCGACAGTGTGCTGATCTGCCGAGACCCTTGTACAGTTTTTCCTCTGGGTTCAATTAAACAATATAGAATTTCTTTCATCACCCCTGACCTCTCTGCTCCACAACTTAGACCAGGGTTCCTCAAATCTGAACCTGGAGTGCCACTGCCTCAAACCAAGGCTATGATGAGGTTGGAAGATTAAGGTTGGATGTAAACTCTGAAGGGCATTGGAAAGCTTTGAGGAATCCTGATTTAGACCTTGCTACAATGCTGTAAGAAGGGGAATAGGTTTATTGCTATGGAGTACTTGCAGAGATGGTAAAGAGTGTACTCGGTCACCATCAAACACAAAAGGCCCTTATAGACTTTAGGATGGAGCAAGATTAACACTGTTGGCTGGTCCTAAGGGCCAGGAGAGCTGGGCTTTGGACACAGTGTTCATTGCTCCTCATGGGCCACTCACCAAGATGTGCTGACAGGATAAAATGGAGACGGGCATTAAGTCTTTTTGAAGAGAAGGAAGGTAAAGTCACTTCCTTGGTGGCCAGTGGCCAAAGGTCATGTCGCAGCTTAACAGCTACCTGTGCAGAACCTCCTGGATTAAAACGATCTTAAGTGGATCATCATGCAGCAGGTCAACTACACCCTGAGCCTGCATTTACAGTCAGTCAAGCTGGGGTACAACAGTTACCCATTTATAATGGCCTAGCAGCTCAATGATGCCTGAAACAGCCACACAATATCAAGGGAACTATCAGTCTGGTGGTCCTGGAGCAATTCATCGCTCAGTTTCCTAAAGGAATGGGACAAATGGTGGTCCTCCATATGGTGGGGTTTCTCCATATTAGCTACTCTATGGACACCAACCACAAGGGCTGCTTAACATCTTCAGCACAGACCTTCTAACAGCTGGTATTCTTGCATGATGTGCCTGTAAGGGGGTATCAGAGAGTCAGGGTTTTATAGACCACTTCCATAAGACCCTAGCTTTCTGGGCTTACGGTTATTCATTGAGTGGCCTTTGGCTGCTGCAATACACTAGATGCTCTTAATTTGTCAGGCTGCCAGTATAGCTGAATTTTAGATCGGACACACTCATTTATCAGTCTTTTCACACTCCTTCTGGGTACACTGTAGGCACCAGGTCTGCACCCGGCGATGTTAGTGCCAGTCTTTCACACTAACATACCATTGATGCCTGTTTCTGGAGCATACTGCATTTTGGCAAAGCGGCCGCATCTAGAACTGAACTGAGGTGCAGCTTTGGGATTATTCCATATGAATTATCTTCAACAACCGGAACAGAGAAAAGAAGGTTGGGAAGAATTTGGGAAACTAGCAGCCTACACTCGTACTACTGCTCAAGTTGAAGTCTTTGGGTGTGACAAACAACATATGGTGTGGTGTAGAATAGGTCCCAGTCCAGCTCCTGAGGAGCCAGTGTCCTGCAGAGTTTAGTTTCAACCTGATTTACTGTACTTGGAAGTGCATTTAACTAAGACTGAACCAAAACTCTGAGGAAGAGAGAAAACCCACCCAGAAGACGTCTCTCTTTGGACATCCAGCTGTGAAGGGCCTGGAGGGTTTATCTGAGCATCTGGTGGTATCCCATCAGTGCTGAGAGTTTGAGCATAGGCCTCCTTTAAGACATAAAGAATAGCATTATTGGTGAGAAACTGAAACAGCTACAGTACATCCATACAGCTACCCTGCTAACAGGGAACATTCTCGTATCTTTGGCTAACGTTCTCTAAGTGATAAAAAAAAAAGTTCTTGCATAACGTTAGTAGAACGTTTACTTAATGTTATCTGCAATTGACAAACGTTTTAAAAACGTTAATATAAAAACATTTTACGAACATTTTAAAAATGAATTAGAAACGTTACCATTGAGTTGTTAATGGACGTTCCAAAAACGTTAGGACAAAAACTTTGTTTTGTTGCTGGTGGAACGTTCTAAAAATGTTTTAGTAACATTCTAATAACCAAACAACAACGTTATTACAATGTCTAAAAAACTGGATGTTTTGAACCTTCTAAGAACATTCTTCTAAGAATATTTAAACGTAACGTTTTTATAACTTACTGGGACTGTTAGAAAAACGTTCTTAGAACATTAATATATCAAGAGACTAAAACATTCTAAAAACATTTTGAATAATATTCTTATCACCAAAGATGTTTTGAATGTTAAACAATACCATTTTTATAACTTAATAGTAACATTACAGGAACGTGTTTATAACGTAAAATTGTTAGCTGGGTACACAGAACCATTACCAAAGCTTCTGGGACACTGTCTAAGCTGTCTTTTGCAGTCAGAAGCAATGGCTCTATTGAGGGGGCAGCTGCTGGGGACATGGTTTCCTGCTCCGGACCAGGAGTAGCACCTGTGGAAAGGGAATTAAATGAATGATGTCATATGATAAACTTTGCCATATGATAATCTTCGGCTGAAGTGTTTTAAACTTACAAGAATCAGTTGGGGATGGCGATACTGATGACTCTGAAGTCAGTCTCAACTGTGAAAGAGCAAGCTCACCACAGCAGTCCATTTCCTGTGTCCCAGAGGACTGTGCAGCATCAGGTTTGCTTGTGCAAATGTGAACAGCTATTGTTTCCTCCTGGGCATCCTTGTTTAGGGCATCCTTGGATCCACTTTCCTGTAGGGTAGGTTCTACACAGTGCTGAGGGCTCACAATGGTTGACGAAGTCTCGGGTGGTTCACAGGAGTGTGGGCGCATGGCAGCGAGGGGAACCAGACCCTGAAGCACTGTGGTTGGAATCGGATGTGCCCCCATGCCAACCGTCTGGGCTGGGACGAACGCCCACTGCTGCTGACCAGTGGCCGGAGAGTGGAAGAGGTTCGCCTGACCCCAAATCACAGGCTGGCCTCCAGGGAGCATCTGGGCCACCTGCAATGGACCCTGAACACCGAATGCCATTGGAGCAGCTTGGCTGGCAAACGACTGTTGGGTCCAGTGAGCAGCCTGGATAGCACCCATGGTCATATAGCCTGAGAAATGGCAAAAATTGATGAGAATAAGTTTTATTTATAGCATTCACTGTAAAAACAAAGTAAAAATCTGAACTTTGATGGAAGGATAAACTCTCAGGCACTTGCTGTGTGTTACCTGAGGGCACAGCCGGTGGGCTAAAATGAGTGAAGAGTTCGGGACGGTGCTGATGTCGCCTCCTTCCAGGGTCCAGTGTGATAGCAGGTGACGCTGGCATCTGTCATGACATGGATGTCATTGTAGACAATAGCATCATAATAAAGATTAGAGATGCACCATTTGACCGTACATAAATTGGACCCAGTTTTGGATGGTTTTTGCTTTTTTACTTGTGCAGGTCAGAAACATATGATTGACGATTTGTGCAAGTCTGTTTCGTGCAGTATAATTTCACAAAGCTAAACTCAGACCATTCTGTTTTGCTATAAACGTATGTATACATTTAAATTTTAATAAAAAAACGGCTCACGCTAAATCTCTTGTTTAGGGATTAAAATGAAGTGGTTGCCATGTCAAATGGCTATCAATATTTTTGGTTTAAGGCCAGTTTGGCCTGTAGTAGAGCAGATGAACAGCAAATAAATAAGCTTTAAAACAGTTCTTGGATTCAGCCAATTTGCTTAAATATCAACAAATTAAAAATCATGATCTTTGCATCCTTATAAAATACATTCGCAATAATACAATGCTAATACATTTAAGTACTGACTCATACAGTATACAAACTACGTAATTATAAATAGTCCCTCTCCATAGGCGTAATGGTTTTTATACTGTTCAAACTGTATGTCCTATGCACCATAACACCATATAGTATCATTTATGTAAGTCTTTTGAATTACGGTGACATAAACCACCTTTGAAATGTAACACCTCTGTTATACAAATGTTACAAATTAAATTCTATATTTCAGGTCTTTTAAAGCAAACCTAAATTGGGTAATATGTAATTTAAATGGTTTGCATTGAAAGTGAGACTAAGCACATGGGTAAAGTTTACTTACAGAAAGGATGTCTGGAGGGGTTGCCATGTCCCCGAAAATATCAAACTGGTTTATATTCTGCAAGACAATCAGGGAGGATTAAAAAGAAGATATAATACTGGAAGGCATTCCTCAACACAGATTATCTGAGCAAGATCAGTGATTGTTTTTCTCATTGTTTATTGAGCAAAGCAGCCCACAGTGAAATTATTATTGATCGAACAGTTGGCCCAACAATGAAATAATGCTTCAATAGTGGAAATACAGTACTTGGCAACTATATATGCTATAGTGATAATCAGAGGAAGACATAATGGCATGTCAATGATAGTAACAAGTGAAGGGAATCAGGCGACGAACTTTAATAAAACAAAAGGTACAAGCAATGACGTGGATGATAACTAAAATATATGACCATTTATCCAGAACCCAATGCATATGCAAAACAAAAATGAAAGCCAACACAAAAGTCATGTTCTATAGCAAAGCCAGCAAACCACACCAGAAGACTCAGGTGTTATTAAATCAATGTTTGGCACGTGTGAGCAAACATTGCAGCAGGGCGGCTGATATTTATGTGAGTAAAGCTCCAAGCACTCAATAGGCTCCGACTGAATGAACAGACAAGCAATAACACTCTGTGAAATGGACTGAGAACAATCATTTAACATGGATTCATTGTGGTGAAAACAGTGCTCTGTCTGGGTTTTGCAATGCATGCCGATCTGCAATTATTATTATTTTTTAATATGCTGTAAAGTTGTTATAAACAATAAGCTCAGGAAACTTAAGGTAGACTCTGAAAATTTCCACCATCTTATTATTTAAGCAAATCTTTATTTGTTTTGGTTAAAATGAAAAAAAAAAAAATTAAATTTCCTTGTCATTAATGCATTGCGTAGTCACGGTAACTGTATAAACCCATGCTGTACATTCATACTAGAGGTGAACTCCCAAAACAAGTCTCTGTTTGATTTCCCCCTCATTTATTTTTTTTTTTTCACATAATACTGAAAAGATTTTTTCACGTGAACAACACATTGGCATTGTGCACAGTACATTGGCAGCTTTCAATTTGCTCTGGGATTCAAAAAACCTTACATTTTGTAAATCAAGACAGGGGAAGAACATTGAGAGGTTTGTTGAAGGGAAGGCTTGAGACATGAATGAACCTACAGTCATAAGATGGTGTTTTGGAACGTCATAGATCCCGTCTTTCTGCTGACTTGTGGGGACCTAAAAATTATAAGCAAGTTAAGAACACAAGACTACTGCTATGTTTGAGTAATTTCATTCTATGTGCACTGCATAATATATACAGTGAGGGGAAAAAAATCTGATCCCCTGCTAATTTTGCACATTTGCCCACTGACAAAGAAATCAGCATAACAGATTAACAACAAAAACAGCAGAAAAATGAATTTCAAAAAAGCTATAAATTGACTATAAATAAATAAGCTATATATAAAAGTTTGATCCTCTGTCATTCAGCAAGATTTCTGGCTCCCAGGTGTCTTTTATACAGATAACAAACTGAGATTAAAGGGGTCATATAATGCCAATTTTCCACAAGCTGATATGATTCTTAATGAAAAGTCTGTAATATAATTTCTCAATGGTAGTGTAAAAAAACAGCAATTTTATCCTGTCAAAAACAGCTCTTTCTAAGCACACTCTGTTCTGTGTACTTCCCCTTTAAATCGTCACAAGCTTTTTCTGAGGCGCTCTCAGAGGATGTTTATTTAGCCATATTCACTGTTTCCAAACGTTACCTTCATAGTGACACTTGCTAATTAGCACATTATTAGGAAATGCAATTTGCAAAGATTCATTAAAAGACATTATACTCACTGCTTCTGTAGGTGAGGCTGGATCATGAATGATTCACATGCAAATAAACGCATTCAGTCACTCAGGTGTCGGGGGTAAATGACTACTGCTATGTTCATTAATGCATTCAACAACAAAACACCTCAATCTCTTAGGAGTCCTGCTTGTTTCTGCGTCTCGGTCTGATGATGGCTCACTCAGGGCGGGTCTGAGGTAAGACACCAGTTCAGTCTGTGTGACACGCTGCTGTCAATCAACTATTGTGGGAGGGGCCTTTTAACTTATTCACATTTAATGAGATTACCAAAAAAAAAAAAAACTCTGGGTGGTCGTGTACACAAACTGCCAACACACATTTCAACTTGGAAAAGTGCATCTGGCATTATACAGTATAACCCCTTTAAAGGGAGTGCTCCCAATCTCTGTTTGTTACCAGTAGAAGAGACACATGTCCTAAGCATCAAAACCTCCGGACAAGATCCCTCCTGAGATGTGTGCAAACCTGGTGGCCAACTACAAGAAACGTCTGACCTCTGTGATTGCCAACTGCTATAAACCAAATACTTATTAATGCAAACCAATTTCTAACTTTTTTCAAACGCATTTTTCTGGGGTTGGTGTTTGGATCATTGTCATGCTGAAAGACCCAGCTACGTTTCATCTTCAGTGCCCTTGCTGATGGAAGGAGGTTTTCACTCAAAATCTCACAATATATGGCCCCATTCATTCTTTGGTTTAAACGGATCAGTCGTCCTGGTCCCTTTGCAGAAAAACAGCCCCAAAGCATGATGTTTCCACCCCCATCTGATAAAATTCTCCCAATCCTATTCTGGATCATCCAGATGCTCTCTAGCAACTTCAGACGGGCCTGGACATGTACTGGTTTAAGCAGGGAACACGTCTGGCACTGCAGGATTTGAGTCCCTGGTGGCGCAGTGTGTTTCTGATGGTAGACTTTGTTACTTTGGCCCCAGCTCTCTGCAGGTCATTCACTAGGTCCCCGGTGCGTGGTGGGACCTAGTGAAGCGTGGTGCCCCAGATTGAGGGAGATTATCAGTGGTCTTGTATGTCTTCCATCTTCTTATAATTGCCCCCACGGTTGATTTCTTCACACCAAGCTGCTTACCTACTGCAGATTCAGTCATCCCAGCCGGCTGCTGGTCTACAAGCTTATTTCTGGTGGCCTTTGACAGCTCTTTGGTCTTGGCAATAGTGGAGTTTGAAGTATGACTGTTTAAGGTTGTGGACAGGTGTCTTTTATACTGATAACGAGTGGAGGACAGAGGAGCTGACTAAAGAAGAAGTTACAGGTCTGTGAGAGCCAGAAATCTTGCTTGTTTGTAGGTGGCCAAATACTTATTTTACAGAGGAATTTACCAATAAATTCTTTAAAAATCCTACAATGTGATTTTCTGGATTTTTCTTCTTATTTTGTCTCTGTTGAGGTATACCAAATTACAGGCCTCTCTCATCTTTGTAAGTGGGAGAACTTCCAATTGGTAGCTGACTAAATATTTTTTTGCCCCACTGTATATGCTTGAGTACTGTATTTTTAAACTCAAAATTTGGGGAGATAATATTATAGGATAATTATTAAGATTCTGCTTGCTTTCTGATGCTGTAACAGTAGAGGTGTGGGCGAAGAGGGGAGTGGCTTAAGCAGGTACCTGGTAAACGCTCTCCTCTGATTGGTGGCCACGGAGGGGCTCGTGTCCAGCTTCAAACACAATGTACTACAAGGAGTTGGGAAAGAAAATGAGAAGGGCCCCGTATGGAACCAATCAGACAGCGGCAACACTAAGAACATTCAATGCTAAATATTGAGCATCTTTATCCAGAAGAGTGAGAACTCTAGAACGAACCTTTTAGGTATCTCATTCATTACTTGGTTGTTAGTTGATTTAATGGCAAGCAACTTTTACTGTTAGGTTTGGTGCTTCTCACAAAAAAAGATCTCCGTTATCTTACAAAAATATCTAAATTCAGAAGAGATCAAGAGTCCCTGTATGAATTAATTTCTCGAACATTTTTTTTTTTTTTTAGAAATAAATAGTTTTATTCAGCAAAGAACGTTAAATGTATGTTTTTTTATAAAGAATTATATTAGAATTAAATATTTTCTATTATGAATAAATACCATACTTTTTAACCTTTTATTTATCAAAGAATCGTAAAAAAAAACAATATCACAGGTTTCGAAAATATATTTAGAAAAATTGATTCCAAAATCGTTAATAATTTAACATATTAAAATAATTTCTGAAGGATCACGCAACTTAATGATGCTGAACATTCAGCTTGGCATCACTAAAATACAAAAAAAAAAACAATTGTTTTAAATTAGTAATAATATTTAATAATATCATGGTTTTTACTGTATTTTGGATCAAATAAATGCTGCCCACACATAATTTAACAGTTATCAGTGACAAAAGCCTGAAACTCAAGGCAAATCATGACCTGTTCACACGAGTAACTCGCTAAGTGTGAATTTTCACAGATGTGATCTGTGGCAAGCGCCAATGCATCTCTTATGCCCAAGAGACATTCAGCAGGTTAAAATCTAGACCTGTCTGTGATTCAAGTCCTGCAGTGTGAAATGTGTTTTGGCTGGTATTGACATTGCAATGACAGATTATTGTGTAAATGTGAAAAGAACAGCAATCCAACAACTCGTGAAGTCATTGTGTGTATGGCCGATCGATAAAATCTGATAATGTAATAAAAATTACATTTATAATAATACTAAAATTACTATTTCAAAAGGTAAAAACATTTTTTTCCCTTCACAAACTGGTGCAACAGTTTCAAAACTATTTAACCAAGCTAGTTTAACCAAACTAAAGCAAAACAAATTGAGAGCTTCTAGGGATTGAGGTTGGAGATGAGTCTGGATGTCAAAGTGATGGTTAAAGTTGTCTGTATTCAGTGTGAGCGAGAGAGCACTGGGTTCATCCAGTATAAAGTAGGGCACTTTATGACTCTCCACAGAACATATAGACAGAACCACAAAACATGACTGCAGATCAATACTGGCAATGACTGAATGGTTAACAGAAGTTCTGTGAGCATCAACTGCAAAAAATATCAACAACACTTAAATGGAGGAGTTAAATGATAATAACCAAGCTTAGAACGTCAGCTCTTCATAAACTCAGGTTAAGCTTGTGGTAAATGAGTTCGCTCACCTGATACACTGGATCATCAATCTCATCCTCCAGAATTGTCTGTGTTAGTCATTAAGAAAAACAGGCATTATTCATAGTGGGCTTTTTTTTTAAATAGATGAAATTAGAGCACACCAAAAGAAATGTATGGTAACACTTTGTCTAAAGTGCACTACTGAATACTGCATGCAGAATTTGACTCTAAAGAGTCACTGTTGCTGTATCTTACCTGATAGACGGCTTGTTCACAGTGCTTGTCTTTCTGAGCCTTTTTCTGTGACTCCTCCCTCTGTTTGATGTCATAGACGAGGGTGAAAAGGTCACGCAGGTCCAGTATGACTGGCTCTGCCTGCGAGAGGATAACTAAGGTTATAGATTTTAACTGGCATGAGAACAGTCTGAATGAAGCAATATTAAGAGCTACGAACACTAACCGAATGGCTGGTCTTGATCGCAACAAATTTATGGTTGCCTTTTGTCCCGCAGACGTAGCCGAAGGCGCGATGGTCCCTTGTGTCTTTGGCAATGTAAGAGATTTCGTGTACAGAGTGGTGGTGCTGTAAGACCTGAGAAATAAATAATTTATGTAAAAAAAAGTCATGTTATGCCCTTCTCTCATGCAGAAAGCGTGCATATATTTGACTTTTGCACAGCACATCCTTTTTGGCAAAGTCTATTTTCACAAACTCGTTCCAAAACGTCATTTTAAAGCTGGCGATGGAGCCGTTGATAGCAGACTAATGCAGTTAATAATGAAGTTATTAGAAAGAGAGCGATTTAATAAAGTGTGTAAACCCTTTGTCTCATTAGGACAGACGATTGTGTTCTGTGTGGAGTGTGTGGGATCTACTG
>JAUMHP010000041.1:1176572-1193611 GCA_032361065.1 Enteromius trimaculatus
AACCGTGGTGTGCGTGTGCAAGGACGTGTGATTATTACAGTTAACTATGCGCAGTGATATGGAACTGTAATGCGGTCTAGAGAGCTGCCTGGAGCTACGTTCGCCGTGCGTTTCCCTGAAAATAATTGCACACCTCAGAACATTCGTCAGCCAATCAGATTCAAGCATTCAAATAAAATTCTATTTTAGGTGAAAATAGAGAAAATAGATGTCTTTTCTAACGTAACTATCATAATCACAACAAATTTGAGTATTTGAACATTTTGGCAACACTTAAACAATCAGAGCAGCGTTTAACTGGATCAGATGTAGGGTTTACGCTAACAAAACTATGACACACTTACCCCTGATCTCTCATCATAAATCTTGATTCCACCAAAAGACACAGTCAAGAAAATCCTCTGTTTGTGGTTCCCTTTTGACCGCGCTGAAGCAGCAATCCCCTGCAGCATTAACAGAGAAGAAACGAGGGAGTGAAGAATTAAAAGCAAGCACGAATGCAAATGTCTGCAGTAAAGGTAAATTCTCACTTCATTAGCATGCGCAGAGGATGTTTGCTCAACCCTTCTCATTTCTAAGGTCACTTTGATACTCTTTAGCACTTCTAAATGCGTAAAATGTGTCTAGATTGCTAATTTTCTCCGACTTCTGAATTCAGACTAAAAAAGAAAGTTATCGTGCTGAGTGAAGTCTTTGAAGCAGACATTCTCATGGTATTAGCCTTTTGTTCTAACAATGCATTCAGAAAGTGTTCAGACCACTTAATAAATGTATTTCTTTTTTTGCTACGTGAAACAAATAAAGCAGTCTAAAACTTAAAAGTCTTAATTTGTCCATTTTAATGGTTTTAAAGGGGTCCTATATTCCTATTGTTATTAAAGGAGTCCTTGTTTGATATGTCACAAAGTGGTCAAAGGTGGCCTTAAATACTATGTACTTACAACAAAAACTAAGACTTTGTAAAAGCGCATAATATACAGAGGGATCCCTATAAGGGAAACACAATGAATATGTGATCCATGCAATGTTTCTCCTATGTTTGCACTTGCATGTATTCATTCACCAGATGTTTGTTTTTTCTATCCGAAGTGACTCACAAATGCAGAATATCACAAGCTTTGTAATTTGTATGAAATAATACGTCCCGCTGTCTTATATCCTAGCTCAGCTTTACTGGAGCCCTCACCCTCTCTGCTCTTCGAGGACTCTTTACCTTCAGCTTCATCATGGAGTCCTGGCACAGCTTGTCTCCGCGCGTGGCCGTCACATCATCAATCCCGATCAGCTTGGCCTTGTAGCTGACGCCCTCGCCCCTGAAGCGCTGAATCAGGGCCTGCTCGCTGCGATCACGACCTGCACAAACACCACCGACACACGAGTCTCACTGCACTTCAGTCAGCACCCCTCAGAGCATGTTATGCTGGAAGATCTGTGTTCCAAAGTGTTCCAAAATATGGCACAGCAATTCCATAGTTAAATACAAAATTATCAAAACTATTACGACAGTAGGCTACATATATAACCCTGGAACACAAAACTAGAAACTCATACATCATCGGAAAGCTGAATAAATAAGAGTGCTTGTTGTTGCTCTGTGACATGGTGTTATGTTTACGAGGTAAAAACACAGAACTCATGATAATCAGTAACTATGTCTCCACTGGATCAACAAATGCCTGGTTTGTAATGCGTTTTATTGTTTTGGTGACACAGCATCACATTATGGTAAAGAGCGAAACATTTCCACCAGATGCATGCAGTATTCATCCAATCGCAATGCACTGGATAGCTGGCCAATCAGAGCACACCTCGCTTTTTAAGAACGGTTAGCTTTGTACCCATCAACCCATTTCAGGAGGCGGGGCTTAGAGGAGAAACAAAATCTACAGTATGTGGAAAATAGTAAACCTTAAACCGCATAAACACCTTGCATTACAACAAATACACAAAACAATGTTCGTTTTAGCAACATCTTATGTAGCATTTGTAGGAGTTTCCCTTTCGGACGCAATATTTATGGAGAGTATTCAAATGGATCACGCAATGAGATTTAATAACATCTGCGCTCATTATATCACTGGTATCATTTAATGGATTGTGTTCTGGTTTTAAACTGTCCTGCTGAAAGCCGCATTTGCTCAATGTTTTGGTCTATTCTCCGATGACGACGTAAATCTTTTGGATGCGTTGAAATGAAAGTAGATCAGTGAATCTCCTGGAGGAGCGTGTGTGAGCCAGCGAATGTTCATCAGCTCTGTGAGAGCAGGACAGATGGCAGCATATGGGGAGGAGGACCAGAGTCTCCAGACGCACCAATCTGTCAAGAGGCTGTTTAGATTTTGGAGTCCTGACACAGAAACTCGTTGACCTTTCAACCCCCGAGAGACAGATTACCAGATATGCCTCATATTTAATGCAGAACATACAGTATGGTTTATTATGAATCACAACAGCGCTCTAAAGAGAAGTTAAGAGAGTTAGGATGTATAAATATGAACTATGTTTTAGCAAAATCAATGTTTTAGTCATTTTAAAAGCTGACAAAAAAAGACATAATACATATTTAGGAGTTAATACAACTTCTAATGTATGATGTATTTCAATATTAGTTTTTTGAGAACATCTGCTGAGGATGAAGAGGTCACCAACTGACCATGGACTGGTGCTTGCATAAATAAATATTAATTGGTTTCAAAAAAAAATATTGACTCATGATAACTGATTCACAATCTAGGTAAAATCCACTAACTGGTGCTCTTTGTAAAGCTTTAAATATATATATATATATGGAAAAACACAAATGTCTTGTAATAATATAAACAAATAAAAGAAAAGAAACAAATATAATAATTGTACGGATTTTCTTTGCATATATAGCAGAGTGAATATTCTGCCCCATATCTTGTTTTGTGGTTGTGATTTATAGAGAGCTTTGGATAAAATTTGTTAAAATAATAACTACATTTTATTTATTTATTTATAAATTGGATATTTTTCAAAGAACATATACGTGACAATCAGCTTTTTTGCTAGGTGCTTTTTGAGTCAGCAGTATTTTCTGATGTGGTATCGTGTGTTTAAAGTCTAGATATGATGAAAGTGTCTCAACACAAAGAAGCTTTTGTGAAACAGAAAGATTCTTCAGATGTTAAACGTTCATTATCGAACCATTTAGACTTCTGTGGCGTCATGAAGCACCTTTATTTGTAAGAGTTTAGCCAGAACTGCCTTAAATCACTCTATGTGTTTGTGTGTGTGTGTTGCTCCCATGACGGCTGTGGGTTTGAATCACTTTTCACATGGATTTCTGTCGGTAAGCAGCGGTTGCTATGGAGATGGAAAAAATTCAAGGTTGAGGCAATTTCATTTATCATTTATGGGCAGAGAGAGCAGAACACAGGTATACTGCATCTCTCATCAGACACAACATCAATGATTTCCAATTTGAACAGAAAAAATATAACATCATGCCAATGTACAAAATATAGTCCCTCTGTCAAAACATACAGCAAACTCTGTGATAAAGAACTGCAGCAGCAGGCTTGAAGCATGTTTTTGCAGAACACAGTTATATATTCTCTCTCAATGACACGCACAGTCCTAAAGTCACCCTCGTCACCCAATCTCACCTAGATATTTAACATTTCTTGGTGGCTGGGAAAATAAATCTGCATTGTTTATCCCTTTGATCTTTCATTCAAAAAATTCACAAAATTCGAATCTATCATTGAAGTAAAACAACTGAAAATAGGGAGACATTTCTGTGATTAAATAAATGGTTTTCTCCAATACATGTTGACCACAATTATTGGCACCCCTAGAAATTTTTATGACAAATAAATCACAATTTTGAGCACTCCAGGGTGATTATGGACATGAAATTATCCAGCCATGGTTTCTTGTTTCACAGAAATATATATAGGAGAGAAAACAAAGCCCAAATTCCCTTAATCATCAACACAATGAGAAAATCCAAAGAATATATTTATGATGTGCATACACGGCGAGGAGGAGAGTTTGAGCGGCTAAAGACTCTTCAAGGACCACAGCTCAGGGTCAGAAAAGCTTTTAAAAGAATAGTCAAACAGCCCCTACATCAGCACATGTTGTTCAGGAGGGTTTAAGAACAATTCTCCTCACTCGTGCAAAAACAATCTCCAGCGTGTTCAGTTGTCAGACAGGACTGGAACTACAAATGGGACTGGCCTCTATGATCAGATGAAACTAAAAAATGAGTTTTTTAGCAGCAATCACTCAAGATGTGTTTGGTGAACACAGGGGTAAAAAGTACTCCATGTGTACAGTGAAGTACCCTGCTGTGTGTTTTGATGTTGTGGGTCTATATTTCTGCTGGAGGTCCTGGACGTCTTGTTTAGACACGTGGCATCATGGATTCTATCAAATACCAACAGATAAAAACAAATCTAAAGCTGACTGACTCTGTTAGAAATCAAATAATGGATCATGGTTGGGTCTTCCATTGGGACAATAATCCCAAACAAACATCAAAATAAACACAAGAACTAGTCACTGAGCACAAAATGAAGCTTTTGCCATGGCAGTCCCAGTCCTCTGACCTGAACCCTGAGTGAGGTGAACTAAAGAGGAGAACCAACATGGAGCTGGTAATCTAAAGGATCTGGAGAGATTCTGGATGAAGATGTTATCATGGGAAAAGGACGTATCAAAAATTGGGTGCCAGTAATTGTGGCCAATATGTATTGGAGAAAAACATTTATTTCAGTTTTTTTCACCCATTTCAATCGTTTTACTTCAATGATAGGTGAGAATCTTGTGAATTTTTTAAATGAAAGATCAAAAGCAGAAACAATGCAGATTTATTTTCACAGCCACCTTTGCTCAGATTTACCAAGGGTGCCAATATTAATGGAGGGCACTGTAAGTCCATCCGATCACTGCAGTTAGTCTATAATAATGAATTCTAAGGGAATTAGTTTCCATGTTGTGATTGCTTATCTAATTTCTATAATTACACATCATGTCAGAACCCACTCAGGGACACAATATCAACATCGGGGTGCAAAGATGATAATCAATGCATAATAAGTTCAGTGTCAGTTTGCACATCGCCCAAAGCTATAATATGAAATCAGAAGATAAGGCATAGTCTACCTGGTTTAATGGGTGCACTTTTTAGCGAGACACAATCAACGCTTTTGAAATGGACATTTCTCTTTGAAACTGCGATGTGCAGACTGTGCAGCAGGAAGACTTTCACATTGAATCTAGGGGGTAATTAATACGACTGTGGCTGTCAAACGCAGCTTTACTGTGCTCAACAATATTACTGCGATTGCACTAGTCGTATACAGTAGTGACATTCAGGCTGGTTTGATAACATCAGCACTTTCAGCAAAACAAAGACAGAAAGAAATGATCTGGACCGACCTCGTCTTCTGGACTCCTTCTTGACACAGAGTTTGACATCTGCTTGAAGTTCTGCCTCTGTTGACATCCTCCCGTGTCTCTGTTCCTCTCAGTAGCATGTGGATGCTTATCCTGTGTGTTCCTCTAGTCTTCACAACGCTGGCATATTGAGCTTTACGTCCAGTATTGAGACAGAACCAACTGCTCCAGTTAGTGCGATGGTCTGTGTTTGTTCTGTGTATTCCTGTATTGAAGTTGAACAGCGTTCCTCGGATAGTTTCGCAGCTGATCCAGTAGCATTATTTTTTATCAGCGCTGGGCTCAGACACTGTGGAGAGAGACAGAAATAAAAGAGTGTACAGATGCTGCTGTTACGCACGTCAGCAAAAGATCTTATTTCTTATTTGCGAGGACAACCATCAAGTCAACTGAATTTCTTTATTCCCCACAATAAAGTCCGCTGTATCATATCTGATACACAATTATCAGCAGTAAATTGACGTCTGATAGTTTAGGTTTAAAAGAATTCAGCGTATGTCTTTCCAGCTTGAGTTTATGTTGTAGTTAATAGCATTCCTTTAAAGACCTAACAATTCTGAGCTCTAACATGAAGAACATTGGGGTTTTTTTTGCTCTTCAAAGACTGCTGGAGAAGTCATGCATCATTAATAAACAACCTTTCATATGAAGAAGCGATGAAGGTTAGGAAAGACTGTGATCATCAGACGCAGCAGATCAGAAGATGTGCGTGTCCATCTTCACATCAAATAAAAGCACAAAGCCTGCGCTGTCACTCAGGAACAATGTGGTTTTATTAAGACCGTGACAAAAGACTGATTTAATGTGATGAATGACTGGCGTTTAACTAGGTCACCCGCACGCGCTCCAGCACCGCGTCTCATCTGGGTCAGAGCCCTCTAAACCAGAGAAACACTTCACATACGCTTGCTTACGTTCGGCATCGATGTAATCGACTGTCACGTGGGTCAGGTTTTGTTATTGTTTCATTTGATGCACGCCTGTATTTTGTCATGTGCTTTTATTTGGCCGTTATTTTGTTTTGGCTCACATTTATCATGTATACGATTCCATTTTGCATGAATACCTGTGCATTACCTTTCAAAATAACCCGGGAGAAGGCAGTTTCAACATCATCACAGCCCTGGATTTTTCCAAACCCCCACTGCTTGTTCAGTTTGACAGTAATCTGCCCCATCATCACTCTTGCATACACTCCACAAATAAAAGTGCTTTATGTTGCCACAGAATAAGACTTTTTTGAACGAGCCTTTAAAATCTAAAGAAGCTTTCTGTTTCACAAAAGCTACTTTGTTGCAAAAAAAGGTTCTTGAGATTATAAAGAGACTGACCGGATGCTTCTCTGTGGAACTGAAACTGGCATTGCTGTGAATACTGCTGTGAAGCACCTTTATTTTTGAGAGCGATGCTGACTGACGTGATCAGAGATATGTTGATATCTCTTAACAAAACTAATAGATTATTAATTCTTTCACCTTATCAATACATCTTCACATGTTGTTGCTCTTATATTGTTGCAATGCAGCAATTGTTTTATTGTGTTATAAATTACTTACTTTTCTGTGTTATAAACTGATCCCCCAGCATTACTAGTCATGCAGTAATTCGACTCACTGTATCTCAATTTCAACAATTTCAGTTTTGAAAGAATTATGAAGACACTTGCTATTTCACTTTTGAAAGGCCATAATTAAAGTCAATGGATAATATAATGGATTTATAACTAATATCAAATATGCTTGACACATAAATCTGAATCGATTCTAAAAATTCATATTAATAAAATGCAAAGCATAACTGATATCATGCCACTTTCATGTTTTTTAATCAGTGAATAACTGACTGCAATTAGAAAGAATACATTTAAAGAACATGTGAAGAGCCAAAACAAAACAAAAAAAGAGATAATCAAAACTGAAATAAGAAAAACAAAAGAAATACTATTATTTAGTACCAGATCAAACAGGCAGGTTCGTTCATTCCTACAAAAGCTCGGGCAAAGGTCAGGGTGTTATTTTAATGTTGAACGTCATCGTTTTGGTATTTTGTCTTTGTTTTTTTCTTTGTGTTTTCTGGACAGGCCAAGGACAATAACTCTGATTCATCCTGTGTGTTTGTATTATCTGAATCATCACGGTGGGTTTGAGCAGTTAAATCTGATTCCCGGGTAGTGACGCTTTGAGCATTAAACTAAATCAGCTTGCTGTAGTATACAGTGCTTCCCAATTCCCTCCTGCTCTTCACATTTTGCATGTCGCACACCTGAATGAGGTTATCAGTTCATTAGTTCAGTTCGTGGAGCTCTCTCCTAAAGAGCTAATGATTTCATTCAGGTGTGTTAAATAAGAAACACATACAAAATGTGCAGAGCAGAGGGTCCCTATGACTGGAACTGGGAGCCCAGAGCCGGCCCTAGGCATCAGCGAACTAAGTGGCCACCAGAGGGCCCCCAATTTCTTAAAACCTTTAAAAAACTATGCTCACTCTCATGATCTCCACAGAACTTTCGATTTTGGGAAACGCCCCCTGGTCAGATCAGATCTCAGTTCATTAGCATAACAAAGTTCATGTTTGAACATCAAAACATCAGCAAATAGACATTTTAATATTATATAACATTTGACTTGATTCATGTTTTTGTCTTCTGCGTACTTTCCTGAGTATATAATTTTGTAATAAAAATACGCTTCTGTTTCATAAACCGATAACAGCTTAACGTTAATTACCTTAGCTTACCTTTTGTGTGCTATTATACTCCCAGATCATTATGCCTCAGTTAGCTAGATCAGGAGTTTTACAGACGCTCTCAGCTGGTGCAGTCTAATAAATCATGTCAAATATCAAAATGATGATTATATCTGATGTCTGTCTTGGCTTCCTGAAGGATCCCTATTTTTGCAAGTATATTAGACACATATTACACAAAGGAAAGAAGGATCATGGATCACTAGTGCATCATGCACTGATCTCACCACTCAATGCGTATAAACTAAAAATATTATATGCATCTACATGGCAATTTTTTGGCAGATCTCTACCACAAGTTGTTGTTTTTATTTGGTGTACTGTTTATGTGCACATTCATAGACAACTGGATATAAGGCATTTGAAATATACTAGTGAACTCAGGGATGGTCTCACTCGGATGTACTTTTCTAAATAAATGAGGGTATTATGTAATAATAAAGAGCTGAGCTTGATATGGAAGCGCTTTACTCTATGTGAAATGCCAGTATCAGACAGGAGGAGCGTTTGTGAGCTAAGGTCATGCGGTGCGCTTCAGTAGTAATGAGATCAAGCCTCTGTGTTTCGTTCCCCGCAGGACTCTGCATCATGTCTGTTTGTGCTTCTGCTTTACTTCCCCTTTTGTGGAAAAACAGTGTGAACGAGTAACTCAGTTTTCAGAGCACAGATGAACCTACAACTGTTTTTTTAACACTTATGATACAGCTTCTCTGTCTTCCTAGTAGGCCTACTTAAAGAAATCATGGGCTACAACTTGGTTCTGACTCATCTAAAAGGTCATAGTATTTTTTATCGTCCATTAGAATCGCACGTCCCCTTTTTAGTGAAATGAATCTCCAAAAATAAATGTAACATAAAGCAGCTGCCAATTGGAAAACTATTGGACTAGACTATCGGAGACTTGGTTGCATATTTTCTTCATAATTTGGACAGTTTTATGTTCGATGATGATTCCAGATTGAGAACATGTGCCTTGCAGGCAGCTGCTGCTGCTGGAATCCCCAAATGTCAAGCGCAGGACTGGGATTGGGTTCAGAAATCCACTGAGACTCGATCAGCTTCTCAGACTAATGAGACTACAGCAGTGTTCCCCTGTTCCTGGAGGCATCAACAGAACACATTCCCCCATGCCTCTTTGATTATGCAGGAAACGCTTTATTAAAGGGGTCATGACATTTTATTTGATCCTGGGGACTTGTGAAATATATATGGAAGCCGGTATATTAAAAAACAAAAAGATAATTTTGACTTTTTATCTCACAATTCTGATTGTGTTTCTAGTAAGTTTACATCTCACTGATATGCAGAAATGCATGATATAAAGTTACAATTATTGTTCTGTAAAAGCAGAAGTCTGATCTGGAATTGTGAGAAAATAAAGTGAATTCTGACATTTATTTGATTTAATTTTTTGCAACTGTGAGTTGCAACAGTTGCCTCGTCATAAAAGTCACGATTGTGAGATAAAAATGCACAATGACCTTTTTTAGTTTTTATTCAGAAGCAGAAACTGCCTCCAATACATGTAAGAGGTTATTGTACACTGTATAAAATGACTGTGATTTTAACGGTAAAAAAACTGTAGAAAATGCTATGGTAAAAACTCCTGTAAAATTTACATTCCCAGAATTCCCTGCAGTGCACTTCATTGCATTTTGTTCGAATTTGAAGTTTTTTACTATGTTTCTTTTCATTTTTTTCCATTGGCAATGTTTATAAGGATTGTATGTAACATATAATGTTGTTAATGTTTCTTGCATATTTTTCTCACCATGATGGTGTTTAGTATTTGTGTGCATATACTGAGCACCTTCTATATATGTTCATACACTGCTTAAAAATGAAGAGAACACTTAAACAGCACAACATAACTCCAAGTCAATCAAACTTAGGAAGCAACACTGATTGACAATCGATTTCACATGCAATTTCACCTGGCTTTAGTCCAGGTCCTGGAGGAGATCCCTCATCAGGAGCATGCCCAGGTGTTGTAGAGAGGTCATACAGGCACGTGGAGGACACACACACTACTGGGACTCACTCTGACTTGTTTTAAGGAAATTACAGCAAAGTTGGATCAGCCTGTTTTTCCACTGCAATTTTGAGTGTGACTCCAAATCCAGACCTCCATGGGTTAACACATTTATAGCTAGGAAGTATCTCTTGCTCTGATAGGACGATGAGATAATAAGATGATTAGCGGGGAGCAGGCTGATAATTAACTGTGCGTGCTCCTCCCGAAGTTTGTTAGCAAACATCATTTCATTTTTTGGGACATATTATAGGCAAAAGCTTTTACAAATCTGTTTTACAAAAATGGATCATTAGAAAATATTACAGGTGTGCATCTTAACACAGAACAATGACACGGACATGTTTTAAGATATGTCAGAGCAAGATATCTTCATCTGAGACAGCTCAAACATGCAGTTTAGTCTGGGACTAGCTTAAGCCTTGTCTGTGAAACTGGGGGGTGGTGACATTAATACTGATGTTTTGTCCAGAGCCTTCTGGACCTAGATCTTGATGCTTGTCATCTTTCTGGTAATATGAAGACTTGGCCGGCAACATCTGGCATGTACTGTGAAGGTAGGGTGATTTCCCCAGACCTTTCAGACCTTAACAAAGCATCATCTGGGATTTCGAATTGTGTAAAATGTCCAAGAACTGGATCTCTAAAGTCAAATGTAAAATAAGCAATTAGTATGATGCAGATAAGATGCAGAGCAGACAGTATGATGCAGTAAAGCATCATCGTTAACTAAAGGCAAAGCTAAATGTTATAAATATGATAATAAAATAGATTTGTAATAACTCTTACAGGTTTATTTAAACTAAATATCGATATCGATATTGTATATTCAGTAATCAGTTATTTTTGTTAAAGAAATTAATGCTTTTATTCAGTAAAAGTGACACTACATGACATTTTATAGTGTTACAAAATATTTAAATAAACGCTGGTCTTTTGGACTTTCATCAAGGAATCCGGAAAAGTATATGAAATATTAAGCAGAACAACTGTTTTCAACATTAATAATTATCAGAAATGTTTCTAGCGCAGCAAATCAGTATCTTAGGATGATTTGTGAAGGAGTGAAGATGCTGAACATCACAGCAATCACTTCATTTGTAATATTGCGTTGCACAACAGTAGTATTTTTCCTGTGTTTAATTAAAACGAATGCAATTAGTGATGTTCATGATCAGCTGACAAACGTTAGGAAGTGAATGGGTGATGACAATGCATGTAGGACAGCATAACATGATATTGTTTTGTTTGAGCATTTTCATGATCTGACAGTAATTGTATATCAATAAATATAAACTAACGAATCATAGCTTTTACAAAGTTCAGATCTGTCCTGCTCTCAGCCGTATTAGGCAGTGACGTCTCCACAAATACACACACACACACACACACACATTACACTCCACTACAGAGAAATACCATGCAGTGTTTCAGTAGTCAGCTTGCAAATCACCAGGCCTTATTGAAAATGAATAATGTCCGTTAACTTTGTTGCAAATCACTGTCAAGCCCCCTTATTCTATTGAAAATAATTGAAATCATTTGTCAAAGTGATATTTAATTATAATGTAGTCAAAGACCTGCAACAATGCAAGCACATTCAACATGGCATAATAACAATCAGTGTTAATAACTAGTACTGGTATTCACAACAACAGCTCTCCGCCTCATGCAGAATTGCTTCGTTTAAATTAACCAGTTCATATCTGCTACACTACCACTAAGTCTTAATCTTCTATTATTTAAGCATCAGTTGGAAAAATGCAGTTTAAATGTTCATCTATTTTCCTGCGAGTCTGATAAGATCCCAACCCCCAGCCCCAAAAACCACAGCCTGCAAGCCAGAATTCACAATCGAGCCACAACTACAATCTAGTCTATTTAAATCTTAATATAAGAGTCTTCACGTGATACAGCAGTTGAATTATTTACATGATCAAATAGTTGACTGGCTGTTTTATAAGATCACATCATCTGAAGTTTTCAGTAGCTAATGCAGTCACAGAACCAGTGCATTCCCATTTGGTTATATTTGCAGCTAACTCATAGATTGAGGAAACCTATATGGATTCAAATAAGTTACACAGAACGCAGGTTTTATTTTCATAATGTAGCCTACAGGGGGAAATATTGGGTGACAAATCAACAACCAATTGCATACTAAAACCGAGAAGTCATGCAGATATCGTTTTCTCTTCGGCAATTCATCATCGAAAATAAGAGTTCATTCACAACATACCTGTCTCAGAGAAATCCACTCCAACTCAACCATGCAAAAACGACTCGCTTTAAAAATGAAGCAAAAATAAAGAGTAACATGTAACGCCGCGCGCGCACCTGTGACAGCAAGCATCGCGTGCAAGCTACTCACCTAACATCAAACGTCGCGATTACTTCCAATTGCAGTGTCCAGTGGACAAATGATGAGTCAAGTCCAGTCTTCTCCGTTCAGCGCATCATATGCATGTGAAATGAACAAGCGCCAGCGCGAGAAGTTGCTCAGTTTCAGCCCCTGCCTTCAAAATCCCCCAAAAAATACTCGATCTCGAGGACGCTGGACGGAAACGAAACGTCTCTTCTCTTCTCCACCAGAATAATCAGCTATGAAGAGAAATGAGGCGATGGGGCGGGAGGAGAGAGACCCCCGTCACAAAATAATTCAAATGCACAGAGGATAATGCGGAGATGAGTGAAGGGGGATGGGAGAGGATTAAGTGGAAATGGGGGAATCAGAAGCCCACCCTTACATACATAACACACATGCCCAAGTCATTTTATTTATATATTTTGCGTGCTATGTAGGTTAGTGTAATCGTGTAGCCTAATGAAGTATAGCAGAGTGTATAAACTGCAAGGATAATTTTCAGTTTGCTGTCCATCCCAAATTTGGCAGGGCTGATGCAGACAGTGGTCAGTGAAGCGTCCTCCTCTCTCCAGCTGGCTGGCTGTAGTTGGCAATAGTTCATAGAATTTTAACACCCTCATTAAAATCTGGATCAGATGCCTAATCTGATCTATGCATATAGTACATTAGTCAGGTATTCTCACGTATAATTATGTATGCTTCTGTATTCAGTGTTCAAATATAAAAGACATCGAGTTTACAATGGTGGGTCACTTGTGTAGTAATATTCCCAATGAGTGTCGCAATGTACGTCTGGCCCATTTTGTTCAGAGCAGGCACACATGACTGGCATGTGGTTTCTAACATATAAACACTAATCCAAACATTAACAGATGGTTATCCAGTGATAAACAGTGATGTCAGTGTGTCAAGCACATGCTTTTTGTTTTTTACTGAATCCTGCTGGACAGATCCTTTTAATTTGTGATTTATTTATTTTTAAAAATACATTTCAGATATATTGTCCTCATTCGTACGTCACTTTATGTAAACGTAAAATATTCTTAATTAATGCATGAACCAACACTATTTTTAATTGGTGTATTATTCCTAATTTTATTCTATTTTGTTGTTTTTTCAAAATATTTCATAATTCAGATAGTCAGTTTGTCAAGCCATGAAGGATTTGACTGTGAAGGAAAACTTAGAGAGCAAGTATTTATAAATAAATAAATGAATCTTGAAAAAGTCATATGGCTAGAAAAAAACCTGCATTGTTCTGGAAAGTTTATTAAGGCCCATTGTGGACTGTTTCAGGCAATAATCGGATCTTACTAGAAATAAATGAGCAATTTCCTCTCTTTGGCAGTTGTCACCCATGTGAATAATCAGAGTCTATTCACATTCATCTGCACTGTGAAATTGTCATTGATGGAAAGGAACTGACCCTTGACTCTGCCTCCTTGCAAATTTTGCTGCTCTTTTGTTCCAATTCATAGTGGCTGGTGTAAATCTGGTGCATGGCACGTTTTAGCTTGCTTTACCACACTAACATTAGATATACCATATGACAACACACGATTTAAAGATAACAGCAATACAACATCCAGCAAGCAAATGTTTAGTCTACTCAACACTGCCTCTCTCTCTCGCCATTTAGTAACATGGCTCATTGCTCTACTGAGTTTGGAGGCAACAACCTAACACTAGCAATAATCTGCTTGTAGCTGGAATTCTACATCAGGACAAATAGAAGGCAACTGATTGATGTATGAACTAAATAAGAGAGGTCCAAGTACGGATCCCTGTGGAACACCTCAAAGTAGTATTAAAAACAGAGGAGCGATGACTTTCTAATTTTGTGTTCAATGACATATTCTGACTACTGCAACCTGCTGGTATGGAAGGTTACTTCTTCTCATGCAGGCACAGATTGTTGGCTGTGGTCTTTGTGGTGTGTTCAAGTGCTTTTTGTGACATCAGGCAGCAATGCAGTCAGCTTTAGTCAACGCTAATTCTTTGATGTTGGCTTGCCTTTAGTTCAGTGCGTCATACTAAAGCCCTCACATTGTTCCGTCGGATCCTTTTTTGAGGAACTTTAGAAGATTTGCAAGACACTGGTAGACATGTTGTATCTGGCTCAAGATGACACCACACCACCGCACACTTTTCAGGATGATCTAATGACGTGTGCAGAAACACTGAGCAGCATCGGCCAGGTCCACAGGATCTGTGCTGGTTAAGATGTGAGTGGAAGAAAACACAGAAAAGCAGAATAAAGCTTCTGTCACACCTCTTCATCCCTAAAGCCCTCCCAACTCCTGGTGGGAGTGTTTATCCTGTGATCCATGTTATGGCTTTTAGGAGTGGATTTGTAAGAGAAACACTGGTAAGCCTCTTTCCCGACAGTTTTAATGGCATATTAAAGTACCAGTTAATGCTGAAATGTCATAGTGAAAGGTTAGGGCACAATTTACATTTCAGAAGTGACATAATATGCAAGCAGCACATGACAGATAATGATACTGCTGGAAAATAACATGCAATGGAAGTTGACAATACACAGTTTATATAGGCAATTTATTTATGCATATGTAATCAATTTTGTATCAAATTAACTACATGTATTTGTACAGTAAATACATTTTAAAAGTGCAATATGTACTGTGTTTTTATTTTCATTTTTGTTATGCGTCTTCTATCTCTCATATTGACTTCATAGGCTTTTTAAGTTTAAAGAGTGAGAGAAAGAGAAAGCTTTGGGTACTAAAATGATGTTTGGTGCACTGGAACACTGCATATAACAATCCATACTAGTCATTTTCATTTTTAGAGGCATATTTATCAAACATCACCATCAGCTGATCTTAAACTTTCCTCTCAAATGGAATTGTATATTGACAACATCTAAAAAAATATGTTGTAAAGTCAGTGCTGTAGTCTGTAGTCTGACCAGACAGACTGCTAGATAACATTTATTAGAGTTATTAGAATGGTAAACAAGAAAGAAAAATAATAAGGACATATTGCATGTGTTTGGTTGTATGAACTCTAGATTATTAACATACAGTACAGGGGTGAAGACTACAACAGAAAGACAAAGAAACCTAGCCTCAGAAGTTTATAATGTGGTGCTACATAGTCCTGAACTCACTGACCTACATTCCAGAGCAGTGATGATACTCAGAGCATCTAGAACATCAGATCCCTCACGCACCTAACTGGGTTCTGCATGGATTAATTGCAACCAGTTAAACCACAAGTATAGCACAAGTGGAAGACTAAAATATCATATTGTCTTTTTTGATGTGTTTACGAAACCTCCAACACAGAAACTCTTTAGAAGTCAAACATAACAGCAGTAAACACTAAGGGCCGGTTTCCCGGATAGGGATTAGATTAAGCCAGGACTAGACCTTTGCTAATTTAGGACATTAAAGAATATTCACACATGATCTGTGAGCATTTTAAGACCAAACAATGGCAATGATGTATTTTAGGATATCTCAGTGCAAGCCTTTTCCAGTTTTAGACAGCTCTTTACATTTATTTTAATCTAGGACTAGTCTTAAACCCTGTTCGGGAAACTGCCCCTAAGAGTTTTTTAACTTCACTAAAAACACTTTAAATAACACTTCGTTTCAATGTTTCTTCTCCTAAAGCAATGTGTGCCATAAAAGAACTGTGCTCATAAATACGTAGCTTTTATAATATGTATATTATGTAATAACACATCATAAAAAATGAGTCTGTCATAGTCTTTACTATGGGACAGACAGATTATTAGCCATCTTCACAACCCAAAACTGTTTTATGTTCACGTTTCTCTGAAGATGTCAGTATGTTGTTAAACAACAGCACGATCCATTGAACGCACTGTACTTCTGTCCTGTCAGAAATGAATCACGACACTACCTTGACTATTAAGTTGTGATTCTGTGCATCAGTAATGTAGAACGCAATTAGAATTTCACAGTTCATTTAGCTATGACTAAAATCTTTTGTGTGCATGTTATGCCGATTACAGCAATTTGGGAAGAATAGAGACGCTGCTATATGAGTCTTTTGAGTCCTCTATGAGCTCGACAAGTCTTCACATAATGACAGAATATCTTGGGTGAACTTAATTTTTTTTTTATGTTTAATGTAAGTACATAATAGTTTGGGCTACCTAATATAAAGTGGGACCTAATTATCAAAAACATTGCATCGTAGGAATTTTAAATATTGCAGCCTGTAGGGCGACATTTTATAAAAATGTTAAATTAAAAGCATTTTAATAAATATGAAAAATATCTTCTCCCCCAAAAGCTCAGTTTGGTCGGACGGCCAGCTCTATGGAGGGTTCTGATCGTCCCAAACATCTTCCATTTACGGATTATGGAGGCCACTGTGCTCTTAGGAACCTTAAGTTCAGCAGAAATGTTTTTGTAACCTTGTCCAGATCTGTGCCTTGCCACAATTCTGTCTCTGAGCTCTTCAGGCAGTTCC
>JAUMHP010000041.1:1193711-1205910 GCA_032361065.1 Enteromius trimaculatus
CTCAAGGATGATCAGAAGAAATGGACAGCACCTGAGTTAAATATATGAGTGCCACAGCAAAGGGTCTGAATACTTATGACCATGTGATATTTCATTTTTCTTTTTAATAAAGCTGCAAAAATGTCCACAATTCTGTGTTTTTCTGTCAATATGGGGTGCTGTGTGTACATTAATGATGAAAAAAAAAAGGGGGGGGGGGAAGAAATATTATGGGAGAAACAATATAAGCAGTATGAAGCATTATAGCAGTGATTCATCAGCACAGACACGTCTGATTCAGGTCATCAGCTCATTAGCAGAAGCGTCAGATTCCAGGAACAGAGAGAAACAAGACATACAGTGTCAGGCTGCTGTCATGTTATATGCCTGACTGACTCTCGGCAGAATCACAATCATGCTCCATTTATTTTAAAGTAATTGGTTTGGATGTTCATCCTCCTCCTGAAACAGAGACAGATGTGCAGACACGTGTGCTGCTGCAGGAAGAGGGAATTCCTCCGGAAACTAGAGCACTCAGAAAAGAGGGATTTGCAAAAGACAGAGAGAGAGAGCAGTGGGCAGAGAAACGCTTTGATCTGCTGTAGCTGCAAGCTGAATAACAGAGGGTTAAAATAGCTCAGACAGCTGCTTTTTTCTGTTATCCATTCTTTTTGGGAATGCTCATTAGCATTGCAAATAGTGCAAGAACAGTATTCTTTTCTCTCTCTCTCTCACTGAACCCCCGTTACTCAAACTCCTAGATGTGTTTTTGAAAAGAATGAAAAAAACGTTTAGGGACTCAAAAATCAATGTAGCACCGGTGGTAGTATCTTGATGAAGCCTGTAATGAAGATTTTTAAGACTATCGGTTTTTATAGACTACATTTCATGTTAATCAGCTGCTGACAAGGACAAAAGCTGGCTTCTAAAAATATTTAAAATTTGAATCCATGTTGATTTTAGTTCTTGTCTTCTGGCGCCCTCTGCAGTACATCTGCTGTGCAGTGTAGCCTCTAGTTTGATTCTTCCTCACTCTTTAGGTTTATTTCGAAGATCAGTACACATTAGTAAAAGCTTCTATTTTAAATTTGATTTGTCTAAAAATACACCTTTTGGCAGGTGAGGGACATTATGCATATAAAAAAAGCAATTTGTGCCCCATCTGTAATTTTTCATAACTGCATTTGTATAATAGCCCAGTTGTGTGGAAAAACCCTGGCAACACAAAGCGAGGTTAAAGAGTCTATAATGAACCATTAGCTCTCATTTTGTCTTCAGCTCTGCTTGCATTGCATCTCTGTCTGACAGTGAAAGATGTTATTCTCACCTTGACTTGTCTCTCTGGATTTACTCAACCTTTAGTTTAAATGCGAGACTGATAACAGTGTATTGGTGCAGTGCCAAGCTGTCATGAACTCGATCACATCTTTACTTGGCTGTATTTTCATTTTAGAACAATTTAGAAATCAAAATATTGATTCACCAAATTTTCTCTGAACATTCCTAATGATAAAGAAGATTGCATGACTTGCCCGTGCATCATAAATGTCATAACTCCCGTTTTGATTTGTACTCTTGACACAACGAATGCAGAGAGGTCCATCAGCCAATGCTATTACCGTCAGAAGAGCAGCTGCTCTTCATGTGAAGCCACTGCATCAGAAGTTCTCCAACAAATGAACAATACTTCAGGCTGTTCACCATAACATCTAACACGTTTAGCTATGAAACCATGAGAGTTGAGAAATAATAGTTAATATATTGCAGTATTACACATTTTTAAGGAAATTTTAAATCTCTCATGGGTTTCCTAACCTGTATGACTGTCTTCTGAAACAACAAACAAAATATCAGGCAACACAAATTAATCCCCACAGCTTCTGACAATATAATGAAGTCTTATGAAGTGAAATGATCGGTCCGTGCAAGAAACTGGACATCATTACCTGTAATCCAGAGTCTCAGGCAAATGGTCCAAAGTGAAGTGTTTGGTTCACGAGCGAACTATCTTTTTGAACCCGATCTTTTTTAAAGCTCGAATACAGGAGTATCCTGACATGGTTAAAGTCAGATATTGGCTGCAATACATAATGTAGAAGCAGGTAAAACAGGTTCCATGACACAACATCTCTAATAAAAGATCTAGAGCAGAGGGCAGAGTAGGTCCTGGAGACTCCGTCCTGAAGTGAAGGGGTTTTGATATGGCAGGTGCACATTTTGAAAGAAGGTAAAAGAGGGGTCTGCTTGGGTTATATTGTTGTAAGCTCCTTCCTTTTGGGATGAAAAAGGTTCCAGTGACTGTTTGAAGGTTAGTGAGTAAGGTTAGAGCAGGACTAGTGGCTGAATCAAACTATCAGAGAGGGCTTTTTTTCACCCGGGCTCTCCTCCTCAGACTCATATGTAGGTTGCCAGATTGGCTGACACCAACAGCAACTGACCCCTTTCATTAGTTGCTCTAATTAAAATATGGCAACTAGCATCCTGGGGTGCCAAAATATACTAGTTTAGACAGACCCAACCAAACATTCCAGCTCCGGAAGCCTGTAGCTTTGTTTTTCAGATAAACATTAACTTACAGAAGTCATTAATTTAGCCTGAAATGGCATTTAGAAACAATAACCTGCCTGACAGAAAAGGTGTTTTTTTTAAAAAGCATTCGTTATAATTAAAGGAAATCAGAAATGTTACGTAAAGAGCGTAAAATCCATTCAAAAGAACCACCAGTCTTAAAAATAAAATTTATTAGCATCTCTCTAATGTGTGTATAAATAAAAACATTTATAAGAAATAATGCATATACGCATTATGAGCTGAACAATAACTGGATTATAGGTGATACAAAGGAGAAGAGGCTTACTAACCTCTGTTTTTTTTTCTCTCTTTCTTTGTAACATATTCAGTTTCTTAGTATAGGTCTGTGAGAAACTCAAACTTGTCAAACAATATGCATATCTAAAAGTTTCAACACTACATTCGGTCATAAAAATAAAAGAACGACAACAATGGAGCAGACCACATGGCGTTTTGGCAGTTTTACAATTTTCAGTTACGAGAACTTTGCAAAACGGCTTCAACAAATTAAAAACAGTGACAAAAACTGATATGTGACTGATAAGTGCCTCACTGTGATCATCTAAATCGTCCTATAGCAGTTGCACCAACGCATTTGCTGTTTGTCTTAAATACAGCAGTGTTAAAATGATCTTTAAAGGTTTTATCTTCTATTTCAGAACAATAATGAATAAAAATGCACAAAAGTGGTAAAATAAGATATGTTTTATATTGCTAACAACGTCTGTCAGTATATGCATGAGACTGGACCTTCACTGTAACATCGTGATATAAAGATCACTGTAATGCAATCACTCGTGGGCTCGTAAGGCAAATCTGAAGAGTTAAGACCTCCTCCTCTTCCGTTCACAACACGATGGTTTTGGTCATGCTTTCAACACGCAATGTGGTTTAAATAAAATACAAATAAATGCTCTGAATTGGACAGATTTGCACATGTAACAGAAAAAAAGACCTGAAAAAGGTTGTTGTTTTGGTCTAAAGGTGAAAAGAAAGTAAAAACGACATGGATGTGTAACACCAAAAATGCCAATAGGACTACCTTTCAAATAACAACACTGTATGACGCCGCCATGAAAAAGAAAAAATATATATGGAGTAACAATGCTGAATTGGCCTTTGTGTTTGTGTGTTTCCCCTCAGAGTCCGTATTTGTAATGCCATACTTAAACATCTCTCTGGAAAAACAAAAGCAACAAAAACACCCAGCTTTTAAACGGAGAACACAATGTCAAACTGGTCATTTGACAACGCAAAACGCAGCAGGAAGAGAGTGAACTGAAGGAGCAGGAGATGTGCCAGTGCATGATGGTTAAGAGCATGAGAACCCCGGTGACCTCTAAAGCCCAATGGAATGAAGGAAGTACACAAGAACTCTGAAGGTGATGTGCTCTCTGCTCATCCCATGTCTTTAGAGTGCAAAGATACCCTTATTTGAGGTGTTGTGTGATGCACTCACACACACACATATACATATATAGATAAGTAAATATATGTATATATGCATATATGTCTAGCTTTGATGTGTCCGTAACTAAAACTCTGAGAACTCCTTTGCGCATTTTTCTGTAACAGATACACGAATGTCTTCCTCTTCGTAGTCATCAAAGTTGCTCGTGTCTCCAGGACCTCGGCACTTTGGTATGAACGGCGCCTCCACCTGGTGGGTGATAGGAGAAACCCATGTAGTCAGAAGTCTACCCATAATGCCTTGCGCTTCTCTATTAACTGCTCATCTCTCCTGTGTTCACTTGTAACTCAACTAATATTAGTTTATATAAAACAACCCGCAAACACAAACGGAAAAATTAAGGCTAAGGATTTTTGAAGGCAATACATAGCTGCAATTTTTTTTATTTGTAGATTTTAGGGATGTAACGGTATCAAAATTTCACAGTGCGGTAAAACCTCGGTATGAATGGCACGGTACGGTATTTATTGAATCATTTACATAAAAAACAAAACTAATTAAGAGGCTCAAAAACAGTGCCAGAAGTGTTTATTAAACAGTTTACATGAACACACTGAACACACATTAGCCATCTATCTGTAAACTTTGAAACAGGAACCGGTTTAAATTTTAATAACAAAAATTTATTAAACCTTCCACGCATCCGATTTTAAACCCGCTTTAGATTGCTAGATGACGTCATATATCAATTTGCATATTCATTACGTCAGTACGTCATATTATCTTGCTTCCCTGGGGTCACATAATGTTATTATATATATATATAACTGTTTTCACTGATATTTTTAATGGTTTCTGAAAAACGGAATGAATACGGAATAGTGACTGAAATGCACACCATTATTAGGCCTAGCTCTACCTTACAAGACGTTAATCTAGATTAAAAACCTTATTTATAATCGTTTATAATTATATAATTATATGTATAGTTCATAATAATGAAACCAAGATATAGACAACGGCTGTGATTTTGGCTCTATTTGCCTGTAAAATAGAGTTAGAAGCAACATAATATCTATTTTAACTGAAAGCCCTGCTCCTCTCAGCCTCTCGCTGAACAGAACAGACGCAGAGAGAGAGGAGTGCACGCGCCGAGAAAACAAGGGCTCGTACCGGAGACTCGCTGAGGATTGTCCAAGAAGTCTCTAGATTTGTCGCTAGTCACTTTTAGGGAAAAATGTGGCCAAGGGGGTCTGAAGGTCACTAAATATAGAGACAAAGTTGAATTGACAACAGACCGCAAAGAATGATGGGCACGCCGGGGCTGATGGGGATTGTAGTTCCCGCTACCTCCCGTTCGCTACATTCGCCTGAGAAAACTTTTCTCAGAAGACCTATCATGCGATCACGATATTACGATATACCGTTACGTCCCTAGTAGGTTTCTTCTTTTTTTTTTTTTAAATAAGGACTCACCTTCATCAAATCATCATTTTTGAAGTTGTCTGTTATTTGATTAACATTAATGACGTGACAGCAGCAGGTATATTAGGCTCCTGCCACTTTAAGAAGTAACGGACAGATAAACGGGAAGGGACAAAAAACGCTTGCAACACTCCATATGGTAGATGAATTAGGCACAAGACTGTGTAACTGAAGACTGATCATCGTACCTTTCTCTCATAGATGGCTATCCAATCCGTTGTGGCGAACCATTTGTGGTTTTTGATATCATTGACACCATTCCTCAGGTTGCCGTAGCGCTTGGTCAGGTCCACCTGCAGCAGATTCCTCAGCAGATCCTTCAGGTCAGAACTGAAGTGCGAGGGGAATCGTACCTACAATACACATTCATGACATTCACTGCTCACCCAAACAAATACAATTGCTTGACTATATGCACGCAACCTGCTAGTACCTTTCCAGACACTATTTTCTCGTAGATCTGAATAGGCTGGTCTGCAAAAAATGGGGGGTATCCAGCTGCCATTTCATATATGAGAACACCAAGGGCCCACCAGTCCACAGCCTTGTTGTATCCCTAAATTCGAGAAACAAATAAGTGGTTTACCCTGCTTGTAAATTTGGATTTAGTGGAGTTTAAAACATCCGTGGATTACCTTGCTGAGGATGATCTCTGGTGCCAAGTACTCTGGAGTTCCACATAAAGTCCAGGTTCTGCCTTTTACTCTTTTTGCAAAGCCAAAGTCTGTTACCTGTGTACCAGAAGTGACACTTCATCTTTTATAACATAACGGCAACGTCAGAACTGTTTAATATTTGGCATTATGTTTCTGGGTCTGGGAACATTTCAGTTGGATTGCTGTCTATGCATGGTCAGAAAGCTCTAGGATTTCACCGATAATATCTTCATTTGTGTTCTGAACATGCACAAGGTATTATGGGTTTGGAACGACATGAGAGCCAGTTAATGGCAGAATTTAGGATCTTTGGTTAAACGTACTACTTTAAGGCTAACAATCAGCTGTAAAACGCTCCGAACGAACATTTAATCCTCAAACGCATTACATTAAACAGCCTCAAGCGATTAAATAAACTGCAGAGCGTTATATGTTCTATTAAACGCATGAATTGCCTGTATTCAAACAGCGCAGCATTAGCTCGTGCCGCTTTCTGCTCGTTAGCCAGGCCTCTAAAATCTGCTCTGAAACAATATTACTTGTTAGTTGCTCAGTAACATTTTTAAATATAAATTGTTGTTTTCTAATTGATTGTTTGGTTGAAAAGCAACAGTAAACGGCACATTCTGGCTATTTCATTTATGTTCGGTTTTGGGTCCAGTATTTCACTTTGTTCAGCTTTAGCCAAGACATTTCATTTCGTCTAATGCTTTCCAGCACTTCTCAAATCAGGGCACCACCTGAGCATATTGCAGGGAAAGTTCATCATTCTGGCTTAGAATAACTAAGAATATGAGTTTCAAACAAACATACTACAAAATAAAAAAAAGACATGATTCCTTTGAGTAGAAATTTACTTTGCAGATGTATGGAGTTGATTGTTTATTTATTTTTTGCACTTGAGAACCCTTTCAATTCCTGCAAATATATCTTCATCCAAGCATTGCTCATTACCTGAGTTTTTATAAATCCATGGTAAAATGCCCTGTATAAACACCTTTTAAAACACAAATGTAGATCATCAGGCCTGTAGCTACTCTCCCTATGAACGGGCATCCAGCATTGATCACTGCAGATGTATTTTTGTTTAGTTACCTGTATATATCCATGCTGGTCAATGAGTAGGTTTTCAGGTTTCAGGTCCCTGTAGATGAGGTCTAGTGAGTGGAGGTACTCAAAGGTCAGGACAATCTGTGCAGCATAAAACCGTGCATGTGGTTCACTGTCAATCAAAGAAATCACATCTAGGAGTTAGAGATCTGCGAAGCAAGGTGTTCCCGCGCACAATAATGGACTTGGCATGTAGAGAGGACAGCAGCCAGACATTTAACATTAAACATTTACAAGTATTTTTTACCTCTGATAACAAAATTGTATTAAATTTCACAGGTATTCATAGTGACTATTTTGTTTTCTGACATAGCACATCCCATAATAAATCCAAAATCAAATATTTAGCTCGACACGAACACACACACACACACACACACACACTTGCTCTGTGCACTACACTGCTCACTTGTGTGTCGTCAGTGTGAGCCATTTTGCAAAAAGATATTTTGTTGTGGATTACTAACATGTGAAGAACATAAGAGTGACATACACTGTACACACACAATCCTTGATGCTTGTTTGGAAACAACTGAAACTTTTAGCAGACACGTGCATCCTTTGCATAAACCTGTGCTGGAGTTTAATGTTAGCTGAACCAGCGGTAAATGAATAATTAGCTCCAACATATCTCCACTCACCTAAACCTTCCGATTCTTCTAAGATGCGAGAACATCTCCCCTCCTGGTACATACTCCATCACCATATACAAATTAGAGTTGTCCTGTGAGAATAAAGTCAGAATTAAAACAGGCAAAGAAACTTGATGCTAAGCAGATATGGATTTTTTGATGGCTATTACTGAAGTTTTGAGCCCCGTTCACACCAAGCACGATAAACAATTTGTTTTTTAATATGAATGAATAGCAGAGTCCGCACCACAACGATATAATCACAGAGAAACAATATTACGATACAAACACTGACAGCCAATCACAATCCATCCTGGAGAGCTTAAAGTAGGTAGCATATACGAGTGCACTTAGAATAAACAGATGCTGCCTATGCTGGCATTAATAAACAACAAGAGAGATTTGGACTTGAAGCAAGGTTTAGATTGCAGAAAATTGCTTGACTATGACAAACTGTTCTGATTTTAGATGAATCCAAGGATCTTCACGTACTCTTCATCACTGTGATTCTGCAATAAACGTCATCTTTTCATACCGTCTTTTTTCTTCCTAAGTACAATCTTTCATTTCTATTATTGCTTAGCTTTTTAGCATGTTAGCTTAAAAATGGACGAAAATAGATGTACAACAGGGTTGAACTGTAAAAAAACTAATATTGTGCATTACCAAAAAAATATACACATAAACAAAAATGTGAATGAGTTTAATGTAATGGCAGTAGGAAGGTGCAGTACCTTGAAGGCATATTCCAATCTGACGAGGAATGGGAAGGATACTGCTTGTAATATTCTCTTCTCATTTAGCGTATGCTCCACTTGTTTCAACTTCACCACCTACGAAAAAACAATTAAATCACAGTTCCTCAGAAGAGATTCATACATCAGACACTGTGTTTATACCATGGTCTGTCTGAGAACTTGATTCTGATTATTTGAAGGAGTTCGTTAAAACCTTTAATGCAGATTTTACTTGAACTCTGGTTATAGAGCTATATAAATAAAACTGACATAGCTGTTGATAACACCTTACACTTTGAAACAAATAATTAGACTCTGAAAGCACCATTGCTGATGGTCTATAATAATTCATATTTTCATGGTGTGAATAAGAAATCACAAACGCATGGTAATTTTGGTTACCTGAATGATAACAACCAACCTTTTGTTTGTCCAGAATCTTCATGGCATAGAACTGATCTGTAGCCTTATGTTTGACCAGCATGACTCTCCCGAAAGAGCCCGTGCCCAGCGTCTTCAGTCTGTCGAAGTCATCTAAACCAGTTGTGCTCTACAGGATAAAATAAAACATTCAAATATACTGTCCTACAACACCGTATCATTAACTAATTTCTTAGGGGAAAAAAACACAATATAGAAGAAAATACTGTCATGGCCAAAAATATTGGCGCCCTTGGTAAATATGACCAAAGACAACAGTGAAAATTAAATTTCCATTGTTACTACTTTTGATCTTTTATTGAGAAAAATAAATAAATAAATAAAATAGAACCTTTCAATTGAATAATAAGAATTAAAAAAAAAAAAGAGAGAAATATCATTATGAAATAAATAGAATGATGCTTTTCTCAAAATAAATGCTAGATAAAATTATTGGCACCCCTATAAATTCTTATGAGTAAAATATCTCTGAAGTATATTCTCATTCATATTAATAACTTTGAGCACCCCAGGATGTTTATGGACATGAAATTGTCCAGTCATGGCTTCCTGTTTCACAAAAATATATATAGAAGGGAAAACAAAGCCCGAATTCCCTTAATCATCAACACAATGAGAAAAAACAAAGAATATACTTATGATGTGCAGCAAAAGATTATAAAGAGAGGTTTAAGAAAAGAGCTAGATCAGTGAAAATCTCATCAGGGAAATAATTAAGAATTTCCAATCAACAAAATGTTAGGAAGCTGCCTGGAAGAGGAGGATAGAGACACACGTCCTAATACATGGAGAGGAGTAGAGTTTGAGCGGCTAAAGACTCAAGGACCACAGCTGGAGAATTGCAGAAAATAGTTGAATCTCAGGGTCAGAAAACCTTCAAAAAAAAAATTGTGTGTGTATATACACACATCAGCACATTTTGTTTGGGAGGTTTTCAAGAAAAATTCTCCTCGCTCATCCAAAAACAATCCCCAGCATGTTCAGTTCTCAGACAGGACTGGAACTACAAACGGCACCGGCTTCTATGATCAGATGAAACTAAAAAATGAGCTTTTAGCAGCAATCACTCAAGACAGGTTTGGGGCACAGATTTTAGAAAATGTTGAGCTGTTAAACTGCCAAATGGAGGTTTCAAGAAGCGTAACCCCCTGGGTCTGCTTCCGCCACAACTTGTCCTCGCTCCGAGCGGGCCTCGAACCCAAGTCTCTGGCATGAGAGGCGGGCACTCTAACCAGGAGGCTAAAGGCCATGACCTCTAGCGTCAGTCACTAGAGCGCCTCTTTTTGAAGTCAGGGGAGTGAGGTTTACCTGCCCAGCACACACTTGCTGGCCTCCGTTACACTCACCTCCATCCGGGTCACAGCACCAATGTAAGAGAACAAACTCATCTAACTCATCTTCATCTCAGATGACCTGAGGGCGAGTATGTTTTTGAGTGAACTACTCTAGTTAAATTCATTGTTTTGGCAACACTCACTATAGTATTTGACAGGATCTTCTGCTCACATGGACCATCATCACTTATTATGTGGAAGATACAATAATAAAATAAAAGAAACAAACAACACACCTGTGGTGGTGATTCCCATTTTCTCAAGAAATCTTCTTTGGCTTTGGCTAGAAACTCTTTCACTGCAAGGAAGAAATGCAAAAATCAGATTGACACACATTATAGCTGAAAAATAACCTTATCAACTAATCAAGAGCCAAAGACACTTCAAATCCAAATCGACAAATAAATAAGGGAATATTTTTCTAGTGCTAACAATCTCACAAGGGTTTTCATGGACATCAGAGGTGAAAAAGTTTTTGTGAAGCATGCATGTATTTTATTAACACAGGAGCAGGGCATCCAAAGTATAAGTTAAGACAATCCCACATAAAACAAGCAACACAGCAGACGTCAGTTGACCGCAGTGACGGAAAAATTAGAAAAAAAAACAAAAAACTAATGATTAAATATGCTGCCGCTTTTTTTTTTTTTTTTGCAGAATTCACGCAAATGTTGTTGTTTTTTTCGTCACTGCGGTAACTTAATGTAATCATGATCATACCAAAAGTCTCTACAGATCACCAAGGATTTTCAGGAACATTGACCCACATGGATGTGATGGGAGAAAGAGAGAGAAAGACAAAGAGAGAGATAAAAGAAAGATTTCTGTCAGACAATCACATCAGTTAGGCGGCGCAAGACATGGATTAGACGTGACAAAAGTACAGAGCTGAGACTACTAGACAAAGCAAATGCTGATAGAAAGACTCAAAAGTTCATCGTTTATGCTGAATAAGATGAAGCAGCGTACTGGAGTCAACCTGAGGACGTTCATCATGGTTTCTAACATCCAGGAGCCGTATGCACAGAAATGGTTTTGGGCGCTAGCTTGTGTCGCTCTAACTGCTTTGAAGGTTTTTACAACAGCAGATGTCTGCAGGAGGATTCTTCTCACTGTCACATCCTTTTATGGTATGTTCTGGCTTCGCAAGTATGTGACGGCCTGGAATGAAGCGTTTTATAAAGTGCAAGCGCTCAGGAGTACAATGGTTTTAGAACAGATGAATTCACAGAAACTTTAAGGTTTATTTTTTTATGCTGCAGTATAGGAAAATGCACTTGCCTGGATAAGACTGTCTGACAAACCTATTAATGCTACTTTAGCATTTATTCATTTTATTTATATCAATGTCAGCATCAAGGCTATTTCATACATCATGATCTCTGAATAAATTATATAAAGGTACACAATTAACTAAAAGTTATGAAAGACATTTCAGATGTATGCTAGACATTCAGGTGATACATTTATAAATAACTGGTCAGACACACCCCTAAATAAAACCGTTGCATAATTTATATAAAAAAAAATAATTATTTTAAGTTCTACAATATACAAATATCCAACTTGAATAACCATGTTAAAATATTCCTTTTTATTTTGTCTTCAGCGTTTTCTTTTTTTACTTTTTTATTTAATGTAAAATCTATTAGTTTGGTGAGACAAAAATGTTGAGACATAGCCTACGTGTTGCTTCTACCATATATTTTTCCTGTTTCGGGTATATATATCTTTTGTGAGTGTGTGTGTGCTCAAGTTATTGAAGTGTAAATACAAAAAAAAATAAGTCTCATTACATATGGAAATGGGACATGATGATATTTGTTTTTTTCCCTGTGCATTC
>JAUMHP010000041.1:1206367-1225220 GCA_032361065.1 Enteromius trimaculatus
TATACACATACAGCAGTATTGTCACTTTGTTATGTTATGCATACCTGCCAATAAAATAGATGTTGATTGCCCTGAGCACTGAAAATACCAGCATCAAATCCAAAACCCATCTCAGAGTAAAACACAGTAAGCATGAGACACACTTGAACTAACAGTGTTGATTGCAGCTGATAGCATCAAGCCTTTCAAACCTACTAATTACTCTTATCCTCAGTAGATGACAAGCTGATCGGGTCAATGACAAAAATCTAAGAGTACTTAGGCATGGAAGCTCTTCATAGTTCACAGTTACAAGGTTTCAAACCAGACTAAGCTGGTCTGTTGGCTGTTTTCGGGCACTTATCAGCTGGTCAGGCTTAGAGATCAGCTGGCTAACCCAGATAAAAACCAGTCTGGTCAAGATGAAAGACCATCATTAACTAGCAATCCAGCTTCAGCTGGTTTAAGGTTTAGTATTTTTTCCCAGCAGTAACAGACACAGGTGTTTAATTTTAAAGACGTGTAGTGAACTGCGGTTATAAAAATGTTGAGCACTTTCAAAATCAAGTCATGTAACATGTATAATACCACCTAGCAACAGCTACAATATTACAATTCTACAGTTTTATTGTTCTATAAAGCACTCAAAACGGTGAAATACACTTCATGTAACCAACTTAACTATACAGTTAATAATAGCCATGTTATGTACATTAAAACGTGTCACCTGCAGAAATAAAACTTGTTTTTTTTTTTTTGGAAAAGCATAAAGCTGAGTGCATACTTACATAAACACAGAATTATCTTATTCATTCCTAACGAACATCAATCTGAGATTATTAAACATGCAACCGCTGATTGACAGATGCCTATACCATGCAATAGATCACCTTCCTCCAGTGTCATATCAGTTTTAGACAATATTACTATATAACATGGAACTATTCAATATTAACTTCTTGCTTACTAGGATGCATACTAGCATTGGCTGTTCATTAGTTCTTATAAAGCACATACTATCGCTTTATTTTGCATAAACATATTAATACCTTAATAAACCTCATATCTCAACTAACAAGAATCAGTTTGAGTGAAAGCTCTTAGTTAATAGTGCTAATTGAACTAATCTAAGACGTTAGCAAAACAACACATAAAGAAGAAAAACAAAGCACTCGTTTTTTCTTCAAGAGGTCATCCCATGCTCACCAGCTACAAAATGCGTTTAATTAACTTAATGGCTTGATGTTGTTTACTAGAGGCTGCTGTTAACAGGCCCGACCTGACAGTCGGTGCTCATTTCATGTATTTATCCAGAGTTCAAGACAAATAGATCAACTGCTCATTTTATGTGCATTATCTAAAGGCAGCTGGAGATGTAGGAAGCGTATGTGAACGATAAGAAAGTGGATTTGAGCGAGTGTTTCTCCTGATACAGGCTGGCAGCAGGTCTGGGCCGCTAGCCTAGCATCAGCTTATTAGCCTCTAACGTTAACCTCTTGGCTCTATCGCACACTTGAAGCAGAAGTCAAGAAAACAAACTCTTTTGCACGACCCTCTCTGTGCTTTTTAAGTTTCGGTTTATATCAGCATTTTCACTCGTGTAACTTACATAATTAATGCGAGCCCAGCCGTAGGCCTTCGATCGAGCTAGTTTGACTCATTTTGCGGTTTCTAGATGAAAAACAACTACAGCACGGCGAAGACGAACACGAAAGCGTTTGTGCTGGCTATGGAGAATGCAAAATAAATCATACAAACACGCAAACCTTTAACATTTGCACCAGCTAGCTCACATTAGCCTTGGCTAACGTTACTAAGTTAAATAAATAACGCTAGCGACATTGCAAGAAGAGCAAGGGCTTCTGAAAGTGATTTCAGGTGAATGAAACTCTTACCGCTCTCCAGTTCATTGCCTTTCTTGGCAGTAGCTGCGTTTCCCATAATGCGCGATTCTTCAGACGACAGCGAGTCCTTGGAGGAGGCTTCCCTGATCTCCACGCCTCGGCCCTGTCTTACGGATCGACTCGATGATCTACGGACCGGGGATTCGGCGGCGGGACGGATCCCTCGGCAGCGTTTGTCCTGCGAGCTCTGGTCTGCTCCGCCACGGTGAGCGCGGAGTCTCTTGACTTTCTCACAGCGCTCTTCACTTACTGAGACTAATCTTCCTCTGCTGCGGGAGAGACATGGCGATCGCGAGCAGAAGGAGGCTTCATACTGCCCCCTGCTGGACGCGTTTACAGAGAACAGGCATCACACGGCAGGTGCAAGACTTACATAAAATATGTATTCTAAAAATGTTAAAAAAAGGTACAAAAAATTAAATTGAGAAATAAATATAACATTTTTTATGACATATGCGTGTGTGTTAATATAATATAATATTAATATTACATATATGACTTATTTTAGGACTGCCATACATGCCTTCATTCATCCCAAATGGATGAATTTTGACCAAATATGAACCCAGTGTCTGCCGTAAAGGGGTAGTGTTTGAACTTATTTATTTATTTTATTAATTTATTTGATATTGTATTATATTACGTTTTTTAGTACCAATACAATATATACATTAATTCGTTCAAAAATTGTGTCTGGTCTTATGTATTTATTTGCTATATGAATATGTTATATTATATCATTTACTTTTTACTTGTTTAATTACTTTAGTATCAATACAATATATGCCTTAATTATTTATTTAATTCATTTGCATGTTCGTTTATTTATTTGTTATGGTGGGACATTAAATCCTACTGGAAACATTGCCCAAAACACACGACAAAAATTTAGTTTTCAATTTTTTTAATTTTAAAAACTAAATTTAGTTTTACGGGAAAAAAGGAATGCTTTATAATGGTATTTTAATGGAAACCATTAGACTTTCTGTGATGGTTTCTATTGTGCTTCTATTGTTTGTTTGTTTTTAGCAGGGTTTGTTAATTAATTAATTAATTAATTAATTCCAAACGTTCATTTAGACCAGATATGAAACCAAGCTGCTGTAAAGGGGGGAAAGACTTATTTATATACTTACTTACAGCTCTTACTTGTTCACTGAACTAGCCTACTTATTCTTACATCCTCTTATTCTGAAGATTAAGGTGGCCCTATTATGGGTCATGAAAGTGCTGCTTTGTGCACAGTTTTACTGGAGAAACCACTATTTTAAGGCTCCAAAAACAAAAGTGACAGTCAACTGTTTTGAGAGATAATAACTTTACACATGGTGCACCTTCAGATTTAAAACTTTTCTGGATGTGCTCATTCACTTTATTATTTTCAAAAATCCAAAATACGGGCACTTTAAGATTTACAGATTTATAGTGTCATGATAAAGTATATTTCTTGTCCAATAGATGTCAGCAGCTGCTCACTCATTTGTAACCTACAGATTGCCTTCTCTACTCAAATGAGGCACGTTCAGACCTGAGATGGCATGAAAAGGCTCATGAATTTTAGTCCGTTCTGTAGCTGAAAGTGTATGTGAAAGATGAAAACATGGTGAACTCATGAGCTCATGAGCGTCACTTAAACTAGATACAGGAGCGGTAAGAAAAAAGTGTTTAGTCAAACATTAAAGTTTTAGATTTTTGGAAAATTGCTTGTCTTGATAAAGTCAAAGTGACAGGGTGAGTGGAAAAAGAGACTTGACTTTTATAACCTCATCGACTGAATGATTTACGAATCATAAATGCATTGATATAGGCTATATCACTATATATTATACTCATAATTACATATATTGCACACACATGTTGCATATGAATGTGAATATATGTGTGTTTACCAGTACCATCTTTTAGCACAGAAATTAATATTTAAATTGATCAAACCCGTTAATTGATCAAAAGCTTATTTATATATTTGAGCTAAATGCTGTTCTTTTGAACTTTTTTATTTCTCAAGGAATCCCGAGGGAAAAAAGTGCACAACTGTTTATCGCCTGTCAAACAGAAAAGAGAGGAAGCAGTACACATAGTTAAAGTACTACTCTAGAAAACAACAAGCAGGGAATCAGATGCCTATGTACGGCAGAATAACTGATTTGATTGTCCTCTCAAGCATGCTTGTCCCTGCTGAGAACTCTGGGAAACTCCAATATCCTGCAGAGTTTAGCTCCAGCGCTGATCAAACTCACATGCCTGTAGCTTTCTGGATCCAGATTAGCTCGGATGTGTTTGATTAGGTCCGGACTGAACTCTGCAGGAAATTGGATCTGGAGGGCCAGAGTCGTGAAGCCTTGTCTTAAATGATGCACCACTGACTTATTTAACACCAACAGAGACCTGAAACAGAATCAAAAAAACTTACACCATCAGCACAGAGGATAAAACACATTGCACTTACGTCTGATGTAATCACATTAAATAAAGAACAGTAAATAAACACAGATAATGTTAAACTTAGTTAATGAAATCTTCTCCCTTTACATACTTTGGTTTAAAAATAAACTGTATGCAATTCTATATAATTTAGCCTAAAAAAGGCAGTTTCATGTCTATCTTTGTATTGTTCGACTGTAATTTACAAATGTATTAGTGAGAAATGCAATACTTTTGCCAGGTTAATAATGATGTAATAATGTTAAAGATGTTATTAGCATCTAGTAATGAATTAATTTTGTAGAACTGAAGACAGACACTTCAGGAAAAAATATAAAGAAAGGGTTCATTCTGAATCTGTTCATTATTACTGTGACTGAAATTCAAATCGTTTTTTTTCGTTTTTAAGACTGTAATTTTGTGCATAAATTTGATTTTTTTTAAAAAGTTTGCATGGCATTAGTCGTTTTCGGATCTTGCATAATTGAAAACTTTTTTTTTCTAAGTATATTAGATATATGAGTATATTTGCAGTCTATCCACTAGATGTCAGCAGAGAAATGTGAATTTTCTTCAGTGTTATTAGAAATATTATACGCACATAATTTTTCACTTTCCTTGCTTTCTGCTCGCTTTGCCTTCCTTTATATATATATATATATATATATATATATATATCCTTATGTTTTAATCAGCATATAAACTTAATGAATTTTGAAAATGTACTGAACAAGACATTGTGTTAATATACATTACCATATTGAATAATGCATAAGGAATTGCTACATTTATTTATTTTAATATATGTAATTGTGTATATTATATAGATTTACATCAAATATGGTACTGTGTGTTTAAGTATATTTGAACATGCAATATATGAGTATATATGTGCAAGAAAATATATAGGCTGTTGTGATATGGGCTAATATAGCAGTCAGTATATTAAGGTTTAAATGTCAAATCTTATTTTCAGTCCAATCACACAAAAATACAGTAGCTTATTATTTAAGAGAAGCCTATTCATTAAGTTTTGTGTAATAAAATGTAATGAAAAAGGGAAAAGTATTGAACTACAGAAATGCATTTAATACTTTGTACAAAATCCCTGGTAATGAGATCTTCAAGACATCTCCTGTAGGAGAAATCACACAGTCTTTAAATCTCGAAGGTTCTGTGGGCCTCTTCTATGATCTCTGATGTTTGGTTTTTATTTTCTATTGAATTCAAGTGGTTGGCTGGCCATTCTGGCAGCTTTATTTTCTTGCTCTGAAAGCAATTGAGAGTTTTCTTGGCTGTGTTTGGGATCACTGTCTTGCTGAACTGTCCACAGTTGATTCATCTTCATCCTCCTGGTACTCTAGGTGTTGGGACTAAACCGCTAAAATTAATTTAGAGTGTCTATTTACACTGAGTGCAAATAGCCTCCCTTGTTGGCAGAGGCTATTTACGCTAACTCCACCCACCAACGTTTGACTGTGAGAGTCAACATTACAGAAGACGGTTATCATTCATTAGATCAGCTGGTGTAGATGGTTAAGCATGTATGTCATACATGTTTTAACAAGGTCGCCCCAAGTTTGAAGCTGCCTTTTGGTGAACTTTTTGTGTTTAGTGTAACTAGCCTCCATCACTATCTGCACTTAGTGCAAGTTGCTGCTATATACATTTTTCTACATTTTCTAAATGTACATCAAAAAGTATTACCGAAGGGATTTTTTTTCATTAATGTAAAATAAGGCAAATAGTGACTCTAACCTCAGACTAGTAACGACTCACTAAAATTCAAGAGAAAATCAAAAAGCCAAGCATGCATTTGTCAATGGAAATACATTAATGTGAAAAACGATGAAACATGAGAGTTCAGAATTTTTGTTTAAGCCTCCTGCAGCAAAACGTCTCTCGGCTTCAAAGGAGGCATCCTAAATTAAGTTGTTCTTGGTCTCAGGTTTGTACGAGTTCTTGTTTTTCTATATTTACAATATAGTCATGTAATATCAATCGAGTGCTGTTTAGCCGAATATTAGCGCGATTACAGATTTGATACTGATTTTATGCAGTTCATAATAATAGTGATTTAGCCTATAACAGATCAGGCTATTGTCTGATTTGCTGTATAATGACAACATAAATGGTTTGGTACAACTCTGTTGCTATTTACATTTAACGCAAACAATCACTGCCTTCAACATCTACATCAGAAGAGTTGTGTGTCTGTGAGTTTCTTAATGAAGCCCTGCTTTGAAACTAATCAGATGAGAGAATGATTCAACTACATTCATAAAATCTCTTGCTTAGTTCTCAAAAGAGATCTTTTAAATGAATCTTTGCCACCTCCTCCTGGATTTAAGTTTCATATTTAAAAACATGCACATACAGCTGTACATGTTTTCTATTTTTAGTATATAATACATATAGCCTTGCATGGTCCATGCATACGCTAGAGTAGTCTACTGTAAAATATACCATAATGTTAGTTTCCCATGTGGATACATATATATTATGTTTTCTAGGATATTCTTCATCTGAATATTACATTGCAAACCATCTTGTATTCAGTGCCGATTCTGCCTAACTCAGACTCGTCTGGAGTTCATCCTGGGACCTGGTGGCCTGAGTTTGTATTTCCCACTAGGCTTAAGGTTTATGGCTTATGTCTGGTCACCGTATCCTATAGTCCAGACATATAAAGAATGCAGGATATCATTGTGACATGCAGCAAACTCATTTAAAGTTACTGTGAGTCTTTTGGCAGCTTCCTTGACAAGTTCTCATCTTGTTTTTACATCAGTTTTTGACAGGTGCCCTGTTCTCTCAAACGTTATTGTGCAGTCCCTTTGTTTCCACTTGTTGATAATAGCTTTACTCTAAAAGACATCTACAGCTTTCAAACCATCCTTTGTCCTTGGCAGTTTTTCTGTAAAATTTTTATTGTAACCCCCAAAAATTCAAGAGAAAATTGGTTTTCTGTACTAAAATATCAATTTTTTTGTATATTTAATTACTATCCTTTTCTGGATATCCCTTGCCATATTAAGATTTAAACACCCATACTCACACAAGCAAGTCCTATATCAGTGTTGGGGAACCTTGGCCCTTTCCCTGCGCAAACAAACCTGATTCAAATTAACTAATGATTGCGCAGAACTTCATTGGCTGTTGGAACCATTTTATTTGAGTCAGGTGTTGTGAAGCAGGGTTGTATGAAAAACTTAGAGGACTGTGGCCTCTAAAAAGTTTTCACCACTAGAGGTCGCATTTTCAAAACAATAACAGAGGTGACGCAATGACGGAGCGTTGAACACTGGGAGATGTCGTTGTCACCAATCATGATCACAAAAGAAAAGCTCATTTATATCCGTTTAATCACTTAACCACCTGCACAAGACTATTACTTAAATAATGTATTAGCTTACCCGTCTATTAAAAAACACGCAAGAACGGAATCTCTGTCCAGGCTTTCGCGAAGCTTCCTCCATTTCGGAAACGCCACAACGATATTTGTTCTCGTTTATTTGTTCCAATATCTTCTTGCCTCAGTTTGTGTACATCTACGCTTTTTGGGATTGTGGAGAGTGTAATCATGAACCATGATGTCGTAATGCACAGTAAATAACTACCACTTCTGCATTTGTCCACACGTGTTGCCGTAGTATTCATAGATGGAAACCGAGGATATTCTCTCAATATCAAGATATCATGACCTGTAAATCCAAAAGCACTGCATTATGCATGCCAGACCAGTAGATGGCGATGTCACTTGATACAGAAACACATACCGTACCTGTGGACTGAACACATAATACACATGCGTATGGCCTCACAATTTTCACATGCACTATGAAGGCTTTTTTTAAGGTTGCATTTTCAGACCTCCAAAATTGGTGTTGTTGAGTTAATGAACGACCAATATGCATTAAAAAGTTTAAAGTATAAACACCCCTCTCACTCTCACTTCAGGGAGATGATTAACCCGTTAATGTCTTCTTTTGCCTTGATATAATTACATGAGTGATGTTTGAAGCTCCTTTCCTCCAAACTCTGCAACAGTCTCAGCAGTGACTAGAGATAAGTACATAATCTATAATAAATTCAGACATTGCTCCGTTTAATGCCTGCATTACCTGTAGGACTCTTTAGGCCTTCCTCGAGTTCCTTCCTTCCAAGTTAAGTCCAACGTTGTCAGTTTGGAAGCAGTGTCAGTGTCACAAGAGTCCGATGGCTGTGAGATGAATGGCTCAGAGGATGGACCATAGATGCCTCTGAAAGCTGACAGTCCATCTATATTGAATGATATATCTAGTGTTACTCTTTCTGTTCTCTCCCTCAGGCAGCACTGCAGCTGCTCTCCAGAGTTAAAATGAACACACTCCGTCCTTGACTTCACAACTGTTTTGATATGTCTTGGAGTTTGCAGTAAAGTCTGCCTGGAAGAGATCAGGCAGTGGTGTTGAATGGATGGTGTTTAACCTCTCACAAATCATTTATTGACAGATAGATCTAGACCTTAAAGGAATAGCTCGCCATCTTTTACTGTTGTTCCAAAGGTTTATTTAGTTTTGTTTTAGCGTCCATTTGCATTTTATCAGGACTGTGTTTTCGTAGTTTGTTATAAATGTGAAAACTTTGATTTAAAAGTATTTGTTTTTAACCGTTAGTAGGTAAATACCCAATCAGCAATCCACGACTGATTACTGCTTGCAAAAATTAAATAGCATTCTTTTCTTTTAGGCCAAATAACATGAAATAACATGCTCAACATGAAAGACAAAGGACAGCAATGTATGTGTTTACATTTAAGTAATCATCCAAAAATGAAATATAGTTCATTGTTTTTTGTCCAAGTAATTATTTAACATGAAAGAAAAAAGAACAGCAGTGTATGTAATTATATTTGATGTTGTTTTCTTTTGATTAGATTCCTGACTAACTCTGCATAGTAATAGGCCACTGCTGAGCAAATGACTTTGGTTCACAAACCTTGATGACACGTCTTGGTTTTGGTTGTTTGTTATTTATTTCCATCTTTACATGACACCAGATTAAGCGTGTGGAAAGTTGAGCTCATAGGAGAGGTAAGAGTAAATTATCCATCTGACTCAGAGGACAATAATCGGCTAAATGTCACAGCATTAATCCAATGGCCTGTCATCCAATGAAACATATGCTAAAACTCAAATGTCTTTTTAACTTCAGACTCCACATTAGCACGGTGTGGGATTACACGTTTATAAAACTGAAACTTAACAATCCTTTCCACCTCTCTCACCTCAGAATAGGCTGATTAGTTAAGGATTACACTTTCGGTAGTGTGAACAATCTCTCTGTAGAACATCCATTTCTGTCTCAGGCATAAACTTTGATAACGGAGAGTCATGAATACTTTCCCGTGAGCTTTGTTTCCTCTCCAGCAGCCTTCTACCTTGTAGTCATCACTCAGAATAAAACAAAAGAATATATCTTCAAATATGGTCCCACATCTGGACCATTCTCCTTTCTGCTATCCAACAGCTACTTTCAGTTCCATGAAGTAAGGGAAGAAACAGTAGTACTTCTGAATCACAAAGAAGCCGAATGGCCAAATATTCCTCACGTAGCTCAATAAAAGATGCTGGGTCATGCTCTTTCACAATGCAAAAATGCAGGAACTGTACTTGCACAGGTGGGGCTTTAATAAGGAAGTTTGACTAGGTCTTTGCAAGTGTTCTGGATTCGTTCACGAAATCTCAGTATGGAAAGCCAGCTTGTCTTCTGCTGACTCAGACTTGTCATCCACCTCTATCTGAAAGCAACAATGGAGTGTCAACAGAAAGAAATTACTGGTCTCTGAGTATTTAATGTCTTATCTCCGCAAAAATGTTTTACACAAGTAATGAAGAGCTTGTATGAGAAGCATTTACAAAGAAAACAGAAGAGGGCCTAAAACAAATCCCTGGGGTACTCCTTTGTGAGATGAGAGCATTGTGGTAAGATTATCTCATCTTATCAGGGTTTTCAGCCTCTCTGTCCATTTCTGCAAATTAATCATTCTTTTCCACTAGGATTTTATCTAGAGCTGACCGAGAAACTGAAACAAACCATGCTTTTCTCACTATCTCGTCTGAAAACTAATATTCCATAGTAATAAGACTGCACAGCAAAAAATGCTTTTCTAGCTTACATTTTTGGTCTTGTTCCTAGTGTCTACAAATTCTTAAATCAAGACTTATTACTTGTCTAGAAGGTATTTCTTGATATTTTAGCTAAAACAAGGGAAAAAATATAAACTAGAAATGCATTTTTAGCTGCAGTGTCTACAAAGCCTTGTAACAGGCTTGCATTCTAGACAATAGTGGCCTGATTTATCTGCTAATTCACTGGTTCACAAACAAATTGATTTGCTTAGACAAACACATTTTAAGAACTAAAACTGGAACTGTGTAAACAAAAAGTTATTTCTCTGAACCAATAAGTTTGTGCTGCATAACAACAAGTGCTACTAATGAACCTTCTTTATGCAAGCAACACATTTCAAGATGGAGAATGATTATATCACACACACAAAAACAGCAACCTTAGAACTTCTTCAGAAATCATTCCATACTTAACAGTCCCTGACAACAACCACCCACTGTCAAAATTGTTGTAATCAGGATGTGCATAAAACACTATCACTGTTATCATGCAAAATGGATAAGACGACAACATTGTCAGCAGTTTGCATCCAGCGGTTAATTTGCCATCTGCTCCACCTGAAGGGTGATAATTACATAGAAATAGGATGAGACGAGCTGCTTTTCCGAGTACGAATGAGGCAATATATATGCATAAAACCACGCAAAGCTTTTTGAAGGTGTTTAAGACTTTCATTAAGCCTTGTGTTATGTCTTAAAAACATGCTGATAAAAGAGCACTGATGCTGCTTGCCTGTTTATGGGTCTCTTTTATGCATCTCATTCGGCTGATGTTCATACAGGCAGATTGTTTTGTTGCTGTTAGTACTGTCGCATTGGTGCACACCTGGGACAAAGGTTTTATGGATGTCCCATAAATAGGATAGTTAGGAACTCCACAAAACTGTGCTTTTAACTGAACAATTTTTAGGGCTCTTGAAAGCATGAACGTGATTAAGTTACACGACAAGAGGTCTTAATTCAAGAAGTCTTGTCTTTGGAAGTGACAGAGAAGTCATCCTCTAAGGACCTGTTTCCACCAGGTCTTTGGCTGCTGCTTTGTCTTTTTTAGGCATCTCTTCCTGAAAGCTTCTCTATTATGCAGAAAAACTCAAGCGTTTGGGACATTTTGTATGTAGAATTTAAGCCACTTCCTTTAGGCAGGAGACATAGAGCGCCCAAGTGGAGGACTGTTAAAGCTACTAGGTCCTTTGTTTCAAATGCTGTTTTGAATGTAAATACCTACTGAAAATGTAAAGATAAAGATATTAATAGTATATGAGGAAAATGGGTACTGTGAATGCCTGGGTTACGTCATGTTTTGTCAAAATTGTGTTTTTTTTACTGTGTTTGTGAGGTCTGATGCTACATAAATTGCCCTGTAAAGGGACAATTAAAGATATTACAACTGTCTATAGTTGCCTTCACTGTAAAAATAATGATTTTAACGGTAAAAAACTGAAAAAATGCTACAGTAAAAACCTTAATGGGAACTGATATTCCCAGAATTCCCCACATTGCATTTCAAATTTTGTTTAAATTTGATGTTTCTTCTTAGTTTTTAAGTTTTAGTTTTTAAATCAGTTATGTTTATTAGGCTTGTATGTTAAATGTAATGTTGTTAAATGAATGTTTATTGCATATCTCAGTGTAACGAGTCTCATCATGATGGTGTTTAGTGTTTGTGTGAATGACTCTGACATCCTTCTATATATCTTCATATTTAAAAGCTGCTTGTGATGGGCTTTGGTTCATCATGTGACTTTCTCATCATCACCGTGTTTGGTGTTTATCAGTGTATTTCAAAGCTACACAACAGATTTTAGTGCTTTAATTGGTTAGTATATTAATATTATATCAATTTATGAAATTACGGTATTTAACTGTAAATTGAACTTTAAACTGTAAAACCTAAAACACTGTTACCGTATTTTTTTATAGCCGAATTTACATTTTTTACTGTAAATTTTACAGATTTTTTTTAGTTTTGTTTTCACCAAAGTCCTAGTGCAAAGTAGTCAGGGTGGATACATTTTGCTGTATCTGACAAGGGCATATATTTAATTGGAAACCTGTGGCATTTAAACGCTCATATCAAAGCAAGTACTTTATTTGGCATTGACATCAACACTATGGTGTTCGTCAAATTCATCAACTGGAATGATTTTAGTCAGACTGCCACAAAGTGTGTCCAAGTAAATAGTTCCCAATCATGTTCCTGGAGTACCCTTGAGTAACTGCACATGCCTCTTTCATATGACAGCCATTTCTGGTCTTGGAGTCTCAAGTAATGAGCTGATGACCTGTTTGATTAAAGAAAAATGTGCAGTATTGGAGTACTCCAAGAAAACCACTGGTCTACAATCATCAGGGAATGCACTCGTATCCAACTTTAGATTTAGCACAGCATGTTGCTGCCCATTTGTGCTGTGCACAAACCAGGTCACATGAACTGTGGTACAGATTTGCTCTTGCATCAGGGAGTCATGCCTGAAGAATGTAGGCTGGATCCTCAGGTGGCGTTGAGGATTTGGTAAGCGTGGAAGTACAAGTGGACTTAAGGCTTAGGAACACTTAATTTTCCACATTCCACTCCATCTTGTGCACAGTCGAGCATGCGAGCCTTTCAAAGTACACTCCACCATGAAAGGCAGACCTTTCTTTTTAAGCTCTCATTCAGTGCTGTCTGCGTGAACATCAGCTGATGACAAAAATCCCGAAGCTGGAAAGGAATGTGGACAAATGAAATATACTTTTGGCTTTAGTTGTATCAGTCAAGTAAACATATTATCGGCTTTGGTTCTCCCTGAAATTCCAAGATCCCCAGAGCGGGGTTGAAGATTTGACCTAAATGGCTTGCGTTGGAGAGTCATATGTTTTCTTGGCATTTCACCCTTAGCTTCCAGGTGTGTGAAGAAAGGTTTATCTAATCCCTCAAAAAACCGACATGATTCCATTTGGAGTTCTGGAGTTTTCAGCAGCTACTGACACAGTGTCTCAATCCTTCATTCTTATTTTAAGTTCAGCTGCACTTTCAATGTGTTTGCCAAGATTTCACATATTTGCATTAAGTATTTATATGGCCAATAAAATGTAAAATAAAAAAAGTCTTTGTTCCCCCATTTTGTTTAATTTGTTACCAGTTTTACTAAATATACTCTCAGTATATTTTACCCTGATGTTACGTACATAACTCTGTTGTTAACACTAAATACAATATGGTGTAAGCCCAGATTATGTGTTTTAAACACTGCCCCTTAATGTGAACAAATAAAAAAATAGTAAAAACTGAACACATAAAGTAGGTAAGAGTACATGCAAGGTAACAGATTTTACCTTCTATTTTTATAATATCCCAAACATTCAGGTGTATCATGGTCCCAGTCATCTCCTTAATCAGGTCACATTTATCATTATTCTGCTAATTTTTGCAGGTGCAATCCAATCTTTTCAATAGAAACCCACACAAAGAGCAATGAGCATGAGGTTTTCAGAGAGACTGATTAAAAGCCTTTTTTCCTTAATGAATATCCTTCTTTACTCTGAAATGTACTGGATTTATGGGTAGCACTTTATTTTACGGTGTCCTTGTTTAAGGCAGGGTTGCTGAGTTCAGAGAGGCTAGCAATAGCAAGCTAGAGTTAAAAGCATAAGATCCCACCCTCCCTGCAAATCACTCTCCAAAGCCACGCCTCCTCCAAAACACATGAATCAGAGGCTAACCAGTGACACGATGAGAGACGCTGTCAGATTACCTTTTGTCTCATTCACCGGTGGGAAAATGGTGCAGTGGAAAGTCCATAATTTTACAGTAATAACACCTCCATTCTCACGCAATCTACAATAGCGTATGGTTCTACCTCTGGTCCTGTACTGTACCTTCCATAGGTTATATAAAGGCATGTAAATACATTTGAACCACTTAACTTTAAACCACTGCCTCTACCCACTAAATGTGTTACATACTTATATGCAAAGTATGCATAAATACTTACATGATTACAAACCCTAACCATATAGTAAGTGTATATTGTTAATGAACTAAATAGAAGGGCACCATAAAAACAAGGCATAAATGGGTTACAGATAGTACAAAAAACAATTAATACAAATAACCAGCAACAATTTAATTACACTGCAAATAAGCCATGAAGAGATCTGAAGAAATCTCTAATAAAACAGTCTGGGTAGTTTGATGCTGAACTGAATGAGAATGATATATCTGCAAACAAGAAAAAATCATCACATTTATTCAATATCAAACAAGAGTTGAATGTACATCTGCAACGACAATGGGGTCTTAAAAAAGACTGATGCGAATATCAACAGTGTTACATCACACCCACTTTCGTTCCAACCCTTTTTATTTCATACTGCATATAATAAATTATTTAGTGCCAAATACTGAGATATGTTTTTAAGACATCGTGTTGACACGTATGAATGTTATTGATCCCTGACAAAGTCAAAGCATTTGTATTTTTTATTTTCTTCTTTTTTTTTTTTGAAAGTAAAACAAATCACATATTAGTCCAATTCACTTCAAATTTGTGCAAGACAACTTCCGTTATGCTAAAAAAATAAGGAAGCTCCTTTTTGTACATTTACGTTGGCAAAATACAACTTCAATGATAAAATCCATAACACATCATTCACAAGTGTTGATTACGGGTTGAACTGGCTCTCTTTACACCTGGTACTGCAAAATAGATTTTCTTTAGTCGTCATTCGTACAACAGTTATTTGTGCAATAGAGAAAATATAAGGCCTGAGTCTGGGATTTGAATTCATTCTTTTCGTTTTCCGTATCGCAGAAGGGAAGATTCACCTGCGACCTGGCTGGGAGACTTTTCAAAATCCTATAAAAATCAGACATTGGCTTGTTTACTTTTTTTTTTTTTTTTTTTTTACACTGTACAAAGCTTTTGGCAGACGTAGATGGCACCAGTCTTGATGCTTTTCAGTTTGATCAGTGCGGCGGAAGAGCTTGACGCTCGGTTACGAAAAAAAACAATTAATTGTGCAGTTGACTCACTGTCGTCTGCGGATGGGCGAAGCGAAAAGAAGAAAATGAACATTCTTGGCTCAGAGGCTGGTGATTAGCTGCATCTGTCCGTCGCTAGTGGGATCGCCTTCGGGGGGCCCGGGGCCGATGCAGCCCTCGCTAGTGCCTCGGCGGCTGATCTGATAGTAGGAAAGTGCTTGAGTCCCGTCTCCCAGGTCGGGCAAGCTCTTATAGCACTGCTTCTCAGTTTCACTTTGGGCGGATGAGCAAGTAGAAGCTTGGTCCTGGCCACCGGCGAGGTCCGACTCGGAGTCTCTGAGATTGGGCATGCTTGTGTACAACGAGTCCCTGTTATTTGGCGACGGCGCTTCCGCTCGTTCCTCATCGTCTTCTGCCTTTCTGCTGTCCTTCTGTGACCTGGCGGCCTTTTGAGCGCTGTACAGGAGTGAGTGAGTTCGCTGGGGCAGGAGCGGGGCCTCGAGGGCCTCCCGGTCGTTTGGGTGGAGCAGCAGGAGCTCCAGAGCCGGGTGGTTGGAGGACGGAGGCAGAGCGGAGGTGTCGGCATCATCTGCACTCCGGTTTCTGTTCCCGACACCTCCATCGAAGGCCTCCTGAGGGCTCCTGCTGTTGGACGGCGCTGGGCTTTTGGAGCTGGACTGGTTCTGCGGTGGCCGGCGAGGCCTCAGGTTGTTGTGAACCAGCTCGGAGATGATCATCTTCTCGAAGGCGGCGTCGTCCAACTCTAGAGCATCTCCGGGCGGGCAGCACAACGCCGGGTCCTCGTAGTCGTCCTCTCGCTGCGAGTAGCTGTTGTTGAAGTTGTCGTTGAGAGGGAGCGTGTCCATAGTGCTGACATCACGGCTGTGGGTGAGCGAGTGCTGGCCTGAAATAAAAACAAACATTCAGTCCTGGTGGAAATGGTGTGACGGATAACACTTGTTCCTGTTAAGGACACGGGATTTCTCATCACACTCAATACATGCCAAATGCCAACTAAAAATAATGTATTGAAACTAGTGCTGTCAAACGATTAATCGCATCTTAAACGTTTTCGTTTGCGTTGTATATATGCGTGTGGATTGTGTACTTATTTACTATGTTAATATAAATTAGTGCTTTTACAATTAATCGCATCCGAAACAAATGTTTTTCTTTACATAATATGTGTTTATGCTGTGTTTATGCGTTATGTTTACATTAAAACACACGTACAGTATGTATTTACATGTAAATGCATTTATATATTTATTTTCTTATATTTTATATCATATCTAAATATATGTAATATATAAACATAACATTTTCATTAAATATATACATGCATGTGTTTGTATTTATATATACTTAATAAATATACACAGTACATACAAATATATTATGTAAAGAAAAACGTATTTTGGATGCGATTAACCGTTAACAGCACTAATATAAATACACACATACAGTATATCATTTGAAAATATTTACGGTAACAATTTATTTTACGGTTATACCTATTAGTTTGTAATTAACATGCATATTACTAGAATATTAGTGCTAATTAAACACATATTAATGCCTTATTCTACATGATCCTAACAATATCTAAACTTACAACTACCTCACAAACTATTAATAAGCAGCAAATTAAGAATTGACTGAGGTAAGAACCAGAGTTAATAGTTAACAAGTGCTACCAAGTGTTACCGTTTACATGTATACTTTTATATAATTTCTATGTAAGTATATGTAATACACACACACAAAAACGTGTTTTATATATACACACACATGCATGTGTGTGTGTTTATATATACATAAATATTCACAGCACACACACATAATGTTATGTAAACAAAAACTTTTATTTTGTGATTATGTGATTAATCGGCTGACAGCACTAATTATAACCAGGGCTGTCCATTTAACGTGTTCATTTGGTATGATTAATTATGGGGAAATAATATGTGGTGAAATACAGCTCAGATCTGTACTGTCATCTTTCAGTTCATGGAAAAAAGCCCTGTATAGGTTTTGATATCATATGATATAGTTTAGCAATATAACACGAGCAAGAGTGCTGTATTTGTTCCCGATATGCATGATTAATAATGTAATACTGATAATATAAAATAGTTCAATAAAAAGGGTTTCATTTTAGATACTATATTGTCTGTTTTGCTCAATTCCATACTTCCAAACAAACAGCAGTGTTTCGTTACTTAATGAATCCCAAACAATTACAGTGAGCGAATGATTCAGTGACTCATTCATTGTTCTTGAATGAATCAGTTTTTTTTCTTAATGAGTGAACGGACTCGCTAATTACGGGAAAAACACTTTTTCAATTACTGTTTAAAATATTTGCAATATTATAATATTAAATAAACCAAATCATCATTATCTATCCATTGCTGAAACAAAATATTTTTTTATACGTTAAATATTTGTAATGTTTATTCAAGGCTTTTCCCATCTAACCACGATGGCTTTAAATTATTTTTGGGAGGGTAATTTCTCAGCCCAAATTGATGTGCGAATAACTTGTGATTAATTACACTAATTAATCAGCACGTCGTGCAAATAATTAGATAGAGAAATTGTAATTGCTTGACAGCCCTAATTAAAACCTAAAATATTAAATTAAAAGAGTAGAGATGCATGTTGCTAAACAGATACGGTTTCAGAAATGGATGTTTTATAACAGTAATAGCAACAGCAAGGCAGCCAAAGAACCTCAAAAACACAAAACAATCAGCATTCTCTTTCACAGAAAAAAGCATGAGCATAAACACAAAACATGCAGTCAATGTCTGCATCCAACGCAAGAGAGATGAAAGCGTGTTTATGGAGCACACAGATCACAGAGCGAAGGCGAGGAGGGCAAACACTCACATCATGTGTGTCTGCTCAGGCTAGCTGACCTGAGAACTGCCCATGTGCCAAAAGAAAAAGAGTCAAACAACCGCTTGTTTTTTTTTTTTTTTTGCTTTTTTTTTTTTAAATTGCAGCAAAGACAGAAAAGTGAGAAATCACCAAGCAGAAAGCCTACTAACTTCAAAGGTCTGAATTCAGTCCATCGAGATCCACCGCACATATTTCATTTCACACATAACATGAATAAAGAAATGTGCAAGACTTTAATGTTCTACGCTTGAAAGGCAAGCGATTTCCCCCATAAATTAGTGTTAGGGAAAATAATAAATGTGAAATTTGTGTCTTTTTCAACTCATAAGCGATTCATTTTATCATCTTTATATAATAGTTTATTATGACAGCCTGCACTTCATTAATTGAAATCTTTAGGCTCACTTAAGTATTTTGCTTATTTAATATTTTAATATAAATAGCATAATTTAAGAAATCATTTTTATATTTTATATATATATATATATTAGTGCTGGGCAACA
>JAUMHP010000041.1:1235100-1249940 GCA_032361065.1 Enteromius trimaculatus
ATTTTAAACTGAAATAATATTTCACAATATTACAGTTTTTTCTGGATTTTTAATCTAATAAATGCAGCCTTGATGAGGAGAAGAAACATCTTTAACAACCATTACATATCTTACTGTTCTAAAACGTTTGAACGGTAGTGTATATAATACATATGCACAATGCACACGCATATATCACGTAAATAAAACCTTTTGGATGCGATTAATCATTTGACAGGACTCGCTTATTTATGACTTTCATAGCTTACAATATAATACTATGTAAGTCAATGGAAAATAAATAATTTGTCTAAAATATCCTCATTTGTGTTAATAAATAAACGGCTTGAGGGTGAATACATGATTGCAGTTTTCACTTTTAGGTGAACTATCCCTTTAACGTCAAGCTTTTTGTGTTTCTGAAAACGTTAATAGCTGTTTTATGCATTTATTAAACTCACTGACATCATTGTTCATTATAACGACAGCACTGAGGTCATGCGGAGCGGTATTGAGCTTATTTCCTCTCCGTCAGCGAGTCGATTAATTGTCTCTGATTGGCTGTGGCACTCATGCGCTCCGTTTGACACAAAACTCATTCATTTGTTTGAGAACAGCACAACTGACAAAAACCTCCCCCAGAAACACTTAATGCTTTGATAAATTCAAGCCATTCCTCCGATCAGACCACCCAGATCCAGATCCACAGCCGAGTATCCCTGGACTCTTTCCCATTAGAGATTCCAGCAACTATTTCTGTGGCTCAAATGTCCTGAGCGCATGATCCCTTCGAATGGACACGACAAGAGGAGATTTCACGGCCCCCAGATGCAAGTTTAAAAGCGATTACTTTGGGTCCAATAAAACATCTTGCCTATCATACCACAGCACGGCCCATCTGGAAATATGCATTCAGTAATGTTTATGCGCGAGCCAGACTGCGCTCTCACATCGCAGGAAGCAAGCGAATTACTTAATAACACGGTTAACGTTTTCTGTAATTATTCCTAATTAGCTGTATTTGAGTAGATCCAGCTCCGCCTCGAGAACCGGTGCATTCAGCGACAATGCAACGGACACACGGTTGTTATTAGCATCTTGCCACTTTAAATAAAGCAAGGGAGACGATAAGCTGCGACGACAAAACAGCCGAGCTCCAGACATGAGAGAAAACGGCAGAGCGTAAAGCTGCACAGCCGTATCGAAGAGCGGACTTACCGTATGCTCTCCAGTCGGCTGGAATCAGGTTTCATAGACATTGAGTGCTTCACCATCTTGTACACAGTCACCACCAGAAAGATGAGATCGAGCTGTCGGAAAAGATAAAACATGTTGAGAAGACCACACAGCTTTCCCACATCGTAATTGCAATTCATCGTTCACACGTCATATCTGTCAAACATCATTTCATATTCACTTTCACATTCCGTGCAATGAATGTGTCTTGGGATCTGTGATCACCAGGCTAGCAATGAAATCAAAAATACAAATAAAGCATAATTTACGTTGGCTGATCTGAGCTACAATAGCCTACAATAAGCAGACATCAAAATGCAAGAATGCATGAACTCTGCTGGGAGTCGTCTTATAAACTATGGTTTCATGCACGGACCTCTTTTAATTGTCATTCCAAGAATTATTAAAAATAGATCTTGTGATTCAGGAGCTTGATATTTCTGGAGACATAAACTATCACCCAGAAAATAAAGTGCTACCATTCGTTCCTAATTCTGATCTTAAAGATTATCGGAGACAAACTGCGCGTAGGCGCCTTCTCAGACGAGCGTAAGTCATAACTTTGGCCCTGAAAATGTCTGCTTGCTGGCAAGAGCTTGTGTTTTTCTTCACCGCCCTGAACATGGGAATGTAATTCAGGCTGACCAGAGAAGACCTCTTAAAGAAACACACTTCAGGAAACAAAAAATGACTATCATCTATATTAAATATGTGGAACAAAAATAGAGCATCTCTATTGAAAGAAGCTCGTCTTAATGGAGTCGGTGGTGACAAAATTATTCAGCCCCAGATTTTCTAAATTTGCCCCTATAACGAGATCACGATTTTTGAAGGTTTGGCTACACAAGCTATACTTTCTATCAAATGATCAAAAACACAACTTGTTTTAACAAAAATATGTGGGTCACATACTGAAAATGTGCATAGCTTTGTAAAGCCTATGTAGCTAGCTTAGTATATTATATGTTTGACTTCAATTCCCTACAAATAAGTGAGCATTTTTAGCTTTGCATAGAAGAAAATGAAAAACACACATCTGGTTTATTTCTTAGAGGCACACACACATGTATACGCACAGAATGAAGCTAGAGAGAGAGAAAGAATATGCCTTCTGAAAAGAAAGGCACTGAATTCTTTGCTTCGTCGATCATCAACACAAACCACATGTAAACACCAAAGAATTCAACTCCATTTTTCAGAGCCTTTCAAATAAAGAGTGACCCGCTCTTAAAACAGAATGAATTACAGGAAGAGCTGGGGGAGATGAAGACAAAGCGAAGCAAGCAAAGTTTTCAAACTATTGGAAATGATTTGTTTAAATCTATATACATTGCATTTATTTTAATACTTTAGACTATCTACATCATCTGACGACATTGACCTGCGTCACATAAACATGCTGCAAATGCAATTAAAAGCCATGCTTGAGCAATAAAAAGTCACATCGCAAATATGAAAACGCATAGATTTAGGGTTGGTAGGGTTTCAGTCATGTCAAGGGACTTGTTCAGATCAATGCTTATTTTCCCCTTTTGTTCACTTTTAATCCTTATTTTCACATCCACTGCGTCTAAAAAGAAAAACACAGCAGACCAGATATTTTTCTGCTTGTTAAAATCGGTATGCTTTTCTAGTTCTGTAAATAACCTGTCGGTGAATTAGACATTAATGGCCTGAGCGTTCGTACAGAAATGTTTTCATGTGGATTTCAGTTTTTATCTCCTCACATTCAACGTTAATGGTTTGTTTTTTCTTAGGCAAGGTGAGGCATGTGAAGTTTATTTAGTGCATTTCCCACACACCAGTTATTCTCCTCGCTTAGCCTTGGTGTTTGTAATGAATTATGTTTGTAATGAATGCCAGTCTAGTTTGTTTATTTTACACTCATATTCTTCATTCTTGTTTTTGTATGCAATATAACTAAACAACCCATGTGATTTATCAGTGTGTGTTTTGTTTCGTTTTCCTTCAGCAATGCAATTTTGACTCAGTACAGCTTATATTCAGTAAATGTGCATATTTTATCAGTGCATGCATTAGCTATTGTTCTCTTGGTATTGTTAGCATCACGCTGTATTGTTATACAGTTGTCATATTATTAGTATATAGTGAAAAAAACATGGTTTTCCACATCTCTGGACTCTATTTGGTGCAGGTCCCTCTTATAATATTCCCTTTTTCACCCGTGTTTTGGACTGCAGGTCAAAAATTGTATGTCTGAAAAGAAATAGCACACCTCTCTTTGTGATTTAAGGTATAATTCATACCTGCAGCACAAAGAAGTGGTATTACAAACTGGAAGCAGGAGATTAGAAAGGAGAAACAGGTCAACTGACACCATAAAAAAGACATGGGAGGATTCATGGAGCGAGAGAAAGAGAGGTCGGGTCTGTTAGATCATTGATTATGGTGCTGTTGAGTGCTGCTGTGGAGCCACCAGGAGCCGCTTCGCCCCGGCACAGGAACGCATTTATAACACAGCTGGGAGTGATGAAACAGATCTGATGAGACGGCCAGGCATGGCTCAAGACCAGCCCCTGAGCCTCCCGTCCTCCTCCATCTCACCCGTCCATTCCCCAAAATAGACCCACAAGCACAAGTTTAATATAAACCAGTTTGAGTTCAGAGATATTAGCTGACTGAGCCTGCTGAAGCATATCTTAGTATTTCCTGTTGAAAGGTACAGCAGAGGATCTGCTTAATTGTCACGCAAATGCCACGCGAGATAATTTGCGATAAAGTGCCAAGCACTGTGATAATGAGAATTCAAGAGAGAGGGTAAAGAAAAGGTCCTACACAAAATGTGACCTAGATATGCACCCATTTGTGTTAAATTCATGGCTACAGAACAAGATCTCTCTGAGACTGGAGCAACATGGATGTATTAGGTGTAACCATTTCTTGCCCTGAAAAGCAGCTGTATGCACATTTAAAATAAGTGCATGTATGAATCAAACAGCACACTACTGTATCTCAGTAGTAAAATGGTGTGGATTATTCTGCACACTGAGTGCAAACAGCATGTCTTGTTGGGACAGGGCTTTATGGTCCCAATTAAGGCGACATTCATTTAATGATCTGAATTAAAATAAAAATGCATACTTAAATTAAGATCGCATACTGTTTTATAATATACTACAGTGCTGAGGTGCAGATAATAGCCACTATCTGCAATAAGTTGTATAAATAGCAGAAAATCCTGCTGTTTTAAGAGTGTAAATAGCCTCTTTTATTGTATTATAAAATGTGTCTAATTTAAAACAACCATTTTCCACCAAATAATGAAGAAGCAAAATTCAGATATGATTTTGAAAAGCCCACACCTGTTTATATAAGGTCTAACCACTGAAAATCAGTATATTAGAGCAAAAATCAAGACATAAGGTCAAAGAAAATGCTTGCAGAGACTGGTTTGTGTCTAGTTACAGATCTGATGAAGGTCACACAAACATCTGCCGCACTGACGCTTTCAGTGGCATCAATATTTATTAAATGGAAGAAGTTTCCCTCTATCAATGATGTCTGACCAACGGGAACACAGCAGTCATAATGGACCAACCAAAATAAAAACAGCATACATTAACAACCAATCGCAAAGAACCATGAAAATATGGCAATTCAATTCAATTTCCATATACTTAAACAATGTGTGTTCATGGGAAATGTCAAAAACTTACCATAATGATGAACGTAACAGGGCCAATGAAACTCCAAATGAAATGATTATCAACCCTCAACCAACAGCTGGAAAGAGAGAAAAAAGAACCACCAAAGAAGCGATTACTTAAAGGTATAACCACACTGCAAAGTTTTGAGAGTGACAACCACTTTCATTTGAGGGAACCAACATCCTAAACTCATATTTCCCAACCCTGTTTCCAGAGCCACTCCACATTTTGGATGCCTCCCTTTTCTAACCCATCAATTTCAGGTCTTATAACGAGCTGATGAGTTGAATCAGGTGTGTTTGATTAAAGGAAGAGCTTGGAAATATGCACTGTTGGTGTGCCTCCAGAAGCAGTGTTGGGAAATACTGCCATAAAATATTGTTTTGTCTATTGAAAAGACACTCAGCCTGCCCCAAAACTTGGGACGTTTGACAGAGAGAACCACCGTGATATTCTGGAACTGCATTCAGAAATTTAATTATCTGGTAAAATCTATCATTGGAGAAAGCATTAACGGTCAACAGGACGATATGACCAAAATATGGTTATCATCACAATGCAAGTAATTTTTTACAGTGACGGTATATATATACACCGATTCAATACAATTTTGCTACCATAGCAAAAACAAGTCATTTATAAAGTGCAAAACTCAAGTTTTCAAGTTTTAGGATCTCTTAACTAGTTTCTTATTAGTGTGCATGTTACTAGAATATTAGGCACTTATTAGTGGTCATTAAGCACATATTAATGCCTTATTCTACATCTATAAACTGACCCAATACATACATTCTACAGCTACCTTACTAACTATTAATTTTGTAAGGAATTCATTAATGGAAAAGTCATAGTTAATAAAAGTAAAAGTGTTTCCAACCAAGCAAATATTCAAAAAACGTCACACACTTTTTCCTCTATAAGCTTTTAATTTGCTGCTCATTAATAGTTAGAAAGTTGTTAGGACATCTCAAATATTTTCATGCATTAACGTGATTTATAAACAGTCAATATACTAGTAATATGCATGCTAATACGCCCCTAAAGCGCCACCCAAAAAATAATTAAAATGAATACTTAATTGCTATGTTAATATTGGTTTTCAATTATTATTAACAACAAAAGGTCTGTATCTACATTTAAGCTGATATCAATAAACAACATCACTCACGCTTTCCTCGTCCCATAGCTCTTGTAGTCGATGGCTGCCGAAAGGCCAACCACCACACAGGGGAACAGGTATCCAGACGCGTAGTAGTATTTCCGTCTGGAGAACTCGCTCTCAAAGACCTCCACGAGCATGAGGAACAACTGAACGGCCTCCAAACACATCCAGGCAAAGGCGGCAAGAAAGAAGAAATGGAGAACTCCAGCAATCACAGAGCACACAATCTGAGCAGGAGGGGAAAAAACACAAGGAATCAAAACAACCTGCCTATGGTTTGATGCCTGAAAGCGATACAGGGTTGAAATAGGCCCTCTTCACAACAGAGTACAAAAAATGTACCCACCGGAGGTTCGGTCATGTTGATGCCGACAAGAAACAGGAGCTCTGCGATGAAGAGGTTGATGCAGAGGTTCTTGTGGATGGTGTTTCGATCACTCTGGAGGCCGCGGAAGAAGCAGAAGGTAAAGATGCTAATGGCAAGGCAGACAAGTGAAATGGCGATGCCCATTCGTGTGATAACTGTCAGCAGGAGCTCGTGAACGCTTCCCATACCCTGAAAACATAAACATTAGCATTAACACATACATTATCTCCACACGTCACACCTTTTTAAATCAAAAACACTTGCCAGTCACACATACATCTTTTATACACTTCTCTATTATTTAGATATTAGCAACAAAACGCGGTTGGATGTGTGTCAATGCACCACAGTAATCCCGTAGAGACAGCTACTGACTATAGTGGAAGCGCATATCTAGTATAGACCAAGTTTCTGACAGCAGACGTCTAAAAAATCATAATGTCTTAACTTCTTGGAGCTTGAATTATCCATCTTACCTCTTTGTTTAAACATGGCACCAATACAGAAGCTAAAGACGTTTTAACACTGACGGGTTCTGTTCACACATCCTCTAACAGTAACAACAAACAGTCAATTTACTGAAAAGGCATGACAGTATTGCACTCATTTAATGATGTCCTAATGCTGGGCACTTTTACAGGATTGTATTAACACTAATATATCCTCTAATGAGGTTTGCCCACCATGGGCTCTTAAGACCTTGGTGTATGTCCAAAAGCCAGTCGTCTTGATATCTAGTGAGTGCATGAGCGCCATGATGCAAAGATTAACACAGTAAGGATTAACACACAGATTAGCAAGCAGTGGACTGTTCAGGTTTCGGCGTAAGTCTCCTTGCCACTTTTTGGACTCTTATGCAGCTCAATAACTGGTCCAGGTGGTGTCCGTACATTCAGACATAATTACTGCTTAGAGTACATGACTGTCATAGAGCAATGATTGCCAACAATGCAAAGAGCCATATCTAGTGTAGTGATCAGGGCAGTTTTCCAAAAGTAAAGCCTGAGTAAATCGTAGATCCTTTGCCACTAATAGTGTGTAGGGTCAAATTATTTTGAGAAACGCAGCCCTTGGCTCTTACGGTCTTAATTGTTGCTCAAGGAGGTGTCCTCCTTTTTCAGCCATAGTCGATAATTGCTTTGGTTTGTGTCCTCCACAAATCTCTTTACTTTAATACCTGCTGGACTGTCCTTTAATTCTCAATACCCCCAGGAGCTGAGAATTATATCGGATCCAATGCAGCACACTTGTTCCAGTCTCAAATCTGCTTCTCCTGCAAGGTTGGCATATCTCGGCCTCTACCGCTCATGTGCCTCATCCAGAGTCCTCCCAAAGAACTTGGACAGTGAAGACATATTGCCGTATCGTGGTCCAGAGAGCAGCATTTGATCTCAGGTTGGTGCTAGGGATTCACATGAGAAAGGCTTCTAAGTTTTTGGAGTACAGTAGGTCAATGTGTATTTTCTAGTTGCTGGTGATAACCAGTGGGCCAGCCTTAGAAAACAAGAACTCTGCTTTTCCTTACTTAAGCAAAGCTATCAGAAATGCATGGGTTGACAGGGCATTCGGAGGCATTGCAATAGTTGTTGTTCTTTGTGGCCAAGTGGAATTTAGGTTTATAGGACAAGGAAGGACCTAATTTTTGGCGTCAGTGAGAATGCTCATTCTACCACCATATTCCACGGGTTAGTTATTTTCTTCTCAATACTCTCCCATCTCACCCTTGCCTGGTCTTGCTTGATCTGAGACATGGCTTTAGTGATTGTAGACTTGTTCTTGATTGGCACATCAGCTGGAGTCTGGTGCAGCCTTTCTAAAAGGTGGGCTTGCTTGCCCAAAACCCTTTCTTTATACCTGTACAACAATATCTCAGTGTCAAGTGGGTGACTTTATATCTGCTGATGGGGGATTGCATTAACGTCCATTAACAGGGATACAGTAGAGCCTCTCTCACAATGCTACTTTGGGACTGTTTGAGTATCATGTCTAACCTAACTTTAGCACATTCCTTCATAAGGCTCATAATTGGGAGTGAAAGAACCCTCTTACCATAAAATCCTATCCTGCTGACATATCTTGGTAATCCAAGCCACTTCTCTTATGCGAGCTAATCAAATACCCCAGCTTGCTGACCTGTGAAAGGGCGACTTCGAACAAGGTAATTGGCCAGAAAGACAGGGCAGCTGAAACTCTGGTGCCTCCAATTTGGGCTGTTGCCCTTTCTTTCCTAGGACAGCAGTATTGTTGATATGCTTGAGGCCAGCTATAATTTCCTCCCTTATTTGTTGTGCTTGTCTGTTGTTTAGGTTTACATCAGACCAGCATCCAAGGCTTTTAATAGGCTCCTCCAGCACTGCAGGCACTGGTTCAATTATTGCTTGGTTGAAAATAACATGACATTTACTTGGTTTCATTTCCATTTCCCTACCTTACTAACTTTTACAGTCTTTTAAGTACTTAAGATTTTTTTTCAGGATCTTAATTATATTGTTTTAAGAACACACTTTAGTAGAAAGAGGAATCTTTTTTTTATATTCCTGATTCAACAGGATACAACGCAATATCTACATAATACAGTGACTAAGACAGTGCCCATTGTTTATCCTTTTTATCTTTTAATCAAAAAATTCACAATCATTGAAGTGGAGGGGAAAATAATAATAAAAATGAACGCTTTCTTTAATTCATATTGGCCACAATTATTGGCACCCAATTATTGCTACATCCCTCTCCCATGATAACAGCTCTGAGTTTTCTCCTGTAATGCCTGAAGAGTTAGGAGAACACCTGACAAGAGTTCAGAGAGCCTTCCTTCATCCACAATCTCTCCAGATCCTTCAGAATACCAGCTCCATGTTGGTGCTTCTCCTCTTTAGTTCACCTCACTCATTTTCTACAGGTCAGAGGTCTTTGAAAGCCATGGCAAAAGCTTCATTCTGTGCTCACTTGTTTGTTGATTTTGATGGTTTTTTTTATTATTGTCCCAATGGACGATCCAACCAGGATTTCTAACAGTCAGTTTTAGATTTTTTTTATCTGTTGGTATTTGATAAAATCCATGATGCCACGTGTCTAAACAAGATGTGCAGGAGCTCCAGCAGAAATATAGACCCACAACATCAAAAACACAGCAGGATATTTCATTGTACACATGCAGTGCTTTTTACCCCTGTGTTCACCAAACTTTCTTTAGCAATTGCTGCTAAAAAGCTCTTTTTTTAGTTTCATCTGTCAATAGAAACCAATGCCAGTTTGAAGTGTCTGATAACTGAATATGCCGGAGTTTGTTTTGGATGAGCTAGGAGAATTTGTCTCGAAGCCTTTCCAAACAACATGTGCTGATATAGGTGCTGATTGACATTTTTGTTTTTTGCGTTTTCTGACCCTGACACACAACTATTTTCTGCAATTTTCCAGCTGTGGTTCTTGAAGAGTCTTTATTCTCACCATGCATTAGGAAGATATAGACACACGTCCTCTTCCAGACAGCTTCTTAATTATTTCCCAAATGGCGGAAATGGTCATTTTCACTGCTCTACCATTTTTATTCAAGTCACTTCACTAATTTGCGTAGCTCAATTATCTTTTGCTTCATGTTCATAATCACCCTGGTGTGCTCAGTTTTGTGAATAAAAATGGGAATATACTTCACGGATATTTTACTCATAAGAATTTCTTGGGGTGCCAATAATTTTGGTCCACATACAGTATAATGGAGAAAAAAAAAAGTAATCATGAAATTAATTTCCTCCCTATTTTCAATTGTTTTACTTCAATGATAGATTAGGATTTTGTGATTTTTTTTTTTTTATTAAAGATCAAAAGGAGAAACAACGCAGCTTTATTTTCACAGCCACCTTTGCTCAGATTTATCAAGGGTGCCAATATTAATGGAGGGCCTGTATGGTCACAGAAAATATGATACTGCTGTATTATGGTTATATAGCCATGTAAACAGTTTCACAAAAAAACCAAAACAAAACATGGTTTCCAAATTGATTAAAACTTAAAAAAAGCTATATTATAATAACATATAATGTTTGGTGCTATCAGACAACTACTATTGATATGCCATACTGACATAATTGCACTGTTCCCAGAAACCAACCAGTGACACAAGAGATTCATTCATCAAAGTAAATTAAGAATTACATTTAGAAAGTGCTGCAATATATTGATTTGTTAGAGAGTTTGTTGTAGAGATAAGTTGCTGTGAGGAACACAAATTATGTCCAATGAATGTATCAGCAGAAGAAAATGACATTCTGGAAACTCAAGAGACTCAATACTCAACAGTAACATGGTTATATGGAAAGCAGAAAATGGGCTTTGAATACTGTAATGTCCTCTATACTGAACGTCCCACCATCACAAGGCTGGACCGGGGCCAACTGATACTCACCGCATGTGCATCTCGATGAGCCATCAGGATTGCGAAGTTAGTCAGGTGACTGCAGGAGCAAGTGGTGTGAGTCTTGTTTGTGGCGAGGAGTTTGCAGCCTTGCGTTGACCAGTATCCTGTCATGCTCCGCTCAGAATAGTTCCAAAATGAGCAGTTTGGATTGAAGTAGTTCTCAGTCTGATAAACAGAGAAACGTGTCATTTTATTTGAACGTGACAGCTGACATCTGCAAGGTTAAGAGATCTAAACCTTGTAAACCCAAACATTGTCTTCCTTGATCAACAATCTCTATTAATAAACCAGGCTGACTGACAAGAGTGTTCTTTGATTTAGTTTAGGCATGTTTTTCAAGGCTCTAATTTTAACTGGATCCTGAATTTAGAAGGCACTGATAACTTGATTATTTAAAACAACACGCCCCATATTTTATGTTACAACAAGATAAATGGTCTCACTGTAAGTGTTTAAATCGAGGTTTATATTAAGTAGCTATTATGTACTTGCATATAAATTAATCATTTAGAACAAAGCGCTTATATTTTCTAATAAATGAATAAAAGAGGGGGAAAACATATACCTACACAGGTTTTCATGCTTGGGGTTGCCAGACGTCACGTTCAAATCCCTCTGTCAGAGCTTCTCTTTTTAAAATTTCACCCCAATATTTTACTTTACAAGTTAACTACATATAATAAACTAAAATGAAATCTGACACAGGACTAAGACTAAGACAGAATTAACACTACATTTAACCAACTTCATGCCATTGAAAAAGCTCAGGCCCAGTCCAACTTAACCCCATTATAAATGCAGCATATATATTTTGAGCATATAACAGGCTGAGTTATTGATTGATTGATTAACTGATTAAATCAAATTAAAATTAATTATATTCTTACTCAAGTTGCCTTTTTGTTATGTTTTATGTTAGATTTCGTTTTATTCCTGAAAAACTTGGTATTAGACATACACAAGAACAGAATAAAGCAGGACGGGAACTCATGCTTATTCACAACATTATATTCAAAAAGAAAAAAGGCTTTAAATACGCCGTTAAGTTCTTACATCCAAATGCGCCAGAGTGAAGATGAGCGGTTCGGCCACAAACACGCGGCTGGACTCTTTGTTGATGGAGGCGGAGAGGATGTGGGAGTTAACAGTGAGGGTGTGGTTTCTGACTCCGCCCTCTCCCATCAGCCTCACCGTAGCGTTCTCCGTACTGAGGAAATGCCCCAAGTGCTTATAGAGGACAAAAACCAACTTGGCAACACCTTGAGTAAATAAACAATAAGAGAAGACTGTTAGTACTTGCTGGATTTCGACAGAAAAATAAACTGATACTATCTTGAAATGGCCTTAGGGTCATAAAACATCTATATCTGTTTCTTATTTTGAACTTTGTCTTTCAGGTTAACAAGTGGAACAAAAGATCGAAGAGAACACTGTTAAGCGCTTAAGATCTTACAAGTATGTTTTTGCTAGCAACCAGAATAACATCATGTGGAAAAATATTCAATGGTGCCCCTGAGTACTGATATTTGTTCCAGCTACAGAAACGCAAAAAGGCATGTAATGTATGTAAAGCTTGCAGTGCACTGGCTAAGTACTTGAGCCGAGTCTTTATGTCCTCTGCTGTACAAAATGACCGTGGTTTTATCTGTAAAAAACTGTGAACATGCTACAGCAAAAACCTGTTAAATGGTTAATGGTAAATTCCTGTAAAAATTCAGAGGGAAAAAAACATAAACTGACATTTCCAGAACTCCCTGCATTGTATTTAAAATTTTGTTTGAATTTGACGTTTTTCTTTCTTTGAAATATCAATGTTTCTTAGTTTAGGTTATGTTTATTAGGGTTGTGTGTTACGTGTAATGTTGTTAAATGAATGTTTATTGCATATCTCAGTGTAACGAGTCTCATCATGATGGTGTTTAGTGTTTGTGTGAATGACTCTGAGCTCCTTCTATATATCTTCATATTTAAAAGCTGCTTGTGATGGGCTTTGGTTCATCATGTGACTTTCTCATCATCACCTGCATTTGGTGTTTATCAGTGCGTTTCAAAGCTACAAAACAGATTTCAGTGTTTTAATCTGTTGGTATATTAACATTATATCAGTAACTGTAAATTTAACTTAAAACCGTAACGCCTAAAATGTTACTGTATTTTTTACGGTTGAATTCCAGCAACCACAGCTGCCAGTTTTTTACCGTAAATTTTACAGTTTTTTTGTTGTTTTTTTTTTACAGTGTATAGATCAACAAAATCATTGACTTCATTAACTAAGCATCTGAAGTCCTTGCGTTAAAGCACTATAACCTTGCTTTTATTTACCGTTTTTACTGTTTAGTTTGACCATGTTTGCTGAGAGTTGAATCGTGGCTCCTCTTTTGCTGGTCTGTGGAAACCTGAAGTCCTGAATTTGGCCGTCGGTGCTCAACACATAAACGTCCAACACTGAATAAAGACAGAAAAGCAGAGAGATATGGATTCCAATGTGGCATTTGGTGTCTTTTTAATACGAAACACGACACAATGGCAGTTGCATAAATTGCTTCTCACATTCAGGTTCTCACATTCTTCTGCCAGATGGAAATGAAGGACCGTTTCATTAAGCCAATGCGAGGTAATTTAATTAAAACGAGACATTGTGCATGTAAAAAAAGACTGAATTGAGAAGATGGTTTCGAAGGTTTTCTAATGCACCTCGGGCCAACAAACTCTGCAAAGTTGCATTTGTACCGCATCATATAATTTACAAATGAGAGGCAGAGAACAAAAAGGTGTATTGTCTAATGTAAGCAGAAAATGTTTTCTCTTTAACAATGAACACTTTTCTCTAGAAAATAAACTTGCGCCATTAAAAAAAAAAAAGAGAAAAGCTTCTTCATTACCTTATACTAAAATTGGCGCTTTTAACTGAAAGATGAGACTTCCTTTCCTACAGACGCTGCATTGAGTGTTGTGATTTCTGACATTCATTTCCCTTTTGATGTGAAAGCAGGAGATCTGAGAGATGAAGCTTGACAGAATGCATCCCTGTTTGCTTTCAATGTATTTGGGTCAAAATCAGCTACAGGGTAATAATGAATTGATTTTCACTGTTATTTACGACGAAATCCATATTTTCATGGGTTTAAATATAAGATTTTTATTAAGAGAGACAAAAACAACTTTGCACCTTAAGGCTACTGTTTGCCTGGTTTTAAAAATAAATAAAGAATTTTGTGACAACTATTTTTACACGCCAAATACACGTCAGCCTCTCAGTAACAAGTAACTATCCGCAAAATAAACGTCATTCCATAAAATAAATATAATGCACCACACAATACCCATTTTATAATTAAAAATAATCACTTGTTATTTTGTTAATGTTACTAGTTAATAATTGTGCATTGACATGAACTAACAAGAAACAGTTGCAGATTTATTAACTCATATTAACAAAGATTAGTAACACTTGGTTAACTCATACACTACATATTTTCCCTCAATAATTTTTTTATTTGCTGTTTATTAATAATTAGTGAAGTAGAAGTAGGATTAGAACTGTAGAATAAGGCATAAATATGTTCATAATTACTACTAATAAATGGACAATATTCTAGTAATACTGTAAGCATGCAGGTAAGTAACTGGTCAAGAGACCCTAAAATAAAGTATTACCCAAAAGTTGATATATACTGTAACAAATGTATTGTTAATTGTTATATTACATTATTACTTCATTATCATTATATTTCATATCTTTTCAGTTGTTTAAAACATTAAGGCATGTAAAAAATAAAAAAAAAGTAAAAAAAAAAAGAGATACATTTTTTGTCACACTTTATTAACCCTTTGCAGGTTTTTATCAGAATACTAGTTGTTTATTTATTTATTATTGTTATTATTTTAGTTTTTTTTTTTTTTTTTTGGTAACACTTTATTTTAAGGGTCTAGAATAGCCCATTAGTTAAGCATTAATTAATGGTTAATTTGTTTACAATTAAGCATTAGTTGAGCAAAAACACACTACTAATT
>JAUMHP010000041.1:1256946-1270734 GCA_032361065.1 Enteromius trimaculatus
AGCAAAACAAAGCTGCTTCAATCCAGTAGTTGTTCCTCTTGAAACTTAATGTTAGTACCAACATTTCTGTATTTTGGTACGAAAAAAAATAATTAAAAGAGTCAAACTGAATTCTTTACTTAATTTAGCTGGTGTTTCAAGTTTTTCCACAAATTATAAAAGTATGAAATATAGAAAATAAGTTTCACCCAAATGCATGTCTTTTAATTCATGAAATTTAAGCACATTTTATTTTTAATAACATTAAGAGGATTTACTATAAAAATGAAAGATAAATATTATCTGATAATTTCTTAAATAAACTTGTATTATTTATTTATTTTAAACATTAGTGGTAATGGTAGCCTATCACACATTATTCCGAATAATAGTAATATATTTCTGGCACAATGTCTAAACCGAACTTTTATTTTGACGGGTTGCGGTGAATACCTCTACCTCTATGTGTGTATATGATATGCTGGTTTACGGTAAAATGCAGGTGAAGTGACTCTCAGAGCAGTTCTGGAGATGTTGTTTATGTATTTATGTCCTCATTGAACCAGCAGACGCTGAACCACCGCGAGCATCACGCGCTTGTCGTAAACAAAACCACGCGTCTCTGACATTCATTCGTTAACAGAGACGCACAAAACATACAGGACTCATAAGGTACCCAGGTCCTGGGACTTTTGACAACACTAATCAACGTAAGAGTCATTCTTACATTTACATTTGTACAATTATACTAAAATATATTTTATTAAAATAAAATATTTGAATAAAAATAAGATAAAGTGTAAATTACCGATCAGACCGGACAAGGCACGGTTTATCAGCAAATATTTGATTATGTTGATATTACAGAAGATGATGTGTGCATTAAATCTGATGCAGGATATTAAGAGAAGTTTTAGCTTTATCAAAAATATTTAGTTCGTTATTTAAAAGCCTCAAACAGAACAAATTTCATGAATAAAACAGATTTCTGTGCAGATCATTTGTTTAAAGCCAATTTTACATACGCTGTATCATTTAGTTCAAAGCATGAATTCATATAAGACTAAGTTTAATTATTTATACAGAAATTCATTCCTCCCATACATCATAAATGTGGCCCATTTTTCAACTTTTCTCAAGCTGCTGTTTGCTTAGTTTTGCAAAGATTTTTTATTAATTTTTTGTTTTATGTTCAATACTTGTCTTGGAGATAAATTCAACTTCACATATTTTAAATAATTTAACATTTAAGTTTAAATTGACGCTTTCAGAAAGTGGCTATACGTACATTTTAAAGAGTTTATAATAAAAGGAAATCAGGAATCTTGACTGTGAACTTCTAAAGGACTTGTATTAGAGTCCCGGAGGGGTGACCTATTAACTGTGGTAATGAGATCCTCTCGTAATCTCTACAGAGCCCTTGAATGACGCAGTAATGGCAGGACACTTAACCCGTGATTACTCCAGCGAGATTCCCCTGCAATTACACTACAGCAAGTCAAAAGCATCTGCTCAGCCACAAGTAGTGTTCACAGCCCTGCTCTCGCTGCTTGTCATTTTATTACAGACTTGTGCTGATTGAGAGTCGTGTGGGCCGGCTGAAGAGCCAGTGGCCTTGAGAGCTGGAAGATTTCCTTCAGATCAGCCACTACCGTCAAACAAGCCTCAACACTTGGTTAAGTTTGTGAAGGACTTTACATTTCAAATATGTGTTTAACATATATATGTAACAAATCTGTTATCTAGGCGACAAGTTTAAGTTTTCAGTCTTTTCTAAATCACATATGGTTTTTGCAGGTTTTAAGACCTGTTGTAAGACCGTTTAAAGAAACCTGCCTGAATAAATTAAACGGATGCATTCACGTTCTTAAAATGTACATGTACTCCGTAAAAACTAAAACCAAAACTTTTTGGCAGCTGTGGTTGCTAGAATAATTTTGTAATGAATACAGAAAAACCGTAAACACATTTACAGCATCAAACTGTACGTTTTAAGGCATAAAACTTTAATTTACAAATGCGAAAATTTGAATGTAAACCAGTAAATTCAACAATGCACACTGATATTAAAATCTGTTACCATACGGACAGCCACCATAATAAAGGTGGTGAAAGAAAGCCACGCTCATCACAAGCGGTTTCACCACAAGCAAAAAAAATATAACAAAAACTATTAAAAAACATGATTATTTAAAAAAAATGCGAGTGTCACGAAGGGAATTTTGGGAATATAGTTTTACAGTTTTTGACTGTAAATTACACATTAAAAACTGTACAATTAACAACATTTTACTGTAAAATTACATTAAATGTGTGGTTAGATGTTTTACAGTTTTTCCCTGTACATAGTAGAAAAATTCACTGTTAACAGTTTTTTTTTTTCCCGTAGCATTTTTACAGCATTTAACAGTTAAAATTGATTTATTTATTAAAGCTTAGTAATTTTGGCTTGTTTTCCTATTGAAAGGTCTAAAGATTCATAACTTATCACACTTTTGAATATGAGTTTATGATTAAAACAAGAATATTTGATATTTGCTCTTATTTTAAACAAACTGACTCTTCTGAATTTTTCAAGAATTTACATTTGCACTTCAGGTGTTACATTTCCATTAAAGGCATTTAGTTATACTGGAAAACAAAAACACTGAGGAATACAGTTTTATTTTTTTGTAATGGATGCATCATTTAAAGCAATGCATTTATGTATTTCAGCCTTTTTGCTCAGATTTTTGACCTTTTTAAAGCCTTTTGTGGAAGTGTGAATTATAGCATGCATAAAACCACCAATTTCCAGTTTAATTCCAATTAGTTCCTGTGTCTTTGTAACTATTTGTGAAATTTCTGTGAGAAATGGTTTCAAAGTAAACACCTTTTTTTCTCCAGTGTGTCCTGGAAAGCTGTTTGGTAACTGAGAGCCAGTGATCTTTAATAACCCCAAAAGCCTAAACGAAAAGTCATCACGGACCAAACCGAAACACAGACGAAGCGAAGCTCAACGTGTAACTAAATAGTGGACAAAATTTGCCTGAAGATACCAAGATATCATAGCCCACGCCTGTGACTAAAAACTAAAGCCTACAGTATTTGGTTGTTTCAGTATGTCCGACTCCAACTTCCTGTGGCAAAAGGAAATACATCAGCACATGAAAGGAAACAAGAAATAAAGTGACATTACTCTTTCACAGGCGCAGCTTTGAATAACTGACTGAAATATGTAATAAAGAATGAAAGCACAACAGCAGAGATATGCATAAAAGATTACAAAGAAACGCAAGAGGACGAAACGGCAGCGTGAACCGCTCAGACTGAAGCAGGTGAGGAATACACTTTGATCACACGATCAGCTACAGACCCCAGCGCTCACGACTGCAGGATGTCAATTACTCAGACAACCAACAACAGCAGACAGGAAGACGAGCAGAAACCAGCCAGAAATCCAATTACTCTGAGCAGAGTGTACGGTTAAAGAAATAGTTCGCCCTAAAATGCTTAATCTCAGGTCATCGAAGACATCAATGAGTTTGTTTCTTCATCACATTTGGAGAAATGTAGCACTGCATCAGTGTGTCTCAGTAATGGATGCTCTGGAGTGAATGGGTGCCGTCAGAATGTGAGAGTCCAAACAGCTGATAAAAACATTACAATTATCCACACCACTCCAGTCCACACTGCAAAAGATGCTTGGCTTAACTTGTTTCCGGCCAAAATATCAAAATTAAGTGACTTCTTGCTTAAAACAAGCAAAATAATTTGCCAACGGGGTAAGCAAAATAATCACATTTTAAAAAGAAAACAAGATTAATTTGCTTAATTGTGACTCATTTTTCTGAAAACAAGAAAATATTGTTTTATTGTCTAGAAAATTCTTCTTTTTTTTTAAGAAATTTTAGCTATTAGCTGGAAACAAGACACATTTAACAATTAACTTCAAACCATTGCTTCATAATCCATAATAACACTTCCCCCAGTAAAAAAAAGTCACATATTTGTTCGCATTTTACAGGAGGAAGCATGATTATGGACTCATATTTTAGCTAGAAGCAATGGTTTGAAGTTAAAACGTCTTCATGATGGATTTGTTTCTTACAAAGACACAGCGTCTGTCTTCTCCAGATGTTAACCGATGGCCTGGAGCGCTGTGGATTATTGTGGTGTTTTAATCAGGTGTTGGGACTCTCAATCTGACGGCACCCATTCACTCCAGAGCATCCTTCGCGGAGACATTTCTCAGAAACACACTCTTTCATGCCTTAGATGACCTGAGGGTGAGCACATTTTCAGCAAGCTTTCATTTTCGGCTGAACTACTGCTTTAAGACAGACAAGCGGTTAGGAGGAGGTGAACGGAAAAGAGGAGGATGGTGAAAGCAACACAGAACAGAACAGAACAGAAAGACACAGAGGCAGAACGGCCCTAAAAGAGAGTTGCGTATCAGCAGTTAGACAGACAGATGGACTTCCAGCCAGACAAACAAGCTGCATGCAGCAGAGCAGGTGAAGGGAATTCTGGGATTGTGTCCATATGTACCTTCATATAGGCCCTGCAAGTCCTCTCTCTTTTTTGACGCTTTTTTTGGTTTCAAACACAAAGACGGCAGATTAGGAACAACACACACACACAGAAAGAAAGAGAAAGAGAAAGAGAACAAATAAGAGCCTACGTGTCAGTCATATCATGTATGTGTGTGTCGCTTCGACTACAGGCACTTTTATCTTCCGGTGATTGATTTTTGTTTGTTGTTCTTCCTTGTTTGGCTAATTAAACCTGTTTTAAAGATTTCAATTTTGAATTGCATGCTTAAATTAAAATATATTAAGGCAATGTTGGGAAAAAGTAATTAGCACCACATTAAACAGAACATATTTTGCATGCAATTTCTGTAAAGCTGTCATTTTAAAGAAAAGGTGTCAAAATGTAATACAGATTATGAAACACTAATCTCTTTACCGTATATCATTCAGTTGTTACATAACCTATTGGGCAAACCTCTACGGGTCAAAAAGTGCCTATAGCTGAAGAAATATCTGTATATATTTAAAGCTGAGGTCACAGAGTATAAAAGGACATCCATTAACCCCGTTTCAATTAAACATGTCTTTGAACGAGCGTCTCTCTTCTATAAGGCACTGGCTGAGCTGAGGAGGAAAAAATGGAGATGGAAACGTTAGAGCGTGCTTTCAAACGAAGCCAGAAAATCCATTAAACTCAACGGCAGCTGCCAGAAGAAAAAGGAGGAAGAAGATTTTCAGAACAAAGTTTAATATTTAGAGTGATATTGGAATTATGTCATTTTCATAATACTAGAATTAAGTTAATGAAGTTCTAACATCACCAGATTAAAGCAGTAATAAAGTCAAAATGACAAGAATGCCACCACAGCAAAAAGATATAAATATAATTATGTATTTAAAGTTTTAGTAATATGTAAGAAATTACTACACATACATACATACTGTACATATATATGTACGCATGCATTAGAAATACTACACATTTAATATATAAATACATATATATATATATATATTAAATGTGTAGTATTTCTAATGCATGCGTACATATATATATATATATATTTCCCTGTTCTTTTTGTGGTGCTCTGGGCCAAGCCGTTATGTAGGCCTGGATGATGCAATGATGCTGAATTTCAGTCACCTCTGTTTAAATTCTGCTCTCCACAATTTCCACACAAGGAAAAATTATTTGCTCAAAGGAGGCTCTTTTATACATAAAGGAAGAGGTTTTCTGACATCCAGTAAGAGTACAGCACTATACAAGAAATGTGGATAGCACATCATTCAGATAAATTGCTCTGTGCAGAGGGCCTGATATTTGATTGAATGTCAATATCTATATACTGTAGGAAAATCTATATTCTATATAAATCCTATATTCTACCATGCAGAGAATTTAAACTCAACTAACATAAAATGCAATATAAGTCTTGGTAGCAATGCTGTAAAATGAACAACAGGGACTGATAGTCTCTCACTAATCAACTTTCTTTTTTTAAGCAATCACTGCATTAGTTGTGATAAAAGCATCTCCTGAAGAGATTGTCAAAGCAGAAGCGTTGATGTTTTTAGGACTGGAAGACTTCAAATCTAACAAAGCAGCCTTGGTGAACCCCAGCGGCTGTCGGCGCTCATGCAGTGGACTGTACCTTGTTGAAGCTCCGTCCGGCCGTGTCTTTATCGTTGGGCTTGAGCTCCTGCAGCTGAGCGTCCAGTATATCCACCAGCTGCTCCATGAGGCGCACGGAGGAGCTGATGTCTCCGGCGTACACGGGTCCCTGCGTGTGTCGGGCCAGCTCGTTCGCCAGGTTCGCTGCGTTCTCACCGCTCCGGATCTAGAGGAACAGCCACAGTCAGTCTACAGACCCGGGCATCAGCTCAGAGAGGATTTTACCCAGGTACACTTTCACCAAAACATATCAGTCTGATGCTTGTCTGATAATCAGTTATGCAGTAGCTCATCTTCGTATTACACAATTTTACTCCTTTTTTCAAATTATATGTGTCTATTTTGATATTATTAAACTGCATCATATCAGAATTATGTTTAACATATACAGTAGTGCATCCTGAATGCAAACTTTTACTCATGTACAGAAATATATAAATATACATAAATTATAATGCATATGCATAATTGAAATTTTTGTTGCTTCACATTCTTGTGGAAATCATGATGCACTCATAAATAGAAAGTTCATATAGTTGAAACGCATTATTGCTGAAAAAAAAAAAAAACTTAAATTTGCTCTAACTCTTGAATATTGGTAGTGTATCTACATTTTCCGTAAAAAAAAATATGAAGCAGCGCAACAAGATTGATAATAATCCGAATGTTGAATCAGCATATTAGAATGATCATGTGACACTAAAGACTGAAGTAATGATTATGAGGACACCGCTTTGACCACAGAAATAAATTACATTTTAACAGATATTCAGGAGGAAAAGAGTTACGCTTTTTAAAAAAAAACAGATTATGATTTTTTTTTTTTTTTTTAATATATACTACACAAATCCCAGCTGTGTGATTGCTTATATTATTAAAAAGTGTAAAAACATATAAATACCACATCCAGTGTTATTTGCACACATACTTAACTGCATGTTGTTTTTTTGCAAAAAGCACCGTCAGTACATGATCACTCGGCTCTAATCTGCCAAATGCGACTGTAAGGCATGAACTATAAGCATTAAAACGAAGGCTTCCTGTAAAGCTGCATTGCAACACTGTGAAAGTGCTACAGAAATTATACTGACATCACAGAGTCTGCGCCTCACCTTCTGTGCCACCTGTGTCACCCAGTGAGACGTGCAGTTACTGAGATCAGGACCTCTGGGACTCCAGATCCCGTCGGCAGATGTGCAGAGGAAAAGAGCGATTCCTGGAGAAACACAGGAGGACACCTGCTCAACACGGACTGCACAGGTGTCAACGTCCTCATTTACATCATAAATACCTTCTTCATTCGAAGATTAAGGGCCGGAGTTACTAACACCAGTGATATAACAGTACTGTAAGATGCGCGGTAAAGCATAAGGCATATACGACCTTACCGAATATGCATTTGTAGGCGTTTTCCTTTTAGAAGCTACATATGGGGAGGAGAGTATTAAAATTAATTGTAAGTTTGCGCTCGTCAAATTACTGGTCTCTGCGCCATTATTTGCGCCGAAAAAAAAAAAAGCATGTTTTGCTCTTGAATGGCTGTATTTGCTGCTAGGAAGAGATCAGGGAGCGCGTGGGAGAAGGAAAAGATTTCTTTCACTCATATTAATTATTTGGAATAGCATTATCTGCGTCCGAACATATCCTCACGCTAGTTTGCGCTGCACTTGATTGTGTTGGTCTTAATGGAAATATAGAAATAGAATGTTGTGTCTATATTCTTTAAAGCATACATGTAATATTTTTGCAGATATGTAGCATACAAGTTAACAATGAATGTCTGTGTCTGTTTTGGTCTGTGTAACCCGGGTTGCCAGATGGTGAAAAACACCGCGCATTTCATTTCAATCGTGGAAGCTGCTGAGGTGTTGCAAATCTGACATCATAAACATATTCATTCTAAGATGAAAAGTTTTGAATTTTCCAGTACTTTCAAATCTGTCTCAGACGACCATATTGAAGGTAGAAAATGGCAATGTGAGCTGGACTTCAAACTAAATGGCCTCGTTTAGTAAATCTGGCTTTACAACTTGTGAAAGTGTTTTATTAAGACTATATCTCCTAGAGTTCGTAATAAAATATTTATGCTTTGAAAACATTTTCTGTTACTAACATCACTGCATAGCATTTGCATATTAACTCGGCTACAGAATGCAAATCTTGCAGATTATTTCGACATTTCCATATGGATGCCATTCAAATAAGAAACGCCTGACGCTGGGTACCAGCTCCTGTCTCAGTCCAGCACTAATGACAGCCAGGTCTCTGACGCTGACTTCAGAAATAAGTTTCTGGACGCACCTCGAGTGCCTTTAGGACAGGGCCGCTCCACCGTGGCTCCGCGGTGCGTCTGAGGCCAGGAGATGCCTCTCCGCTCCGTCCCGTCACAGAAGCGTCTGCTGGAGGGCGGCGGGCTGACGGCGCTGGGGTCCGGCGCTGGGCCGGGGCGGTCCACGGCTGCAGGGTCCGGTGTGACGCTGATGTTGAGCGCAGGTCTCTGGGTGATGCTGAGAGCGGTGGTCCTGATGGGAGCTGTGGATCTTCTGGGCTGCAGTGTTGATGTAATGTCATCAGAGACCGTCGGTACTGTGGGAACCAGAGAGATCGCTTAAACAGACAGACAAGACACTTCAACTTGATATTGATCAACACACACACAGTTTGATACGTAAACCCTCACAGGTGGTCACAAGAGGCCGGGTCATTAAAGTCAACTACAACTAAGCTTCTTCCCACAATAAACTAGCATGCATATTAATATCATATTGGCTGTTTATTAGTACTTATAAAGCACATATTAATGCATGACCATATTGTAGATCTTTTCCAATCCAATAAACCAAAATAAATTTAACAAATGCCTTACTAACCTTTAATAAGCAACTAATATTGAGGGGTTTTTTTTATTAAAGAAAAAGTCATAATTAATAGCTAGTTAAATTTTTATTTATTAATAAATAATAATAAATTAATAAATGAATCTAAAGCATGATTTTTGTTAAAAAATTTACAACAAAAAAACAGATAACCAAAAAAAATAAAATAAAAAGATTTTAAAATATATATTTCAATATAATTTTTTTTATTAAAAAATCTAAACTGAAATTTATATTAAACTGAAAACATAAAATGCTAAATAAAATATGAATAGATAAGTACATAAACAGTGCTGCTACATATTAGGCTAGTATGTGTTTTGGTAAATAAAATTGCTTTCATTTATTACTCTTTTTAAGTATTTTATTTATTTACTAAATATTTATTTATTCATTCATTTTTACTAAAATATTGTCAAAATGCACAATATTGTGAGCTGATTGGATCATTTCCCCTCCTAATGTTCTCCATGTGTAGGCTTCGGTCTCCTTCACAACCCAAAGACACGCAGGTGAAATAGAGATGATAGATTGCCCGTAGACGTGTGTGTGTGTGTGTGTGTGTGTGAACCCTGTGATGGACTTATCCCAGACTGTTTCTCTGCCTTCAGCGCAGGACTCAGGCTAGTTCCCAGCACTCCCACAACCCCTTACTGGATAAACAGCAAGAAAGATGAACGGAGAGATAGATTACACTGTCTTGCCGTGTATTTAATCTGTAAGGACCCAAAGGAGTGCAAGTGCGGATTTAAACATGTCCAGGAGTGATTCTGAACCGCTCTCATGTATAAATGAAAGTCTCCTCTGTGTTTGTGAGCTCCTGTATCAGACAGATCAGCGCCTGCATGGAAATCATCCATAATAATGAATATCACCAGATACGAATGTGCTCAGAATCAAATATTTCTTTCATTGCAGACACTGCCGGAGCCTGAAGAAAACCATTGGCAGATGGTGCATAAGTCCCGCCCTTCACGTGTCTGTCACGTCATGCATATAAAGAAGCTGCGCACCATCTTGTTCTCTCTGAGATACAAGGACAAGCACGTTCTGGATGCTCACTTGTCTTTGCAGTGAAGCCGTGATTAAAGACTCGAAAGAGGACGGCTTTCAGAGAAGCAGAGCTAAACACATACAGTACCTTGTGTTTTAAAGTCTCTTCTGATCAGCGGAGCTGCCTTTATTAGATCAAAAACAACCTGAAACATCTTTATAATTATAAAATAACTGTTTCCTATGTGAATGTATTGTCATATGTAATTTATTACTGTGATCCTTCAGAAATCATCCAAACACACAAATTTCTGATTATTATTAATGTTATACAAAACAATTGTGCTTCCCGATATTTACGCAGAAGCCCCGATATACTGCCAACTGATTGAGCGTATGTGCATGTTTTAATAGAAAATAATACTTTTATTTAACAAAAATCCATTAGACTGATAAAAAGCGACAGTAAAAGCGTTTATAATGTTACAAAAGGTTCTATTTCAAATAAACTATTGTTTAAAATCCTGCATAAATAAATCAATGTTTCCACAAGATATCTGGCGGCAAAAACATTTTAAAATAATAATAATCATCGTCATTAAAGAGATTAATTGAGCAGCAAATCTGCATATCAGACTGATTTCTTAAAGATCACCGAAAACTCAGCTTTGATCATAAAAATAAATTAAATATGAAAATATATTCAAATAGAAAATATAATGTTTCAAGTCGGGAATAATCATTTACATTTTTGATCAAATAAATGCAGAGCGGAAGACACTTCATTAAAAGCAAAAACATAATGTTTCCAACCTTGGACAAGTGTAGCAAAAATGAATCACTGAGCATTTAAGAAATATGGTCCTCAACAATATGCAACCAATACATATCTATTAACATGTTAAAAAGATGTGCTTCGGGGCTTCGTTCCCCTTCATCACGAGAAATAACATTGCAATATTGAGTAGATTCAGTGCGATGATTCCTGATGAATGCTAATGAAGAAGCTGAACTGCTGCTTATCATTCTATTTGCAACATTATAATGTAATCACAATAACAAAATCAACCACAGGCCTCTGAGTCCAAGGTTTCAGCTGTGTGTGTGTGTGTGTGTGTGTGTGTGCCATATCAAACATCCAAAAGCTTTAACGCTTCATTCTGAATAGATTTTAGAAAGCTGAGGGCAGAGGATAAAGTGTGCCTTGTACTACATTTTAAGAACATTAACAGATGTTTCAAAGCACTCTCCATCATTTCAACAGATAAAATAAACAAGGTCAGGTCTGGTCTATTGTTTTTTTTAAACCTTAGCAACATCCCCGCAGTGAAACACAGGAAAAAAGAGACGCCAAAACACAAAACCAACAACGCTTGATCAAACTAAGAGAGCTCGTGCCAGTGAGGTGCAGGTCACAACACAGAGAGCAAAACTATTAATATTTACTGACAGATTAAAACCCAACAAGATGGAAGGTGTGCAACCCTTCACAACGCAGGTTAATGTTTATTGCCACTTTGACAGACGTGCATGCTCCATTTTACCCATCAGTAAAACAAAGAAGATAAGATATTATACTATAAAGCTTGTAGCATATTTTGTTGTTGTTGGAGTTTATGTTATTACTCAATATTGAAAAAAACCTTTATTTTTAATCTTTTATAATTTACTCTTAAAACTCAGAAAAAGACGGACTATTCTGTGCTTCATAAAAAACATACATTGATTAAAGCTATTGATGCTATTGATTACTGAAAAGCAAATTACACAATTACTCCGGTCTGGTTTTCACTGGGAATCAAACACGTGATCTTAACGAATAACCAGTTAACTAACTAATAATAAATAAAGACAATTACAGTCAAGTCATTTAACTAAATATAGCTTCAAAACACACAAGTCAATAGTCTGTAATAAAGAAGAACTAATAAACACCAGAGTGCTGTAGAGGACTTATTTAATAAAGCTACTAAAGCTTTTCAGACAAGAGCAGTAAGTCATTTTTTTCCTCAGTTTTATTGCCGTTTGATTATTATTGATGACATTACAGACAGCGGCAAGTCTAATAGGCTCCATTTACTACACTAATGCACTAATGATCTATTTTGACACATCAGTAATTCTGTCCCATCTGTTTACAATCCCGCAAGACATAGCTGACTGTGTACATTCATTCTGCACTAGGCCTATACAAACACTGAGAATGCAAATGTGTTCTTCCTGCTGCATGAAGTTACTGTGAGTGTCCTTCAGAAAACAGACGCACGTGTTCCAGTGTTTGAAAGCAGTCACATTATACTTAGTATTAATAATGAGCATTGATAGTTAGCATTGCTTGCGATTGTCACAGACTTGAATGATTATCGTGCGCCATACTGGAGAAACATACTAAACAAATATATATTCTCTATTTCATAAAATGCATCAAAAAAACACATTACAGGCGTACAATCACAAATGTTTTCATTATCGGAGTGTTTCTAAAACATGCACGTGTGGTTTACGCTGTAAGTGACATGATTTTTTTGTATTATAATGTATAAAGGCAAACTCCAAAGGCATAGTATTACATGGTTAAATGATTTAATGTGTGATAATTCACATACTAATTAAAATGCATCCAGTATTTACAGCCACCTGACTAATGAATGGAGCGTGATGAAAATAAATAATTATTATAAAAATAAATGACTTTTGGAAGACTGTCCAAATTGATTTTAATGATAGGTTTATTTAGAAAGAAAAAATTTACATGCATTTACTTCGACAATAACAATAAATGATCCATAATTGCATGCAAGTAACCCTAATCCTAACCATACAGGAAGTAGATGTAGTTAATTAATATTACTCTTAGTCTTACACTGTAACAAGAACACTGTAAAATAAAGTGCAATAAAAAAAGAAGAATTGAAGACAATCAATGCTTTATGGATCATTTACAGTACTGCTATAGTGTGAATAATATGTAATCATATAATCTATAACACGTAACTGTAATCTAAATGCATTATTAATTCCAAGTACTTCATTTTGGTAATCTGCTGATATAATCCAGATTACATGGAATTATTATCCAGTACTGCCTGTCAGTCCGCGTGGTTGATGTATGGAGTATATACTGCACCTACATAGTGGATTTGGGCGGGAAACGGTCCTGTAATAGAATGTAAATGAGCAGTGGTGATCGGGCTCAGTACTACTGATGCTGCTATTGCTAGTGATTTTTACTTTAGCATTGATCTGGTAATAAAGTAGCAGTCCTTCTGAAGACTACAGCACTAAATGTGGATGTGGGACTAGATTATATGTCAGCTGAGGGGAACAACGCTTGCTTGTATTGGCTTTCATCCATTTCATCTTCTTTCGCTGTGGGAATATAATGCAACTGGACGAAATGAAAACCAAGAGAATCATTGCATTGCAGTATTAAGATGATACGGCGGTGAGATTATTCAGGAAATGTGTACACAAAACTGGCTTTGAGGAAGATTTTGTCCTTGTTCTTCTGTTTTGCTGTGAACCCTTGCTTTAAACCAGCGAACTAGAATTGAGGCAAGTTCAGAGAAGATCAGAGAAATACTGTGATGTCTGTCAACACTATCCTATCAAACATCGTGTAGATTTTAAAATCTTGTTAATCACTTATAAAGTCCTGAATGGCTTAGCTCCTCAGCACTTGAGTGAGCTCTTATCACATTATAGTCCTCCACGTCTGCTGCGTTCTCAAAACTCTGGCCATCTGATAATACCT
>JAUMHP010000041.1:1270834-1292599 GCA_032361065.1 Enteromius trimaculatus
AGTTTAATCTCGTCATTATACATTACCATCACTCTGTTCTCATACTTGATAATGTTCAGTGCTTTGCTACAATCTGTTTTGGTTAAAGCGCTATAGAAATGAAAGTGACTTGACTTGATATGTCACATGCATCAAAGTTTGTGTAAAAACAGCCTGACACGCTGATGCTAACCCTCTGTAGTCAACAGATTACTGTAAACACGTGTTGGACAAATGTCCATTGATCTATTTCAGTGTTCAAGATGCACATTTCATTTTCCACTGTACTGTTTTTAAATCTGCAAAAACAGTTTTTATTCATAATGCGTGTCAAAAATCAGGGATTAAAAAGAATTTTCTTCAGAACAAACTATTTTTTTTTTGATTCCCTGATATGTATGCTCAGTTTACTTCAATAAAATAAGCTAAAAGAAAACAAATCTTTAGTTTTTTACTCAGGTGTCATTTGCACTCGTATTTATGATGCTAAATAAAATCACTTTTGTAAAATATTAAGTTAACTTAAACCATTTGTGTTGGGCCTGCACAAATCATTTCCTTTGAAACTGGGCTTTGCATTATGGATAGATCAGGAGAATAAATGTTGAAATTCAATTGTGTTTTTAGTGCAGGGAAAGACCTTTTAAAGTTTGCTGTTCAGTTATATTTGCCTTTTTAAAGAGTTGATGTTTATGTTGATTTTTGAGGTTACCATAATGGTGAAGTGTAGACCTTGTTGTTAAGCTATGGCTACGTGAGGTGTGTGCTAACGCCAGTGATGAGGCCATTTTTAATCAATCACTATATGTGTACTGCAGATTTACAGGATATGTTTAGCATGTGATCAAGTGTTATGTCTGTTACGTTCCTATTAAAAAAAGAAAAGAAACAAAGGGAATTATGTTCAGGGAACATTTACAGAACATGTTAAATGAAACTGGTTTGATCTCATTAAATTCAAATCAAGTCACTTTTATTTCTATAGCGCTTTTAACAATACAGATTGTAGCAAAGCACTGAACATTATCAAATAGAAGAACAGAGTAATTAGCATGAATTTTAGTCATCAGTACAATTAACCTGCTTTAAGTTCAAATAAATCAGATCAAATGAATGGAAATGTGTGTCAATTTTATTAGGCTAGATCAACAAGCTAGTCATTTCATGAATGTTATTTATACTAGTCTAGCACAAGGCACTTATTAGGCCAACACTGTAAACTCTGAAGGTGCACAAATCAATAAATATTCAGAAATAACAGCAATTACACATAGCTAATATTTTATAGTACTGCACATCTAAATCAAATTATGATTCAGATTCAGATTCAGTCTGAACAGACAACACCCAAAAAGAAAGAGGACTCTCAAAACCGCTAAAACGACAGGAAAGTGTGTTCTTATGGTTGATTGAGACAATATTTGCCATCTCTGATGTTAGCAGTCACAGCATATTTAAACAGGTTCACTTACAATTAATGTCTTAATTTGTTGACAGCTCAATCACACCGTTTTAACAAGTTCACACTGAACAAATGTGAGGGCTGAATTTGAGCAATATTGTTCCTAAAATAGCAAACTAGATTTGAAATGAAGCAGAGTAGAGTGAAAACTATGTCAAATGTACTCAGACAGTACACTATTTCTGGTGGATTTGCATCTGTGACTGATTTTTCAGCCAGTATTGCGCAGAAACCCTTGTGGTATGGAAGCAGTTCAGTTTGCAATGGTTTTGTAATGCGGTGCTCTTTTTTTTGGATGTTGTAAATGTCTTAACCTAATCCTTCGGTTAGTTCATGCTCCAAACATTTTTTACCGTTGTCCCAGTGCTGCAGTACGTAGTGCTGAGTTTTTTTACTAATTACTACTAACTAAACTGGGTTAAATTTTCATGATGGGGTTGGTTGCAATAAAAGTCTAAAACTCTTAAATCTCAGTCATGGTCACTTATTCACTCTGTCAATTCACTCGTTTGTTCAGTTCTTAACCATTCAAATTCTTACTTTTCAGTCCCAAACTCCAGCTGTTACCGCTCCGCAGGGGAATAACACTTTTGTATTACTAAACCGGAGAAACACACTCTTACAACCCACATCTCTGACCATAACCAACAACTCAGAAACGTCAGAGGTGATTAAACAGAGCTTAAACGGTGCTTTAAATTATTTTAATTCTCATATCTAACATGTGACTGTGAACGCCAACAAGAATAATAAAATGCTGTGAAAGTAACTTCATGGACACATAGTTTCCAGACAGTCCTAATTTAACATTTACCTCAAATATAGGTTCAACTTTGCTTTAAAAAAAAAAAAAAAAAAAAAAAAAAAGCGAAATGGAAATACTTTCATCTTTAATTTTGGAAATTTTAAGCGTGCTGGTATATTTTCCCATATAGTTACCGCAACGGTTTCAACATTCTCAATTCCGTCAAAATAAAAGTCCCACTTGTGTTACATAAGCCAAACATAAAAAAAAAAAACACTGACAGACATAAACCTTTTTTTTAATGCCAAATATCGGCCGATTTATCGGCCTTGTCAATATATTGGTCAACCTCTAATGTACATAGTAGCATCCCTAAACTGCATAAAGAAAATTAAAAAATATTTAAACAAGTTTTGATGAAAAAAAAAGAGTCTTATATTTTATATTTATTTATATATCTCATACATTCGCCCCATTTTTAAATGCATGCAGAGTGTAACACAGCTCTAATTGAACGAAAAGAACAAGTGTTAAAGTTATTGTCTCTCAAAAGAAAGAATCGACTCTGAATCATTCAAACTAGTCATTTTTAAAAATTTGATCAGATGGGCTGAATGAAAGTGCAAATTCACTCTCTGACTGTAGGTGGCACTTGGCACAAGGCAGCGTTGTGCTTATAGAAGGTAAGAAAGAAAATCCAATTGAAAGCATATTGTCTTTGTGAAACACCATTTAATTCTTAACCTCAGCAGCCCTGCAGCAACCGCACTCACCTTGTGTCCACTTAAATGTTCTTTGGCAAAGTGGAAAACAAAGAGTGCGAACAAGTGAAAGAAAATAAATACGGAGGTAAACTGCTTGTCAATGGCTGAGCCTGCCTCGTTGCTATATTTTGACATCTCCTGGCTCATACCTCTACAATTTTCTTTTTATTATGCCAGGCAATTTCACCGCCTGGCAGGAGGAGGAATCAGAGTATTGTCCATCAGAGCTTTCAGGTAAAGTAGCCTCAATTAGCTGTCATTTCAGTCAATGTCACTGAAATCACCCTCAGCGGAGAAATCAGAACGCAAGGACGTATAGCCTATCAAAGACGAGAGCACTCAACAGCTCACAACGATTAAGAATAACATGACTCCAGAGAGAAGAGCAATCCTGAATGGTCTGCTGAGAAATTGGGATTTCAAGAGGAAAAGTGGTGCGATTGCTAAACAAATCTGTCACATAATTGACGCCGACTTGTGCTTATTACTGCTCTGGATGCTGCACTGAATGAAACCTGAAGAAAAAAAAAGACTGGTTCCTTTCTATCAGGCTAAAAGCAGGAGTTGCCAAATGCAAATGTAGTCTTTGTCCAAAGTTTCCTCCAGCTGGAGTTTTCTGCTGGTTGCCATTTGGAGGTGGGTTTATTACACGCTGGTGGTGTTAAAACAGTAATTTAGGATCAGCATGTGTTTGTGCTCTCTGGGGAGCACCAAAGTGCCAATTCGTTGGTGCTTCCAAGATCTCAATGTCTAAAAAATAGCATTGCATCAAAACACAACAAAAAAAACAAGCCAAATTAAAAAAAAAAGAAAAACCCAAGTGTGCAGAAGTGATTCTACTGGTGATTGTGTGTTGCATTAAAATGCATGTTGGTGTGAATGACCCCAGCTTTGGGCAAATATCAAAAACTTCAGTCACATTTACTGTACACTTACAATCAATAGTTTCTAGCCTGGCATTTTCTAGTCCATGCGGCTCATAAGAACCCTCGAGGGAGAGTTTATCTGTAGGGTTTCAGCTCCGCTATTGATTAAATGACTGAATATCGGTTTCCATTGTTGACTGAGGGTCAACTTCCCTGACATCTCCAGCAGTAATGTGTAACTGAGACGGACGAGGACTCTATCAGGTCATCTAGGGTTTTAGCCCATCTATAAACTTCCTTTAATACCCACTGACAATCACAGATGTTAAGAAATGAATAATTCATATTTCCGATCTTTTCTAACATTTTATGAACTATGTAGAGTTCCCCTAATAACAAAGTTATTAGCCAACTAAGAGTCTTAGTTGGCTAAAACTGTACTATTCAATTAGTTAAAAAAAAAAAAAGTCTGTGTCCATGAAGGACAGATCATTAGCGCTCTATTGATAATTACATTATCAAACTTATCATTCATAAAGTATATCCTATTAAATTTAATCAGTGAACATAAATAGGCTATATATATATATATAAAAATATATATTGCCCCCTAGTACATGCATTTAAGCTATTATATGAACATAAACAATTGAATAGTCAACTAATGGTTTAAATTAATGATTATTAGTTGACTAGAAAAATATTTAATCAAGGCAACCCTATCAAATAAGCAGTTTATAATGAAAGTCACACAAGCTGCTTCAAACCTCTAATTCTGAGAATGAGCGACTGCAATAGCAATGCTTAAAGACCAACAATTTAACTTAATTAATCTTCTTTCTAACTGACTAAACCTATAGCAAAGCACAATCCTTCTTCTACTTATACAAAGGAGTCTAGAGCCTGCCAGATCCAGCCCAGATTGATGTTGCTGTCCAACATCTACAAACGGAAACCTGTGCCAAGCAACCAATGGGAAACATTCAGCAGATTAACATCTGCATCTCTTCAGCCGTTGATAACAGACCACATACTGTAGAGATAACCTGCTACTGCTTCTGGATCTACCTGCACTTTACCATTCAATCTTAATGGACCTCAAAAGCACTTGCACTATAATTTTACAGTTCAATAAATGCCGTAATGTAACCACTTAATTGCTGACATTACATTTGGAATATACTGGCAGACAGTGTGTGTGGGGGGATGCATTAAAATGTGCGCAATCAGATTACTTTTTTTAAGTAACTTGTAAAGCACCATGCATTCATTTTACATTTTCAGGAAAATATTGCTTTGTCAAGTAAGCAACACAAGTTATTTCGTTTAAGGAACAGTAGCACAGATGAAATGTTTGTTTGAGCTGCGCCCTCTACTGTACAGATGTGAATTTACATTTTCCTTTACCTTATTCATTTCACTTTCAGAGCCACAATTACTACCAGCTTGCACCAGCGCAAACCGTCTTCTGGTGTTAAAAATAGTACTGTCAGGTTTTCCTATAATGTTGTGTCTGTGTTCTTTAATTTGCACACTGTTCGTAACTCACACACAGAAATGTTTAGGCCTATCTCGCACTTTCGCTTTTACATTTGCAAAAAATTATTTTAAAAACCAAACAAGCAAGCCCAGCCCAGATGAGAAAAATAAGTAATCTTCCCTGACACTGCTGCCAGTTTTTATTCTCCATTATCCAACATCAAATGGAGCTTTTCGTTCCTTGCCACAGTTACCTATGGCTTCCACAACAGGACACTGAAGACATTATGCACTATGCACAACGTCATTTGAAGTACCGTTTCACGATTTTTAATTAATGCCTGCTTATGGTTGATGACAGTATGGTATTGCGATGTGTGACGCTCGAGCCGCAAACCGTTTCAGGCGCTTCAGCCTGATTAATGAATTGGTTGATCAAGAGAAACACCTGTTTTGTAGAATCTCTTCAAAGATTTAAAGCTTCAGACCTCACACAGCCATTACGTTTCCACTTATCACCACAGACTAACAGGTGTCAAACGCTCCATTGCTAAACGACAGCATTAGCAGGTTGACTGGTGAGTCCCTGTGAATAGCCGCAGGCACATAAAAACCAGACAGATTGGTGCCCGAGTCAGAGACTCCATTTAGAAACGCTGATGTATGTGTGCTAAAGACCAAAGAGAGTGGAAATGCGGCTTATTAACTTCGGGACTGACACTGCCTCTAGGAATACACTGCGAATGTGAAGCAGGAGAATGAAAAGCAGGCAAACAGTGAGGAGGCGGAGGGAAAAAAAAAAAAAAACAGAACAATACTGCCTTTTTTCTTGCTCACTGTTTGCTGCGAATGCTTCGATTCAACTCAAAATGTGTTATGTTGAAACTCAGAGCAAATGTCATTTCGGTAGTAGTTATAGGCTCTTTGTGCCTATAGGATTAAATATTCATCTTTTACACACTGAAGGACTAACCTTTGGAAAGTCCTAGCAATTATTGCCTCAGATTCTGGAGTTTTTTTTAAAGAAAAAGAGACGGTCAGTGTACATCACATAAAATCACTTTAAATTGTCAAAATGAGAATTTAAGTGTCAGGATTTAATGCATTTTATTACACACTTAGTAGCTTCTCTTTCAAGAAAGAGCCATCAATGAGAGTTTAAAAATGCAGTTGGTTCCTTTTGACTTGCTCTCTTTTCTCAAAATAATGCTTCACTGATGAGTCATGAGACTCTTTCACTCTGCCCTTGCAACTCATTTGACATCTTTAGCTTGAAATGCACTGATTCAATCAATGCACTCATTCAATGTGAAAAGCAAAAAAAAAAAAAAAACATGGTTTAACCACTGTGAGGATGCAATATTTCTAATATATTAATGTATACTTCTAAGACTTTGTGATACACTACCTTGGTATCAAACTACATTTAACACTTCTGCAAGTGTGTGTGTGTGTGTGTGTGTAACACAACCGCTGATGGTAAATTCGACATCTTTCTCTCATCAGACAGCTGTAATCAATCCTCCGTGGAAAACGCTACCATGTAATTTTTCTGTTGGCGAAAACGGCAATGCAAAAAGTCTCCTGTTCATCATTATAGACGTTTATGCAACTATGACTTCCAAGAGAATCCCGTAAACGTCCAATAAAGACATGCTCCACCCAAAATGAACATTGTCTCATCATTTACTCATCCTCATGCCATCCCAGATTGTTTATGACTTTCCTTTCTTCTGTGGAACAGCAATGGAGTTTCAGAGAAAAAAAATGGCTAACACTTCATTGTGATAGTCTGCTTTAGTTATGCCTCCCAAAAGTGTGACCTTAGTTTTATATTGTTTTGTTTCAGAAGATAATAGTTGTGTTGGTTGGTTATAAATGGGTGTCGACCACTTCTTGAGCTGGTCAGGCAGTGAGAGCAGCTAAACGCAGCTAATGGGGTGGTATGGATTACCACCATGTCTTTTTATGTGGTTTACATGAAACTTTAACTTTCAGGGATCCGTGTACTGACATTATATGGACAATCTCCGTATGTGTTCCAACAGAAGAAAGTAAGTCACATACATCTGGGTGGAGTCACGTACATGTTTGGGTGGAGTATCCCTTTAAGGCCTGTCACGAAGTGAAAAACGAGGAAGCTAAACGGCAGATGAATGGTCTTTTCACACCAGAGCGGAACGAATATGCATCAGGTTGAAGGAAGCACTAAATTCCTGCCCGTACAACCTTTCACCTGTGACATCAGAGCAGGAGCAGAAAAGGCTCATTGCCTTCTACCTGCTGGATTTTGTGGACGGGACTAATGCACTAATGTATGTAATGCACCCATTCAAATTCAAATACTGTATATAAATATTCTTTCATGGTCCACCTGTCATTAAAAATTGCACTTATTTGTTTGGACAACCTAGACAGATTTGTTCACTCGTTCCTCAAAATAAATAAAAACTAGACTGGAATAACAGAAAAGACAAAATGAGTTAGAACGTCACATTAGACACACTAAGGGCCATTTGTTCCTCATTTAGCCCGATATTTTTCATCAGTCTTGATTTGAGCATTTTCATTTCTCCCAACAAACTAAGACTTGCTCTCTAACACTATTACACAGATTTCATTATCAAACTAAAATTTGTGTGAAATGACAGGAGATGATTTCTAGCTGGAAACCGAACACAAACAAAATCTTACTGTGTACATGTTGACGGGTTTGGGAAAGCTCAATGGTCTATTGTGTTTGGAACACGCTTCTCACTTCTTCACATTATAAATCAGACGTGCTTCACATCGCTCCGCGTCCTCGTGGAATAATGCGAATTGTAAAGGAGGATTATTACGAAGGATTTAACACTCTCTGTTCCCCGGCCTCGCGCTAGCATTTCAGGGTGTTGTTACAGCAGTTAAAGAGCACAACGGTGTCCATGGTACTCTTTTAAAAGCTAGAAATTGTGCTAACATGTAATTACCCAAAGTACAACTCACAGTCAAGGCTTAATACGCAGCTCATAAAGCCTGGTAATGAGATTTAATGGCTCCCACAGACGCATCTCGTGTCATCAGTTTCGGATGCTGTAAATTCTACAGATGCTTTGCGGGCAGGTATTGCTTTGGGGCTTTCACTGCGTTCCCTGTGAATATCAATTGTATCTCTGCGCTCAGAGATTTCATTTCCGCTAAAGAGACACTATTTACATTTTCTATCTAAGACAAATGTGCTTTTGGAATCAACATTGAGAACTGAAATATAAGAGTTTAATATTGAGCGGTTAGAGAAGAAGTATTGTACATTACATTGTAAATTACCTGCGCTTTGAGTATGTTCAGCACCAGCTCACTGATGTAAAGCTATGCTACTGTGAACAGGAATGTCTAATTATACTTTCATTAACACAGCAGATGTCCTAGTTTAAGCTCTGGTTTTATAACGCTAGTGATGGAAATTAACATTCCCATTAAGGGACGATTTTTACCCCTTAAACTGATTTCCAGGGGCATTTTTACCTTTATAATGGCTTTTTTTATAATCTTATTAATGTATCCATCATCTGTCAGTTTTTTACATTTAATTTAATTCAATTAGAATAATAAAACTCTATAGGGCAGCTACCAATCAAATCAAATCAGCATCAACAAAAGCCATCCGTGCACTGCAAAGACGGCACAGAGGCAGCATTTAGATGCTCCGAGGTGGAATAAATCAACATTAACAGACCATCAGGGATCATCATAAAATAAAAAAGCAATGAAAGTCAAGGTGAGTCACTATCAACGAATCCTTCAACTGATTGTTGTGCAACATCTTACTTTATTCATCAATCAGGTTTACATTTAGTCAATTAAGAGTAGCAAAATTAGCATTATTCATATTTTGATCAACTTTCTAAAAGAAATTGTGAATAAACAAGGAACATCTCTTCTATTTCTATTTCAGCTCAAGGTCTCTTTGTTTTGACCAAGGGTGATGTCCCAGAGGTCACCAGAGATTGCTGTGTATAACCATGTTAAATGTCAGCTCACTAACTAACTCAACAACACGGTCAACCACTCCACAACCAAAAACGGTATATAGCAGCTGGACAAATGTTTAAAGACATGATGTAAACATGCAAGAATGAACGAAGCAAGGCTGGAATTTCCTGTGAAATTCGAGCCAATAGCTCAAAATTTAAATCAATACTGCAGACAGGCAAAATCAACCCAAAAACTCAACAAAACCACGGGTTTCTCAACGGCAATTCAAAACCACCCCAAATTTGCTGCGCTGCTCTCATCACCCCCCAACGGCAATTATAATAATTCAGATCTTAATTACATTTACATGTGACTGCCAGAGTGAAAATAGTCATGCATGGTGGGCCAGTTAAAATTTGGTGTGTCGGCTTAATTGTGGCTTGAAGGGGGGAAAAGAGGATCTTGGAATTTCAAAGCTCGACCTTTGCATGTGCACGGCTGAGGACAGCGGACAGAAATGGAAACAATCAGATCTAGTCAAAAGGGGCAGAGCTGCTTAAGCACAGCAGGCAGCAGTGCTGCCATTTACCATCGTTTACCATCCAGTTATTTTTGTGCCACAACTTTGCACACACAAGGGGATATTCTGAGCGCACAAAAAGTACTTTACAGACATGGTAACTCAGTTTTAAGCATTAAACTCTAACAGAATATCTGCTGACGTCCACATCTGAACAAAATTCTGAGATCTCTGTGACTGCAGTGCATGCAGCTGGCTTTCTCTCCTCTTATACTCCGTGTGCTCAGAGCTTTCTCTTCTCACATGCTCAACGGCGCATAGCTTTTGCACCAGATTTTCAGCCTATGAGAGATGAGGGGGAAATATTGATGACTGGGTACATTTTTTTTAGAAACAAAGTGTCACATTGCCCTTTTCTGCAAAAAGATACATGGTTTCAAAATACAATAAATCTTTGCACGTGCGCGCCTTTTGCACATAAAATACACTCTGGCATGCACAGGGTATTGGCACAAAAATAATAACAATGGGGTTCTGTTTAATTATTCTTCTTGCAAACAGAAGAATGTGTTCTAATGGCTCACAATCACAATTAATAGCTCTTGGTGATGATCATTTCTCCATCTTCTCAAGCCAGCCTTGTTGTGAGGCAATCATACAGTACAGTACATGCACTTGGCCATGCAATGACTATTGCTTTATTACATTTCTGTATAACTAGCTGAGACTATAGATTTTCTTAAGCAGGGTCAAAGCTAGGCTTAACACATACTTAATATATGCAATTAGAGGTCTACACAGCGCAGCCAATGATAAATGCATTGAAACTGTACATTTTTAGACATTGAGATTTATACATTATCTAAAAGCTGAATAAATAAGCTTTGTTGGGATAAGACAATATTTGGCCGAGATGCAACCATTTAAAATTCTTCAATCTGCAAAAAAAAAAAAAAAAAAGGTACAAAAAATTATAATAAATAAAATCAAAATATTGAGAAAATCACTTATGAAGATGAAGTTCTCAGCAAGGCATATTACTTCTATTATTACTTCTATATTCTATTATTGACTATTGACTGGTTTCGTGGTTCAGGGTCACATATATGCCTTCTCCTTTACCAAATGATATTGAGATTTATTGGAAATCCCATTCCCTACTAAATTAATCAGATACCAACTGAAACAAGCTAATTGAGCTAATTTTCTTCTAGGCTTCTCAGATGCTTTTGTGAAACATGGCAATTGTGAAGATCCCCTTGCAGCTCCCGGTCTGAGATAAGGGCTGAGACTTACAGGGTTACGGGAAAAAACAGAAGCGAACATGACTGCAAAGACTCATCAGCCACTTGAGTCGAGCGAATGAGAGCCTTGCTTGGCTCACTGCCATAATATGGCTCAACAAGCAGTAGCTGCGACAATCACACAAAACAATAATCCCATGTACTTCAGCTATTTCGGTTTAGAGGACTCTTTACAGCACTCACAATTAAAACTAAATCACCCATAGCAGCCTACGCTCTGCAGACAAATCGAGACCGTAATGAGTCTTACCTTCATCTGGATCGGGTGGCCCAAACTCCAGGTTGTACCGTAGAATGTAAAAATTATTCCACACGTATAGCTGGTTATCCCTCGGGTTGTAATCCACAGCTGCGATGTACTGATACTGGTTAGGGAAGAGGATATTGACAAACTCCCCTTGCCCCAGTTTGGTGTTATACACGTAGTCAATTTGGCTCTTACTGGCCTCGCTTTCGTTCTCCTCATAGGTGGAACGGACCACGTGAAGAATACCGCACACCATAAAGGCATTGGAGGCCGAGCGTTTGTCGTAGACGGTCTCCCATGTGGCCTCAAAGCGCAGAGTATAGGGATTGAGTTGGCTGAGAACGATACGTCCGTTATTCTGTTCGGTAGCGTAGATAACCCAGAGTCCCCGTTCGTCTACCGCCAAATCGATGTCTGTTTTCCCGCCCCAGCGATACGGCGAGGTATCATGGTAGTTAGCATTGGCGACTATGGCCTCCCCACTTTTTATCCGAGTCCTCAAGTCAAACTTGACAATGTTTCTTGTGCGTTCCTTGTTGAAGAAGATGGCCCCGTCGTAGGCCACAAATCCGGTTCCATCAACTCGGTGAGGGAGTTTGTAGGTCGTCGTCTGTCGGCCGCTTCGCAAATCGTCAAGCGAGGCATACTCTATAAGCGTGTCGGTGCGGTACGGAGTCCACGGCATGAAGTAGATCTTGTCCCCCGCCTGAAGGGGGTCTTTGCACCAAGCTCCGGACTGCTGTTCCGCCTCAAAGACAAAGGTTGGATCTCCTACTGCCTTCAGAGTCCCAGGGCAAATAAAGACTGGGAAGAAAGGTCAAGAGCTAGAGTTAGAAATTGAACCAGGAATGCACTTCAAAGACCTTCTACGCATACTTTAGGTCCAATTCTTTGGGTGTGTGCATGGATTTCAGAAGCTAATGTACCACATTTTCATTTTGGCAGTGTGATAACTGGTGTTGCGTGCATAGTCGAAAGAAAACGAGAGGTTAAGTGAGACTCTGTTTTGAGGTGGCCTTGCTCCCTGAGATCATTCTCAAGCATGTTTAACAGACAAAGAGGGAAAAAGAGGACGGCAAAAAAGCCCTGTAAATGAAAAAAAGATGAGAGATACAACGCTAATGGACAGACAGCATTCATTTTGGAATATCTACGTTTGCGTTCTTTTACGTCAACAGTATGGGGAGGGTTTGTCGGATTGGTCGCAAAAGCCATACCTTTGAAAGTAAACACACATACATGGATTATGTCTGAGGAAAGAACCAACGACACATGAGAGGCGGGAGGAAAGGACACGGAGGTCGAGGGAACAGGATGACAATGCTGTTCAGGACAGATAGGATGAGAGCCAAAGGGAAGAGTCTTCGCTCATGTCACTGAGGAACGAATACGAGAGCGAGGCCTTGGCCAAATGCGCCCATCTTTGGTTGGCGTTGAACCGGTTGGAAATGCAAAGTCTGTGGTGAACAGCATATCACATGCAGATGGCTACAGACAGTCGGCCTCTCTCTCCCATCAATATCATTACAGATAAAAGCCAAATAAAATTCAGCCAAAGTTCATTGTACGTGAACCAACTGTGTCAAGGAGCTTATCTTACTAGTGGCACGGAATAAAATGTTTACAAACAGGTTTACAAAACTGGTTTTCCCTGTCAAAAAACAAAAAGGTCCCACTTTAGTCTCACCATTGGCTGAGTCAAGGCTGGGTTGGACTAGAAGGAATAAAGGAATAGTTTAACCAAAACTGACAATTCTGTTGTCATTTACTCACTCTCGAGTAGTTTCAAACCTGTATGAGTTTATTGAAGGATAAGGAGGTATTTTGAAGAAAGTTTGTAACCAGGCCTTGTTTTCCTACCATAGAAGTCAATGGTGACCCAAAACAGCCTGGTTACAAACTTTCATCAAAATATCTTCCTTTGTGTTCGGCAGATCAAAGAAATTCATACAGGTTGTGAACTACTCGAAGGTGAGTAAATGATGACAGAATGTTCCTTTCAAAGTAATGTGTTGTTAACCCCACAGTGTTTGCACTTTGCAGGGAATCAACCAAAAGACAGATTAATTCTAACTGGCTGTGCACATTAAACCGTAAAGTGTTTTAGCATAAAAACAATTACACGTATGACCTTGGAAAGTGAACGATAATATTCAGCACAGACCATTGAAGATTTCTGTTTAATGTTTAAAGTGCATAAAAAGAGGTTGATTTTTGGCATTTTAACCACCAAGCCAACATTTTCTGGGCTTGGATAGATCTCGTCCATCTTGGTATCATGTAGGCGATGGGGTGGCGGGGAGGGGGGAGCAGTGGGAAGGGTTCGAAACCATACAACACAAAACAAGGAGCTGAGGACTGAGAGCCAGAGCAGTCATTTACCTTTTTGCTCCACTTCTATTTTGAGCCATGGAAAAACAAGAGAATGGAAAGAGCGTCAAGGGAGAGAAGAGATTAGAAGACCCCCCCCCCCCCCCCCCCCCCCCAAAAAAAAAAACCCCTTTTACATTTACATATACAGGCCAATACGTTTACGTCAAAGAAGAGACCATCCAATGGGAAAATTTACAGCATATGCAGAGGAAAAAAAAAAAAACCTTCAATGTAAAATGCTTAGGGACAACACCTGTGTTACTGAGAATAAGGTTTAATTAATCATCTTGCTTTCAGTGGACACCTGGCAACAAAGAGAGAAGTTAGCGGTTAAAGAGCAGGAGAAAGAAAAATGACAACAAAGATATTTTAAAAATACCATTTTAACCATTAATTGTCTAATATTCTATTATTTTCATAAGACTGCAGTTGAACAACATTTTCATGAATAATATATGGTCACAAATAACACATGCAAATTAATGTATTAATGAACAACAACATTAAAATTTCATTAAAATAACAAAACTTTTATACAATTTAAGAGAATTTCAAAAAAGGTGGCTTAAATGCTGGAAAGCAGGAGCGTAGGAACAATCTTGGATCATGAATATGAATTAAGCGGGGATGTTTGCACACTAAATTTCCTGAAAGAGAGAAGGATTAGTGCAGCAGTGGTCGTCTATTCAATCCACTGCCAAAGAAACAATCTGATTTGCAAGCAGGCTTCTGCTTGGGTTTTAAAGTTATCATTAAAACGAAATGGCAAGTAAAGAGCAATGAAGACTGCGGTCTGGAAGATTTTGAAGCAAGCCTGACCAAGGCTGCATGTTTGTGATCAAAACTGCAGTAAAACACTAATATTACATTTTAAAAGAACTTTCTATGTGAATATAATATGCCGAGTTGCTGCTCAAGAAACATTCCTGATTATTATTATTATGTGCTGACAAATAGTTTTTGTGGAAACTGATACATTTTTAATCACAGGATACTTCCAAAAGAGCAGCGCTTAACATCATAAACGCATTTACTCGGTTTTGATCAATTTAATGCATCCTTGTTGAATGAAAGTATTTTCCACCACAAAGTGGTAAAGCTGAAAAAATGGTCACGCTTTAGTTTAGAGACCAATTCTCTTTAACTTTTATAGTTATTAACTTTGACTTATTAATAGTAAGGTAGTCTCTGTATTTGGGTATGGGTTTGGATTAAGGGATCTAGAATAAGGTTAATTAGAATAAGACGTTAATATGTGCTTTACAGGCATATGCTTATAATGTAAAGTTAAAGAAGTTAAGAGTGAGAATTGGTCCCTAACCTAAAAAAATAGAGGGAAAGAAATATCTGACTTTCAGAAATAATCAGAGCTGATATTTTTGGCATATGGTCAGCACATACTGAAAATGGTCCTTCAACATCCATCTGAAAAACTAGAGGCTTTCAATACAGAGACAAACACAGACGTCTGAAGACATATTTCGTTCCTCAAGGACACAACGGCCATCAGCTGCAAAACTGGACAAAGAATCAGAAATCCAAAAGCTGAGCTGAAGATATTAAACAGAGTAAACACCTTTCTATTTAATCACTGACAGAGAAACAACGGCACGAAGCTAAATCTGAAACAGACAATGGCTCCGTTCCAAATCCTAATGAGCTGCTTACTGTATAGAGAGAGTATTTAAGGCTTCATTGTTCCACTCAAAACATGCCAAATGTCTGTCTAAATCTACGGCAGCAGCATTACATGGATAAAGCAGTCCCAGAATGCACTGCACTGGTTATTTATGTATATATTTTGTATGTAATACATATACAAACATATATTTATAAATATATGTGTACACAGCAAATCAATGTGTCTTTTGAATTTTTTGCATTGTGTGAGGAGAGTCTGAAATCAGTGTGTTTTCATTTAGAACGCTTCCTAAGAAGAGCAGCTCACTATGTTTTGGGACAGAGCTATGATTCAGGACAAGCTTACTGGGCATGTTTGAAGCGGGATATTACGTGTGGGGTGCTATTACTTATTCAACATCAAACATGGGTCAAAGACGGAAAAGGAGGGTTCAAGCACCAAAAAAGTTTAATATAGGTGTTATTTTTATGTATTTATTTATCTTGAATAGACTATCACACATTTTTACCATGATTTACTGAAGACACCCACTAAAATGTGTGCAAGTTTGTTATGAAATCTGCTATGCTGAATGATAACAGAACATTTATTCACCCACATATTGACATTTTATTTTCACATCCGTTATTTAAACATTAAAGCGGACACTTCCATCTAATATGCTTTTATGTATAGAAAATCTTTTTTGTAAACCTAATTTGATGCAGAAACCAAAATGGGACGTATAATCTCTGACCCACATTCAGATGAAGTTTTAGAAAATTCACAAACACAAAAACTTCTTTAATGTTATATGCCGTGCTAAATTAAATAATATTACATTTCAGCATTTTACTGATCTACTATTACTTTGCAAAAAATTACAGTAAAATAAACGAGAAAAAATTTTTACTTTTTGTTATTGTGTACTTTATTTGAAAGTAGTTGTAAGATCACTTACTGTATGGCACACATTCATACTGGACCTCAAGATACTTGTATGTCCCAGGACAGGGATCTGGAAAGACGTCCGAGCCAGTGATGACAACACACTGTGTCCGATTGTTACACCTGAAACAACATCCAGTCAAATCAATTAATGGACAAAAGTTTTCGGTAACACTTTATTTTAAGGTGTCATAATACAGAGTAATTACCCAGTAAGTACTTAGTACTTACATAAAACAAAATGTACTTAGCATGTAACTAAGTTATGCAACAGTTTGTAATTATGTAAACGTAACAGGCTGCTACTGTTACACATTTGTTACAGACCGAGTCTGTTACACAGCTGCTTATTTAACTAAAAGACTGTCACATGTGTTGCAGACTTTATACAAATGTAATGATAAATTCAAGCACACAGACATAAGCTACTCAAAATAAAGTGTATCAAGATTGTGCTTAAGTGTAAGTACCTGTGTAACAGACTCTGTGTGTAACATATGTGCAACAGTAGCGGCCTGTTACATCTACATAATAACAAACTCTAATTACAGACTGTTCCTGTAACTTAGTTACATGATAATTACATTTTACTTCATGTAAGTACAATGGCTACTAACTAGGGAATTACTCTGTCTGTACATTTTAAAATAAAGTGTTACCAACCTCTCAGAGAATTGTTCACTTAAAGGGACAGTTACCAAAAAAATATAAATTCAGTCAGTTACCATTTTGAATATACTTTAAAGAATGCAGGTAACCAAATAATTTCTGGTTCCCATTGACATTTTTTTTTTTTTTTAAACAAACAACAATTTTCATACCCATATTCTCCAAAATATCTTGGAGAAGTTTTAACTTCACATTAGCACCTTACATGACCTCCTCCCACACCTCCAGATAAATTATGTGTCCATCGAGCTTATGAATATTTGCTTCTGCATGAAGACGTCCTGTATCATTTTTGTTAATTGCACCTTCCTTGCATCATGTTCTGCATGCTCTGAGTTAACGCATGCTTACACATCCTCGTGTTAACCACAAGACACTTCTTCGGCTTTAGGCTAAGCAGGGAGCAAAAATTAATTAATTAAGAGAAAAACCATTAATTCTAACTCAAGGCCAACTGCAAGTTATTCTGACGGTGAATATAAAACAGAAAAGAAAGAATAGTGCAGAAAACCCTAAAGGACTTTCAAATCCCCCAGCAGTGAATATAAATACTACTTGCGAGTTTTCTCTGTGGTGTCGTTCATAGGTAATGCTAAACGTTGACTGAATTTTCATTTTTGGCTGAACCAATGCCATGCTGCTTTCTGTAGTTAACTCAGAATGACTGAATGAGGAGAGTTGCCAGCTGAACCCCTGGCAGCTGAATAATGGATAGTCAACTTCCAGTTTTTGGGCTTTTCACACTGTGTTTAACCTTGGGTTATTGTCTCTTTAAACCCTGATAGCTCCGGAGCAGGGTTAGCGCCAGGGTTGCCAAGTCTGTGGTTTAACCGTGGAATTGGGCTACTTTTAAACTGTTGCTGCTGGCTATATCTTTTCTCCCTTGTAGGTTAAAAGTTTGACATATTGCATAAAATCTATCTGACTGAAATGTTCGTATCGAAATCTTTTCCTCTTTTTAAATTCTACCAATGCTAAAACTGTGCTGGATCTTGCTTTTGTGCGGGAGAAAGGCCACTAGCAGAGCTTCCGTATGAACATACAGCTTTTTTATGATTATGAATAGCTTTTCAAGTTAACGTTATGTGCCCTGCATAACAGTAATTGTTAAGAAAGAATTAGGTTTGGATATTTGGACTGGAGTCATTAGAATAGTTTTTATTGGGCTAGTTTTTACTCAGATCTGGCAACCTAAGTTAGCAAAGCAATAGAGTGTGTAACAACGCAGTGTTAGAGTACAACGATAATAAACTTTACTTAGTGACAAACAACCACTAAGCCTCATTAAAAGCTCACATACTTTGTAAAGTTACTGAATGTATATCTTAATAATCCAAGTGTCAAACTGTGGTTGAAAACACAATTTTTTGAAGGGAGGAAGATACTTTTTAACCCTCATGATGCATTAAAAATCAGATTTTTCTGTGTTTCTGTATATCTGTTTTCACATCCAGTTCATTTGAGCCTAATTAATTATTATTTTATAAAACCAACAACATAATATATCTTTCAATTAAAAACAGCAACTTCTCATTAATGATTTAATGTGAAGAAAAAAAAAGTAATATTAATAATAATAACCATGTTTTTACAGCATTTACTTTTTAGTATTATTCAAAAACTGAGAAATTCTTAAAAATGCTAATAATTAATGAATTGCAAGATGCAATACACATGCAATAATATATTCACAACTGGATAATGTTTTGAGGGTCTTCAAGCATTAGCTGATATTTTTGTCAGTTTTAAGTTTTAAGAACTTTTATGCATCTCTTCCAGATCCAAACATACATTATGCTGGTCAATCTAATTGTTATATAGTCTAAAAACTGCCAAAAACATCCATGGCCTATAAATATGGTTGGCTATTAAAATGATTTTAGAAGAACATTTACAGGTAACACTTCAGAATAGGGGGTCAGAATAATGCATTAGTTAAGCATTAATTAATGGTCAATTTGTTCAAAATTAAGCATTAGTTGAGCAAAAACACACTAGTAATTAATGATTAACTTAACATTTTAATCATTAATTACTAGTGTGTTTTTGCTCAACTAATGTTTGATTGTGAACAAATTAACCTTTAATTAATGCTTAACTAATGCTTTAGAATTGTGCGACATTGATTTAAATGTAGTGCAAATTAAACAGAGCTGGGAAAACTGTACTCGATAGGTGAATTAACTGTAGGGTAAAATGTATTCATTCTCTGTACAGCTGCCTTTGAAGGCCTTGTACTGTGAAAACTACACAAATACATGTAGTAGCCACAATACCTGGTTTGTTTTAAATGCTTTAGATTCTGACCAGTCTGCAGATATTTACTCAGAACTAAATTACAGAAATGCATGCCGTCCTGAAGGCCAAAGCATATGGTTGACTTTAAAGAAGGTCTTGAGTATTCCCTCGAATTCCAATCTAACAGAGACAGAATGGAGCATGTCAAACCCTAATGAGGTTTGGACCAATTAAAGTGGACTAACACAGGTGGTGTGTGTGTTTATAAAAGAGCTCTGGAAGAATCTGAGCTGGAGTTCGCATGTGAAACCGTACAGAACCAGCACACTAAACAAAACAAGCACACAGTATCTGCTGAGCGAACTTCAGTATCTGCAAGCGAAGAGGAAGCGAGGAAATAGCATCCACATTTGGACTAGAGGCAATGCTTGGCAAACAGTCTTTTACCTTTGAGATACGATTTTGTAGGCATCCGGGAGGTAGCAATTAATGTTCTCCATCTGGAATGGGTCGGCGTCGCATATCTTGTCGTCTGTGCGGCCGTAGTTGGCGGTTTCGATCATGATGACATCACTCCCCGGGCAGCGCAGGTCGATGGGGTAACCCTCGCAGGACAGCTCCCTCCGCACCAGACCGAACGGCAGCGCTGCACGACTGAAGGCTGGAGGAGACACAGATCACAGATTACACCGACACTTTTGTAACCCTCGCTTTCGGTTTAGTTCATACCTTTAAAAAAATAAAAATAAAAAAAAAATAAGCAAGGAACACTTAATTTCATCCAAGTTAAAAGATTATTCTATTTTTGAATCATCCAATGCTCCACACAAGCATTAAGTACTGGATATTTGGATATTTCTCAGCTCTAATATAATTGGCTTCCATTTGAACTACAAGTCCAGATATTTTGATCTCTGCTCTGCCAGACATCACCTTCTTGCATGAAGTAATAACTTGGTTTGGTGTCATTTCTAAAATTACAGGCTGCACTTTTAGCATGCATTATGTCTCCAGCTCCCGCAGTAATGTCATAATAATATTCTTAAATTGCATCAGCATGATTTCCCGAGTCCTGTATGAAGTAGATGGGTCAGCATATTTCTTTTGGTGCAGCAAAATCACAATTTACCATATAAACATGTCAACAAAAATAGAGAGATGTTGTCTGATATCTGCTACTAATGCATGTCACCAGGAGAATAACACATTTGTGCATTCGCCCCCTATTACATCAGGATTAGTTTTGCACCCTCGCAAAACCCACAATACTGTAAGATATGACTGTTAAAGAAGCTATATGACCACATGGCTGGTCATTAATGCTGTGAAGTGTGGGAGGACAAATAATACTGACCAAAACATAAAGAGGCGTTTTCTGTCACTGTGCCATATTTGAGATATTAATGCGAGGCTTTATAATGAGGCTTCTAGACCACATGATTTCAAATATGCAAGCAGAGACTTACAGTAAGTACAACATGAATCAAATTAGCTGTGGTTTACATTCGGACTGTTCTCTAACTGTGTGCCAAATTTCATAACTTGTTACTGTATGATTCAATGAGCTGCCACAGACTTCAGATCAGGTTTCCTATCAGCTTGCAGAAACACAAGCCCTCTTCTAGCATTAAAAACAGCCGTCAAGATTTACTAAAGACACGCAGTGAGTACTGTAGAGGCTTGCCATTCAGAAACAAAACTTAAACAGTGCATGCATTACAACAAACGCAATCACGTGTCATGTACAAACAAAACGCCTTCTGTGCTTGTTATAATGCATGTACTGATGTAGCGTGCAAAGTGTCAAAAGTCATTGTCAATCATCTGTCGATGTGCAATGGCACACAGCATTCATCCCATCACACGCTCTGCTTCTATACTTCACATGTAAAGCGATTCATTTTAATTTAAGTACTCCGAGCTTTCCCTGCGTATCTTTACTCAAGTATTTGTGAGTGGAAATGAACAGAGAACATTAATCCCCTGCAGTACGAAATCTATTATTATTTATTTTCCAGAGAGATGCAGGCAGGAGGGTGGATGTGTGAGCCTGCTCCGGATCCGCTCCAGGATTTCTGTTTCTCTCTCATCACATCCACATTCAGCAGGCAGAGAGTTAGTGTAGGCATGGCACAAACTATCTAAAAACTAGTAGACTTGTGGGGTTTAAGACACATTTTGCATGAATAGATCATTGTAATCTTTTCATCGCGCAGCAGGGTTTCCGCAGGTTTTATGAAGGTAAACTTGAGAGTTTTTAAGACCTTCTTCAGACCAAGAACACAATTTAAGTAAAAAGAGACAGTACAAGGTACAATAATAATTCTGAAACGCCTCAAAGCTTAAAATCACAGCTTTCAATAGATGATAGCCATTACATTTTAATTTATAAAAAATAAAACACAGAAACATTCTGATTAAGTGCAAAAAAAAAGTGCTGTTCTTCTTCAGTACTTCTGTCATTTTCAAACCTAATCAACAAATATCCGTTTTTATTGTAAGCGTAATTTAGTCTGAAGCATAAATTGTTTTTGCTTCTCAGGTAAATTTGTCTCGATTACGCGGGAGGAAATATCGAAGAATTTATATATATATA
>JAUMHP010000041.1:1315819-1332242 GCA_032361065.1 Enteromius trimaculatus
TTTAGGAAGGAATGCCATGCAAATTGTTTTAATTGATTTAATTTTTTTATGATTTTTTTTTAAATAATATATTAAATCAAACATTTGTGCTCAAAATTTGTTTTAAAATCACACATGATCCAGAAAATAAAAGAAAATAAAATACAATATATTTTGAAGAATATTGGAAACCAAGCTATCTTGAGTGACACACACACACACACACAATATATACAAGACTCCCTGCCAATATCTGCGTGTGCTTCCTCTCAGCTACAGCATAATCAAATCAATTAGAAATTCCCACAGAGGAGCACAAATATATTACCTCTGCAGCCTCTGAAGAGCCTGCGGTCTCTCTCTCTTCATGTTAATGCAGGCGTTTGTTTGCGGCGCAGGAGCCCGGGGCCGCCGGAGTCTCACAGGTCAATGCTAATCCCTGATAGATGGAGCTACAGGACCTTTACCCATTCATCACCCTGCTATCCACCGAGCAGAAAGCCTCTCACCGCCATCCATCACTCAAAGCTGCCAGCTCCAGCAGGGTGTGCTTAAAACACTGCTAATGTGTCCTGTTCACGAACACAGAGCTACGCTACGCGTGTAATACAGGTTCACACAACAACCATTCAGAGACTGGGATTTCACTTTTGCACAAAACTGGAACATCACATAAAACATTTGCACCCATTAAAAATCATAATTTCTGATAAACTGCCACTAAATATCACTAGGACTTTTTTTGATGCACAAGGTGGAATTTTTTTTTCTCTCATCGGATTAAAAGTTTATCCCACTCAGCTGTGCATGTTAGTTGTTTTATGCACATTTTTGTGCATCTTGCCGTTTCCATCCTGCGTTTTCTTATGTGATATTCCATAATGCTCATCAAAATAGGTGGATGGAAACATGGCTAATGTACACGACTAATATAAACAGGAGAAGGGCTCAAATCTTTAGCCGAAGCTTGCTTTTACACTTTATTATTTTTACACGGACAGCATGTAAAACAAAGTGTTTCGAAGCATGTACAGCTTCAGAAACATATGTGGAAATCCATATAGGTTTATTGTACTGTATTGTACTGAGAAGAAAAGAAAACGGGGAAACATCTTATAGAGAAAATAATTATTATTATTATTTTAATTAGTATTGTTGTTGTTTCAGCTGTTATTAAAATTAAAGTATAAAAAAAAATTAAGTATCACTAACCTTATTGAATGAAAATATTTTTAGAAAAATAATAACATATACATTAATATATGCATATATGTGTGTGTGTGTGTGTGTGAAATATTTATCAAATTCTAAAAATCACTATAACATTATTAAACTATAAAATGCCTCATAACAATAATTCTAATTTAAGTAATCATAGTAAATAATACATTGTTTTTATTAATATATCTGCACAGGTGTTAAATGCGGATGCTGTAAAAAAAAAAAAAAATGTCATAAATAGATTTTCTTTATCAGTTAGCTTCTATTAACTAAATGAATCAGACATTAAAAACACTGTTAATAACAGCAGCTCACATATTTAGAATCACATCATATTATATATGATCACACTAAACCATACAGCATCCGCAGGAATTGAGTGAATTAATAAAAAGACGTGAGTGATGCCATTTCATAACCTCAAACACTGATTTTGAGTGTTGGAGATTATGTCCATTTATCACCAATAGACTTTGAATTTGGCGATTGTTGACTGCATATATCTACAGCACCAACGACTCTCAGTGGAAATCCCATCCAAACGGTCTTTTATGAATACATCTGGCATTCAAGCTTCACATTTCCATTCGGTGTCTTCCCAAAAGTCCAAGCAAGAGTTTACTTACGAATCCAGCTAAAAAAAATCCCTTCAGCTCTTAAAGCGCTGAACAAAAGCATTCCCATCGTATCTTCATCTCTCCCATCCGTTTTCACACAGTTTAGCTGCGGAGAAACACTTCTACAGGAGCGCACGCTCTTCCTCTCCAGGCTTCATTAGTGCGTCGCTGAGTGACGACGGCCAGGCAAACAGTTTGTGTTTTCAGAGGAATCTGTGGCATTCTAGCAGCATGCTTTAGAGCGCTCGCTCTGTCTTTTCTCTCTTTTTTTTTTATCAGACCAGAAAGAAATCCGACCTGTAGAGCTTTGTTCAGCCTCCTGCAACACAAAGCAGTCTAATAACCAAGACAAGAGAGCTTTCTGACAGTGTTCTGTTTACCATATTAACTGCCTTTGTTCACAAAAGAAACCTCGTTAGATCAATATTCATCATCGTTTGCCCTGTTTTTCAGAACTTGGCATCTCTTTACATTCAGTTTTTAAACAAAAGTTAAATAATCGCACAAGCAAAGATTTGTATAACCGCAAACGTAATTATTAATATATTAATTGCATACAGCTACTCATAATGAAATGTTTGTTTTTCAAGAAAATGCTAAGATTCAAACACCATATCAACATTAGCATAGTATAAAAAGATGCTCTAAGGTATATTAATATATTAAGTGTATAAGAGCTATGCTGAGCTGTGTGTGTGTGTAATTAAACGATCAGATGTGAGCATCATTCAGACAGATCCACCTTCAGCCTCACGCTTTCAGAACCTCCTGCCAAGAGCATCAGCACAGAGCAAACTCCATTATATCTGGTTTAAATATTAAATAACAAAAACAAAGCAGCGTCATCTCACAAGAGCATAAAGGTATATATTGCAAATGCCATATTATTTAATTTCTAAAATAGTGACTTGTGTGCGCCAGGGTCTTCTACCCGTGCAAATTCAACCACACAAGTACTTTAAATTTGATTTATTTATTATTTTTTTCCTCCTCGTGAGGGTCAAAGCACTTCGGCTATTGATATTCAATGACGTGTGCGGTTTCCTGACATAAATATGGATTGGCTCTCATAGCATTTCATTTGGAAATATTACATTTTTATTCATGTAGCTAAACGCTAACCTAACAATAAAATATTGTTATATTTCCAAAAGCATTGAATTGCAATATAAATCCAAAAATATTGACAAAACCAAAAGGTAATGCTCACATTTCAGTCTGTTTTGTCGTTTACAGGATGGTTGCTTCTTATATTAATATTTACTGTCATATCGGTTTTCATATACACATGAATATCTATAAATATGATGAATTTATACACAAATTCTACATAATACAAACAAGGTATGGTAAACACAATTAAAACAACAACAACAAACAAACAAAACTTATGTAATGTATCTGTGCTAAATCATCGTTTGTGCGTTACTGATTAACCTGATTTACTCCATTGTAATTTTAGTAAGAAAATATTTCAGACAACGTATTACTAAAGACGTAGCAACACTGTAATATTTTTTAAACCGTGCCATTAGACATACTATGCAGCATTATTAGCAACTACACACAGGAAACGGGTACAAATCCTTATCAAACGGTACAAATCTGTTCCTGATTTAACCCTAAATGTTGCTTATTAGCATCTTGAAGGTAAACAGTAGTAGCTAAATAGTACCTATTAGTATCTTTTGAAAGGTTACCGCCCCAGTCACAGCTTTGGACCTTTTTATGTTATTTTATATATATATATATATATATATATAATTGTTTTTTTTGCTTGCTTGCATCATTGCAAACTTACAAAGATGTAAGTTTAATAAGTAACGCGAGAAAGAAACAAGACTTTCTAGGACAGCAGAAATAAGATACGCCAGGCACTTGAGCATCCGGATCATTTCTGTGGGAACTTCAGCAAACGAGAGCTCAATCTCCATTCATTGACTATACAGACTTTAAGGAGTGAGACAAATTCAGAGCGCATTCAGAGGCGGCTGTGCACACACGCACAGGAACAGAAATCCTCATTCACACGTTTGTTAAATTCATAATCCTAACTAACGATGGACGGCAGCGTGTAATATGAGAAGCATTAAAAAATGATCAACATTCCTCATGAAGTGCATCAACTGAATTGTTTCCACTGCACAAACATCACTGAACTTTTCCAGATGCATCGCTCCTCATTGCAGACGGCTCCATACCATTTTTTCCAGCAGCTCCGAGTACTAACCTCTTTCTGCCTCTCGCCCCAAGTTCTTGAGCCATTATTGCTTTCGACAGACACAGTCTTTTGGTGGATGGAGTCGGTAAATAGCGGTAAAAGAAACCAGTGGTGTAACACGATATAGCTGAACGCTCTTTTCAGTGCCGTGTTCTTCTGAACGGCCTCGTTCAAAGCAATGCGTACGCGTTTTGGCATTCCTCGGCTTTATTTTGACAGGACAGCGCGATGTGACGGGATCAGGAAAGGGACCGCAAGCCGGGACTTGAACAAAGTGTAAAGTGTGGGAGAAACACCCACAATGCTACCGACTCTGACAACAGCTCCCTTTCAGAAAAGACCGTGAGCGGCCCGTTTTACACCTTCAGAGTGTGAAGCTGCATTCAGTGTGTCACACGACCCATTATGTGCGTTACAGAGCATGATCAGGATCAAAACACACAATCATTAGACTAACCATCCCAGTGGATCACAGAAAGACAATCAATCAGGTCATGTGCTGCTATTAAAACGTGTGCACTTCTCAGATCACTGTCGGTCCGAGAAAGAAGCATTAAACCAAGGTTTCCAACAAAGACTGTAAAAGATACATTTAAAGAGGATTTCTTTTAACAAAAGTTAATCATCTTTTTGGAGGAGAGTAATATTTGTGCCAGTGTCTTACTGTAGTAAGGTACACTGCCTGATTGCTTTTATATCAAAACTTATTTATATATTATTTATTTATATATTTATATATTTATATATATAAATTAATGACCAGATCTAATATGTCAGTAACATTAGCATCTTTTTTTCAGCTTTGAAATAATGTGCATCATGAAACGTGCTATACAAAGAAATTTAAGAGGACTATCCTGATGAAAAGTGTAACAGATCTGCAAGTAACATGCAATTTTATAAAAAATTACTGTAGAAATTACAGTATCACTCGCAGCTGTTTGACAGTAATTTACCGTAGATTTAAATGCCAAGATAAATGAACATAAAACAAGTTTTTATCTTTACAGGACAAATTAAATAAAATAACAGCCTCATGAAAAGCATTTCTGGGAAACAATATCAGAAAAGGCTGGATAGGGATTTCTGGTTCTCCGAGAGTGCTTTTAAGAGGCTGTTTTTATTCTGTAAAGACTTGTTTATGTTTAACGTTCATTTCTATTTGAACAAACCGATGCCAATAAATTTGATAAATATAAATCTACAGTAAGTTACTGGCAAACCAGCTGCATAACTACGGCACGTTTTATGCACAGAGCAGCCAAAGACAATCCACAAACGACAAAATTAAATAACTTAAACATTAAAACCCTTCTTCGAACGTTCCAAAGTCAAAAAAAAAAAACCAAACCCTCTGACAATGGAGATCTGGATACTGTAGGGAATCTCTCACTGCTAAAACAACGGTTAAGCAACAAGAAAAAAAAAAGATCCGTTTGGAAATCAATTAATTTATTCAATGAAAAGCTGAATGATTGCGCACACACAAAAAAAAGCTTTCACAGTGATGTCATAAAAAACGTTTTTAGGACATTTTAAAAACCAAAAGAATCTTTTTCCACTATAAAGTGTGTTTTATGGAATGGAAGTGTTCCACAGATGTTAAAGGCTCTTCATGGGACGGCGGATGACAATAAAGGAGGAGTGTATGATAAATGGCGAAACAGTATGTTTCAAAGATGTAAGAATGCGACTGTGAGGCTCGGTTCACTCATGCTTTGGGAGGGGTGCTGGTGGCTCAAGTTTTTAGCAATTGAGATTCGACCACTTTGTTATGTAAATGCACGCTTGGAAGCGAAGCGCTAGAAATCACAGGCAGTAGATGTGAGCTGAGACGGCACTTCCTCTAAAGACATGCACAACAAATGGAGCGCGCCACAACTGCGCATTTGTCCATGTGAGTTCACTCTCTGCATTCAAATGAACGAGCACTAAACAATGACTCACAATACAGATCTGACACTTCAACATACAGTTCAAATGTCAACTACCACACGGATGAGGCCTTTATATATTCATATATCTTAATGTTATTCACATATATGTCGAATCAAAGAAAAATGATTTTTTTCTTCTCTAATTTCAATCCTTTTTCAAAAAGATCTGTGCATCATGCTTTCAGGTTTAACTCATTTTCATTGTCCTGTGTGAACACCTAATCTGAATTCAAATTTGACAACAGTTTTGCCATTTATTTATCCATACTGAAGCTTCCCTAAATTAAGTAATATAATGGAGGCAAACTGATAGTGTTACTGCCTGTACGTGGCACACAGCCGAAGATACACCACCAGTCGCTCTTCATAGACTCAAATGACAAACGCAAGCTGCATGAGTGCATTTCTCATGAGCAACTCATAGCATGGTTAATAATGCATGTGCAGTAAAACGATCTTAATTTAGCTGCTGTGCGTGGACCTTCAAAAGGCAAACAAAAACAAATTCAACTGGGCTTGTACCACGGTTAAACTACTATATTCCTTTAATTTCCTGAAACCACTGTGTTAGCTGCTTTGGCAATACTGTAGCTATATATAAACACCCATCCACAATGGAAAAGGGAAGTGGGCTTTTGTTTGTTGCACCTATAGTTTGAGAAACTATACTGTCTCTAGTGTTTTTGCATCATAAATTTTCGTTTTATTACGCAGGTCTCTATATTTCTCCTATAGAGATAATTCAAGGACAGATAAGCATGATGTATTGCCTCCTACGAAAATCACATCTGGCCCTCATCCTGCTCTTTTTAAAGAAAAAAAAACATGTCTTACTAAGACAAAGTGCCTCTTTTTTACATTACCGAAACAATGCACGCGCGATTAGGTGACCCTGCTTGCTTTCAAGCCTTAAATGAAATGTTTAAAAGAGCAGGCTGAGTGAGATTGTTTTAAAACCCTGCAGTTATGCTTCTTTCTGCCCCAGTGTTTTAACACCCGAGTCTGTGGATGTATAGAAATGCAAAAACACGGTATTCGGACGCACGGTGCGTAAAACGGAGATATGGTTAATGTGAATGATACTCACGGATTGAGGAGCAGTCCCAGCAGATGTCTCGACGCAATAAAAAGCGAGGGTTTCTAAGTCACCTCCAAATCAGCGCACAAAGACTTTCATCGCGCGCTCAGGTAGATTGCAGATCCGCGCAGTCCAGAAACCAAACCACATTAGGCCTACGAATATGGAAAGCTGAGGCAAGCGAACACCCAGATCACGTTTAAAAGGAGCATTTCGCTGTTTTCAACAGCCGGAGTTGTCCCGCTCCACGCAACACTGGGTTCGGGGCAGAGCGCAATGAATGCGCGTTCAAATCAAAGCCATGCGCCCTTCCGTCGTCGCGATGGCCCGACCGGTTTCCCTCTGAACGCCCGTTTGCAAAAACCGAGACGGGACCCGCCGCACACCTCAGAATAAAGGAGAGCGCTTTTTCTGAAAACTTGAGGAAATTCCAGTCGTTTGGTACTGCAGAAAGCGCACGGAGATCCCGGAGCAGAGAGACGGCTTGCGCGTCGAGCCGGCTGCGTGTCTCACTGCAGAGGCGCGCTGGAAAACCCGGCCTGGAGCGGTGCGCAGCGCAGCGGACAGGAACGGCACCTGGCCTACAAACTCAACCCCATTCGAGGGGCCATAAACCTCGTGCGAGTCTCTCTTCTCAACAACTGTTCAAACACTGCCAAAAGTTTGCCTCGGGACGGCGATAAAAAATCTTGACTTCCCCCAAAACACTGTTCTGTGTACAGAGCCATATACTGAGATCCCCCTTTACATACAGAGCTGGTCAGATGGAGATACTTACCTATTGTAATCCATTACACAACTGGATTGGATTACACTCACACACGTGAGCAGTCATAAATCGCACATATTTGTAGGGATACACACACATATATATTATATAGGTTAAAAATGATTTATTCTTCTTTAATGCCAAAATCATTAGTATATTAAGTAAAGACCATGTTCCATTTTGCTAATTTCCTGTACTGTAAATATATCGAAGGTGTCTGAGGTAAGAACTTCATTTGGACAACTTTAAATATTCTCAATGTTTTTTGCACCCTCCAAACAAAATACATCAATTGAAAGCTTATCTTATAGCGTTGAGATGATGTATAAACTCCAACTTTGAAAAATTCACACTTATGGCTGTTTTTGTGGTCCAGGGCCATATATTATATTATTAGATTACTTTTGATCTAGTTAATAAGAAAATCATTATCAGCAGTAGTGTGTTTAACATTATAGGTTTGTAATCATGTGATACCTAATAAAAAAATCAACTGATTATCAGCATTTTAAATAATTTATTTAGTATTTAATAAGATTACAGAGCAGCATAGTATAATGAATAATAGTTCCCTATTCTAAAGTGTTACGTAATATTTCATTTCTATTTATTTATTTATTTGTTAGTTTAGTCCGTTTTAGTAGTTCTTGTTTTTTATGTGTTTATGGCATTTCATAGTTATTTTAATGCATCAAGTCAAGCTAAATTAAAATGTTTACTTACAGATAAGCATTTGATTGCAGTTAGTGTTTATTTTACTTGAAGTAACAAATATATTTTTTATGGTTTTCATTTGATTTAATTATAATAACCATAGTCCATCTGTACATGTGTTTATGAGGCTATATTATAATCAACGATTACAAACACATTATGTACAATTGTCTAATCAGTTTATAATTATTTCCACATTATAACACTAACAGTAATTGACAAAAATGATTTGCATGGAGTCATCTATTATAAAAGTGAGATTTATTGTCATTTATTTTCAGTGCATTCGATGCAGTTAAAGTTTGAGCACCGTTTTTCATCACAAATACCCCGTTTTTTCACCAAAAGGCTCAAGCATTAACATCTAAATGGACTGCTTTTAATTCAAGGTCAGGCTTTTATTTACATGACTACAACTGGAGTATTTTAAGTCTTAGATTAGGTACAAAAGCTCTTTAAAAAATAACTTGTCTGCCGTTCACAGTGTTATGAAGTGACACGGTTCACATGTTTTTATATTAGTTCAATTACGGTTGATAAGCGCAAACTGTACGGCCACACTGTCTCACACTGATCCCACTGCCCCTTTGATTCGGAGCTGTGTGATTTCTCTTAGATTAAGGAGGAAATTGAGGACAAATCCTTGTGTGATGAATGAGGTTTGGAGAAGAGTGGGATCAGCAGGAAGCGGGCAGAGGAACGGCGGAGATGAATGAATCCGGCAGACTCTGAGGTAACTTGAGCCGCATGCAGTCATCTCAACACTTCACCCAACAAAAAAAATGTTTGTCCAGCCATTTGTTCCCGGTGGTGTCAGGAGTATCTCCCCTGAGTCATAGCTCTGGGGCCCGGGCCCTCAGGAGAGCCGAGGGAACAAACGACATGTGCTGCAACTATAGTCAGGTTATTGAAACATATCAGACACTTTTGTCATAGCGATTCTGGTTCAGACAAGAATTCCTCCAAAAAAAAGAAAAACAGCAAGAACGGTTTTCATTTTGAGAAATGAAACCCAATCCGAGCTAAAAAGAGAGCATGAGAAAATAAAGAGATTTGTTTCATTTCCCCGCCAGTATATAGCTGAACCAGAGCTCATTTTGCTGCAAGTTTTGCTCCGTTTTAGAAAAAAAAAGATTAATTTCCATCTTTTTTTCATCACAAGAACATAGGCAGGTCAGATCTCTTATATGCGGCGTCAATATTAATAATATTTTAAAAAAGGAAAGCAGGCACACGAGGGAGGCGATGAATTTGGGTCAGATTCACGAGGTGCAAAGCGTGTGGATTAGTGGTGTGCATGCATGTATTAATAGGCATCATTTTACATAATAAAGAATAGCAGAATAAATGAAAACAGGTGTAACACTGTAGCTGTGTTTGAACAAGCAGAAGGACATGCAAAGAGATGCCCACATTTATTAAATTATGTTATGTATGTGATGCAAACTTTGGTTATATTGATTTATTAATAACAATAATATCCACTCTAATGCAATCTACAATTGCACATTTAAAACATTTGGAAAAAAAACTATTTTTAAATACATAATAGTATAAAATCCAGCACGTAAGCAAATTAATAAGCACCAGAATGTAAAATGCATGTGATTTTTTCAGAGACTTTCAAAAATGCATTGTATTTCAAAATATACAATAAAGTACATTTAGTATATATTTCAAAATAATTTTATGTAAATACTTTTTCTAATAATTTATTTCATGCCTTTAAATGAAATTATAAGCAAATAAAAAAACCTTGTTCCCTTGCACGTAAACATATAAAACATTTAAAATCAGCAAGGAATATATACTTTAAAATTGTAATAAATTACAATGTTAAAAAAAACATTATTAAATCACTATAAATCTATTTTTTATATCCAGTAGGCTCTTCCATTCACATTTAGCTTTTTAACTTGCATTTGCAAGTCTTTTCTTGCCCCAAAACACATTTTGAACTGTATTTTTGAAGGTTGAGATTAAGCATGAAATATATATATATATATATATATATATATATATAATTGAGCTGTTTACAACATTATATTTAGCAAATATTCAAAATATATTTTGGCTAGAACGAATGAATGAATAGATAAAAATCCCTACGTTCATACTCATCTGTGCCTGCATTGGCAATGAGACATGACCATATGGTAATAAAGAAAAAATAAATACAGAAATAAAAAATGTTTGTCTCTAACAATTAGTCAAATGAAAGGAATTGAGTGATTCTGTATGTCTGTGTGTGTATGAAGCTCAGCTAAAGAAGGATTCCAGCAGACAAATGTTTTCCATTCACATGCACAGGCTTCAATGTTCTCATCAGCCTCGTCTTTGTACTCCCTCCATGCGTACATGTGTTTCCCTTTTAGACATATTGTTCTCTATGCTGAGAAAACCTCCAAAAGAACTGAGAACTTTTCAGAAAGTGTCGCACCGCTAATAAGAGAGCGCTGGAGAAGAACTGCGGCAAAATATATCTGTGGTACATGAGTCATTGGCTTGATGGGGTAAAAAAAGATGCGCTAGTGTGCGGATGACTCTCCATCAAGACTTGATTTTTTTTTTAATGAAACACATTTCGATGCCTTTTAATGGGAGACAAAGCACATGGCATGCACTCCACCCACAGGCTCGCTTTCATAAGCCACTTCTGAAATCACATTCTTGCTGGCTGAAGTCGTCTGTATCCTTCACCCGCTGCTCATATGTCTTTAAGAGACTGAAAACTGTGATGCCGCGCTCAACACTAATTGAACCAGTCAGAGATTCATCTTTTCTGAATCAGGCAAATATAGTGCCCTCGACACCGTAAGATCAGGGACTATAACATACTGTACCTGTAAGTTCTTATGAATTGTGCAGCTTTCAAGAAAGGAAAAATGAAAAGATTATTCATCCAGACTTGGGCTCTAATGATTAAGGGAAAGCATATTCTATCACAAATAAATATTTGGTTTTCCTGTATATTTCCCATATAGTAGAAATGTTGCACAACACATTTAATTTTTTCGGTGTACTGGATTTAGTTTATCTGTACAGCGTAATAAGCAATCTATGCGTTGCCTTAGTTTCCTCAAGCAGAAATTAGGGATATGTGGATAGGTGACAATGACCAGAGATTCTTTTGGGATATTAAGCAGTATGTATACATGCAACTGCATGAAACACATCACACTATGCGAGTAGTTTATTAAAAAAACAAAAAAAAACGGTAATATTCTATAAGGTAAGGCAGGTTTTTAACATTGTTTCGGTGCTTTGGTCACGTTCTCCCCTGACTTCCCCCATCACCCCTACACACTTCTCTTTGTTTGATACGTTTGTGGGCTTATGCATACAAATAAAAGTGAAGGGCAGTGTGGATCTGTCTGACAGACAGCTGGGACCTGTGGCATATGGAGAAGCAGGCTGGACGCCGTCCAGAGGCCTGGAAGCAGAGAGACAGAGAGCACAAGGAGAATGACTGGTGTGTGGGGTAAAAGAGAAACACAGAAAGCGAGAGGGAGAGACGGGGCCCCAGGCAGCCTGCCCTGTCTTTGTTTACAACAGAAAGCCATTGTTTGATGTGGCCGCAGAGCCTCTGCTTCAAACCAGGCTTCTTCTGCTACAGGATGTGCCCTGGGTAAGACGCCAGACGCAGACCGAGGACTGGAAAACTTGTACACCAAGGAAAACGCTCGGGACGCTGGATTCTCACCGCTCACTATCCACTCCTCCCGGGACACTCGTCGCTGAGCTCCTGACTGCTGCAACAAAAGCTGGATTGTTACCCAGCCAAATCTTCCTTTAATGTTTTCCCTTTGTCCTTATTTAGAATGCAACCAACATGGTTTGCTAAAATGCCCACAGCAATGTGTGCTTTGGTTTGAAGGGCAAACAAAGCTGGCGACTTAGGAAGTCGTAAAGATATGTTCTTCTATAAATCTACTCTATTCTGGGCAGCAAAGATGTCTTTTAGTGTACAAGTTTCAGTTTCATCCAGGTGCTTCAGATTACCCCACAATCCAAACACAAGCTGGACTGGAGACACTAAACTGTGTGTTAGATTTGTGTTCTTTAACTATGAACATCAGTTCCACATTAATCAATTACAACAAGGAACACAAACTTGCTGAAGGTAACCACTTTGAGTAGTCTTAAAGTCGTTTAATTAATTTCATTTTTGCACTAAATAATGATATATGCATTCTAAATGTTAAATCTGTTTAAGTTTCTCCCAGATCATTGCTTTTTCCATTGGACTCCAACTCCCATTACCCTTTGCCTGGACTATGTCTCATTGTCTCTGAAGCATGTAGTCTCCGTTTACCTTAATAGAAGAAGTCTGAAACATCCACGACTCTCCCTAGATCAAGCCTCCTGTCAAACTGAGCAACTGATGGAGAAAGTCTTTGGTTACCATGGTGACCAAGAACCTGATGGTCACTAGTTGAGCTCCATGATCATATGTGGAGATAGAAGAAATTTACACAAGGACTTCATCAATTTGGACGTTATAGCGGTGAGGCGAGACTCAGTCCTTTCCTCAGGTAAGACACGTGAAAACCCATTTGGAATTGCAATGTACTTATTTTGGTTTTTTATTGGTAATTAATTTACAAGGATGTTACAAACCATTTATTTTTCTGTAGTTATGGTGTATAGAGTGTAGATTGATGAGGAAAAACGAAATTTAAAGCAGTTTAACAAAAAAAACTAAATGTGAAAAAAATGAAGGGGTATGAATACTTTTGCAAGGCACTTCCGGGGGGGTGGTGGGGTTGTGGGGGGTGGGTTTAAAACATTTTTTTTCTGGCACTGTTTCCCTGCTAAATTCACATTCCAGGGGACAAATATGACATTATTGTGGTTGGTGTTAAAGTACTACCAATTCCGCTTGAATTTAGTACCTTTGCGATAGGAATTGAATTTATGGGCTTTAGACTCTTAACTTTTGGGATTTCACTGATTATCTGTGTTACCACAGTTTAGTAGTATCATACCGATCTGAACCCATTTCAGTGCCCTCAGAGATGTTCAAGGCACGTCAGTTGGTAGTGAGTCTCAGTCTCACAAGTGTTGGTCAAAAAGGTTGAAGGCAGCTGTGTCCACTCCTCTTATTCCTGAGCCTTTTCACATTATTGCCGATACATCAGAACCTCCAGCATGGATGCCTCTCCTGTGTTACTGGTCATTGTGAACATTGCTTTTGAGGAAACTCAGACACTCCTAAGACTTTTGAGGCTGATTTGCCCGTATCCCAAGGACCTCAACAATGGTTGACACAGAGACAGTTCCATTCTCAGAGTCAATCCAGCCCAGAAGTCCACTTCTGAAATCGCTCAAGTTCGGAAGCTCTCAGCCCACTCCAGAGCCCGCTCTAGTCCAGGAGTCCTCAGAGTCTGTGAGCCCACACCAGTGTATTGGGTCTGCTCCAAAGCCCACTCAAATCCGTGAGTTAATTCCAGAGTTCTCTCCGTTCTAGGACCCCGTTCCTGAACATAGTGGCGCCCACTTCTGAACACTCAGCCTGCCCTGTTATGGTCAAGGAGACTGTTGCTGCTCTGCTACAGTCAAGGACCTGTCCTTGTCTTTTACCTGTCCTGTAAAGCCATACAGGCTGTTTCTAACCTCTCTGTGCTCTTCATTGCAGTCCTGTCTGATCCTCCAGGGGAGATGCCTAGTCAATTGCCTTGTCAGCTCCACTGAAGTGGTCTTCAGCTCCATCAACTTGACCATGGAGATCTTTGGTTCTGTTGGCCTTACTGTGGCGGTTCTCTGCGCCACCATTGGTATCTTTGGTCCTATCTTCTCTGCTGTGGTGGTCTTCAGTCCCACCCTGTCCTCCTGTTTGCCCTGGCACCCTGGTCTACCTCTGTCTCCTAGTCCTCTTCCACTACACGGGCCTGTCCCGCCATCCCTCCCCCAGTCCGCCTTTCTCCTGGATTTCTTTTACTTTTTTTGGAAAAAGTCATGAATCCGCTCTTTCAGTGGGGGGGGTTATGTCACAGCCAGCAGCCACCAGAGGGCATTTCTCACACTTCATTGCTTCTTGCACTGGACTCCAACTCCCATCACCCTTTGTCTGGACTATAGTATATACTATGCTCACTGAACCTTGTGCTTTTTGCCATGTTGATTACTTTATTAAATGCTGCACTTGGATCTTTTATGGAGTCTGTGAGTGTTTCATGACAGTTATAGTCATCAAAAAATTCCATCAGAATAAATTGTACATTTTAGAGAATTACATTAATTAAAAATAAAATTACATTAAGAGCAAAAACTAAATTCTCTTGTGATGATCACAATAAAATATAATGTATTAGTGGATGGATAACTTCAATGCTCTGTATATGTTTTATTGTGTAAACATATGCTGCAGATGAAGGAGATTCCCAGTCACATATACAAAATTACCACAGCCACAAATTCACCTCACCGCCTTTCCTAAAACATACTTTCATAAGACACCCTTGACCCACGAACAGAGTCAGGTCTGACACTCGTAGACAGGGATGAACCGAGACTAAAAACCTGCCCATGAATGCACCACAAGCAACACAGAATTTCAAAATACGTTTTTATGATTCATGACTCCTTTAAAAGCACATTTTCACTAGATTTAGCAGTCAAAGCATGATCCCAAGCCTCTGTTTGTAAATGAATGTACTCCAGGGACTGAAATCTATAGTTAGCTGTAATCAATAAACATTGATTGTCCATTATGATTTACAAATATGAACTTAAAAAAATATTACAATCTTATGCTAGATAAAAATAGAAAGAGGGACATTAAATTCAGTGTTCTGATACTAATATTAATATCAGTATTCTGTATTTTCCATCAATATAGAATAGGTCTAAGCTACAAAGCATGAATTAAGAAGGCTGTGAGGGGATGCACCCTATATGTTAAAAAAAGACAAAGCAAATCCTTTACAAGTCACCATGCAAATTAAATATTACAACAATATGATAATTTACAAACTCTGAATAACTCAATCTGAGCACAGGGTCAATCAGGTTTTCGTCAAACAAAACGCCCTAGAAATGTGCAAGGACATCATCTTCTGACGTTCAGTAAAACAAAGAGAACAAAAGTTAAGATGACAGGCGCTTCTGAATATTCCCCTGACAGAACATCATAATGGATAAAAAAGCAGACTACTTTATTCAATAACAGACCATTGTGAAGGTTATATTGAATTGCTGGAAATGAATGCAATGCAATCTCTGAGGTTTCACACGCATGCTAAATAAATGCATGCGTGTCAGGTTTTAGTCCTGTTCATCGCTCAAAAGCTGCACTGATGCAGATAGTGGCTGTTTCTGTCCAGTTGTTCAGAACAGAATGAACTCATGCTGTGAGGAACTGACAGACTCCATTCAGAAAACTCCAGCCTATATTCAGCTTTGGAGAGCTGGAAAGTGTGAGGCTCCAAAATAATGTTTTTTTTTTATTTATTAAAAATTCTATTTTGTATCACTTGAAAGCAGACTATAAAATATGTACAGACTATAAAATTTGTGAAGCTATCTATCAAGTGTCAGTGCTGCATATGTTTTGCTGGCGTAACGTTTAATTTATGAAGCTTGTATTACGATACCACTATTTGGTAACACTTCAGAATAGGGGGGTCAGAATAATTCATTAGTTAAGCATTAATTGATGGTTAATTTGTTTACAATGAAGCATTAGTTGAGCAAAAAAACACTTGTAATTAATGATCAACCTAACATTTTAAGGCCCGCGACTTATGCATTAGTTAAACTAGTAATTTATGATTAACAGTTATGCATCAGTTAAGCATGAACATGTGTAAAACAAATGATTATCTGAACGTATAATAAGGGCATATTAGCCATTATTTACAATTCATTAGTCATTTTAAAGACATA
>JAUMHP010000041.1:1342027-1381153 GCA_032361065.1 Enteromius trimaculatus
AAATATTTTCAAAATATATGCTGTATGTGTTTTTTATATACACATTTTACTTTTATTTTGTGTGCAATTAATCGTGATTAATCTTTTGTCAGCACTATATATATATATATATATATATATATAAAACAAAATATTATATTATATAACAGTAGATGCATTGTGAACTCTTTGGCTACCAACATTCTTTAAAATATCTTCTGTTGTGTTTAACAAAAGACAGAAACTCACAGGTTTGGAACTACATGAGGGTGAGTAAATGAACAAGAAATCAATGCAGTCAATGCAAAGCATATCAAAGCAACAATAGTTATGTAATGCACAGCAATAGTAGACACTGGGTCTATTTTTGGGAGCGCTGGGGAGACTTTTCAAGGGAAATGGGGTAGAGAAAATTACTATGACAAGGAAATGAAGGCCCACCGTACCCATTGTAAGGCAATTACAACATGAACTTAAAGTTTTGGAGGCCATCAGACTCGTCAGGTGAGGCATTGCTGGCAAACCCTATTACTGGTAGGGCAGCGATCATCGAAAGAGGATTATCACTCATCAGAAAATGTCTCCAGTGTTAAGCATGTAGAAGGTCACTGCGAGTCTGTGGGTAATCCATCTGAATGACTCTAACCCACTGAGAAGACAGAACCACAATTAACCTCTGGGACATTCTGAGGGTAAGACACACAAATCATACACGTTCAGTAAGGCTGGATGATTTTCTCCTGTCTGTGAGGAAGCTGGGCTAATTTGCCTCTTTTAATTCAGCTTGATAATAATTTATAATCAGTTTTTTAAACAGTGCCGGGTTGGGAAGGCAGTCCTGGGAGGAGAGTATGAACTTCACGCAGCTTCAAAGGCAACGTATGTGCCATTCACTCGCGACAGAACTTGTTGCTCTGAGGTTGTTAGTAGAATAACTACATTACCCATAATGCTGGGCAGACAGTTTCACCAATTACAGCGAATGCTAAAATGACTTTTTTAGCCCCACCCACTATGCAAATTAAGAAACAACCTCCCTATGCTAAATATTTGCATAAACTGGTTTGATTAGTAATAAATCTCCATAACCTGTTTTCAGATGGAGCAGCATTTAATACACAGAGGCGTAGCTCACTGACAAACTGCAATTCACGTGCATAATCATGCATGCAATAGTGAACGTAATATTACGTGGCCTATTCATTACGTACCAGCAACAAATAAGAGCATCAGTCATGGCACATATAGTCGATTAATTCAGTTTTTGCTGAAATACAAAGCAACACAGTTCAAAACAACATCCTCTGCCTTTCCTCGAGCAGCAACGACTTTTCAACAAAAAACCAGCATGTTTCACAAAGCAAGATCTGCATTACTGCACTATTTCTCCACCCTGATCCTTCAGGACCCACATGGTGTATCTTTCTACATATGCAATGTTGATGTGCATGTATTTTTTGTGAGTACATGCATTCCCTTCACAGTAAACGTAAATCTTCTGGAGCGGGGCTGTTCAATCTCAGATGTCATACTTACTCAGAGCATAGAGCGATAGCGTGATTCCTGCTAAACAAAAGCCCTCAAAGAAGCGCAGGGTGCTGAACATCGGGACGTTGATGGAGAAGGCCACTGTCATGCCGAAGATTAACATGAAAATGACGGACAGGATCAGGACCGGGTGTCGTCCAAACCTGAATGTTAGAGAACACAAAACAAGGCCAATTTACAAAATGCTCCATACAAGTGATTCTCAGCTGTTACATTACATGTGTTATATTATAACGTGAGCCGACACAGTATCACAGTGATAGGTCACTTAGGTTTGCTTTCTTTTTCAGATCACTGAATGATCCCTCGAAAAAAAAGGCTAGAGCTGAAATGCACGAACATTGTAATGAGCGGCACAGGGCCCAGTAATATTATAAACATGGCATATGCTGAATAGGAGACTCGACGATCTCATGCCACTATCCTCACCACACAAAACACATTGTGCCGGCACAAACAATAGCACTCATTCAGTAATAATTGAGTGGCTTTTTTGTATTCACGCGCATAAGAAAACTCCTCAAAAAAATAGTGTGACCGAGGTTAGCAATCCCAAAACATTCCCATATAAGGGCTTTCTGCACATCATTTCCTTCCTAGTAAAAACGTAATATATCTAAAATGCATTTATTTCATATTTCAAGTGTAATTCAATATTTTTTTACATATTTACTGACAGATAACTCCAAACTTACTTATATAGAAGTTGTAATTAAACTTTGCTTCTGCACAATGCATATTTTAACGTCACCTTTAACAAGGATTGGGTAAATATTGCCCTTTAAATGCTAAATATTTAAAGTGTCCCGGAAGTATACTTACCATAGTTCCACTTTAGCACAATCAAATATACTAAGTGTGCATTTAACTTCAGCACAACTAAAGTTTATTAAGTACAAAATGAGTTGTTCCAGTTTAGCAGACTTGAATTACAGTATACCAGTTTAGTATACTAAAAGTACAATTTAAAGCACATTAATATGAACATGTATTTGTAGTATACTTAGCATGAAATAAATGTAAGTATATTTATTTTTCGCTAGGACAAATGATGTTATGTATTTATGTATCATAAGAAATTTTTTTTTTTAAATTAGGTATTCAGTAACTTGGCTAATATTCATTAATTACTCAACCTGCTGAAATACAGCGGGAGCGCCTGAAACCCTCTTAATTGTTATGAATTCACCGTAAACCACGACTTCACTGGGCTTATTGCTTTCATGAAACAAGATTAAAACAGAGCAAATAAAGTGTATTGATATTAATAAAGACTAAACAATGTAGTTCCTCAGAAACGGTTGTGGCTGGAACACAGTGGTTGCTGAGCAACACACAAATATGAACAAAGATGTATGTTTGTAGGGAATTTTACAACAGTTTCGAACGCGGCTTAACCAATCAGAATCGAGGACCGGAACTATCAGTTTTATAAAGGCTTATTTAAGACAGACTTGGGAGGTTTTTGCATCTAAAGTTTACATAAACGTGTTTGTGCACAGCTATCACACACACACACAGATTTGTGTACATGCATCCATAAAGGTCCACATTCAATGCATTCTGAATGTGAATCGTTATGTCATGTGGCTGGCTTTTACCAATAAACAGATGAATCTGCACCAAAATGTAGATCCACCTTTACCTTTTGCTTATGCCAATGTTTTTTCTTGCCTGCTGCAACACCCGGGACAGATAAGACAGACCCGTTTTACCCGTTTTTGGGTAAAAGTTCAGAACCACTGATCCATACATTACATTGTGTGCTGCAGCAAAACTGTGATAAGAAGTCAGTAGTCACTATAAACTGAATGCAAAAAATTGGCATGGAAAGCAAATAACAATAAAATAATAAGTTAATCAGAAACGTTTGCATTTTCACGTCTACTAAGAATCGATTTAACTACGATTCAAATATTTATTTTCATTAAAAAAATAAAGATTTTGATGCATCACATGAAGTGAAATTCAGTAAATCCCTAACATTAAAAACACGAGCACTGCTTTTTTTTTTAACTATATAGCTTCTTTAAATAACTGATCTATTTATGCACTTAGATAATTAAAATAGTAAAAATTAGAATGTAAAAAATAATTTTGATAAACTATATTGATATTCATTTAGCTATGGTTTTGAAACACTTGTAAATAGCCGGTATTAAACACAAGCAGTGCTCTAAGTATCTAAAAGTTTTCCAGAAAAGAGCATGAGAGATTTTTCTTTTCCTCTGAATGATTGCTGTTAGATTACAGCACACACGGCACTTTAACAGACTACCAGATGTTGTAAGATGACTGTGTTTACATCAATTTTGCACAATTCTGATATCCAACAGCATCAGCTGCATGCCTTGAGCACACTTCAGAGAGTTTCATGGGTTTCATGTTGTATCCATCAAATATATAAGGCCAGAGGTCATGAAATGCTCGTATGGCTTCCCGTGACGGAGTAATGATTATGCTGAAAGCTAGAGGGCATGTTCACGTTTTACTCAAACATCTAGTTCAGACACAACATATCAGCCATATTTATGACCATCAGTGGGATAAAGTGATGCTAATGCATAAAAACACACAGAAACGTTGATCGGATCTGTCCTTGAAAAGACTTTTCCAGATCTCACACATTCACAGCAGAGCTGGATCCAGAAAGTGAGTCATAAGAGGAACTACGACGGGTGGAAACACCAAAGCAAACATCTGTTTGTGAAGATTTATGGCCTGACAAACACACTTGCGTTCATGAACGTGAAACCACTGCGTTTCCTCAGAGGGGCCGCAAAGCAATCATCTCGTGGTCGAAACATAACGGCCAATCAGTGACATGATTAGCATTGATTCAGAAATGTGGGAAAGTAAGACACTTTTAGACATATACTCACCAATCTGCCACCACTCCCAACACCAGGTATCCAAAGATGGAGCCCACCAAGAGAGAGAACTTGGCTATATGAACCATCCAGGCAGAGTCATCCACTAGGTTCCACTGTTGGGACAGAAAAACAGCAGATTTTTACCCACCTTGAGACGAAAAGAACAGCCAAGCAACAAAATCAGTTTCTTGAACAAACCATATCTAGATTCTGAGACTTCCATCAATCTATATTCATATGGATCAGTGAAGTCGCCATTATGACATAATCTAGAAACATTTAGTGACTTTCAATTAAAAGCAGTTGGCAATACTGGTCAGGGTTCCTTTATATTTGTTTAATTTTTTTTTTATTGATAATAAGATCATCAATTAATTCCAATATGACATATTTTCCTTTTTGAATATTTTATTTAAAAATTTGGGAGAACAATATGACATATCTTCACTGCAAAGTGTTTGTTTCTTCTTCTAACTAGGTTAGGAGACCTCTCCAGCTCTCGAGGAATTCAGGAGCCGAGACCTAGTCTCGGATCACTCTTTTTCTTTAGTCTAGGAATGAGAGCAAAATCGTGTCATTCTCAGAATTCTGACTCATTAAAGACTAGCAGATCAGTGAGGGAAACATCCATACCTCTGTTCTCAACAAACAGCAGTGATTATGGGCTTTGATATTTTATACTGTCTGTATGGATGCAGCCTCACACAAAAGGGACATGTCACTGTGTATATGTCACCTGTTACGAACACAACAGGAAGGGTTTGATAATGGGGGGTTTCCAAGGTTATGTGAGCGTTTGGCTGGGCAAAGCGGTTATGATTATTTTCATTTTCATAGAAAAAATATGGGGATTGTCCACACTAAATTTCCCATCATTGTAGGTGCCATAGTGAAAAATATTTCATGCTCAGTATACTACATTTTCATATTTATGTACTTAATATGCTAAACGCCATGCAACTGTACTACTTTAAGCACACTTGAATATTTTGCATTTAAAGGGCAATATTACACAATCCTCATTAAAAGTGACATAAACAAGCACTTAGGCTTGTTAATAAGAAATATGCATTGTGCACATGTAACACTCTAATTAAAGTTTTCATTTTTATATCAGTGCACTCTATAATAAATAAAGGGGCTAAAGCCGTCACTGGGAAGGTAACTTTTGAAAAAGGTACTAATATGTACCATTTAGATTTATATGACTCGTTTAAATGTAGGATAAAACGTGTAGAGGGTTTTTTTTGTTGCCGTGATGTTTTTATGGAACAGCTGAACCTTTGGACACTTTATTTGATAGTATGTGTACTTCCCTGGTACATACACGGTAAATGCATGCAAATGAGTGGTAACCCAAGGTACTTACCTGAAGTGTATGTACACAAACAGGAAAACATAGCTGTACTCAACATGTGTGGCATTAGTTTGTACAGATAGACGAGTGTGGAATGCTCACTTACTGTACAGGTAGAGCTCATGCATTGTAACTAATTACACTTACCAATGTATATACACGGCAAACATGTAGTACTTAATGGGAAAAATGTGGTAGCAAACAAGACTTTATTTTACAGTCCTACTTCTGTATACTGTGTAACATCAATTACTCAATTAGTGCCTCGGTACATGTTTATACCCTTCGACTTGAGTACCACATGACTTGTTCTGTAGGTGCACAGCATGTGTACTTAGTAAGCACTGTATATAGAAATAGAGCTGTAAAATAAAGTGCACCATTTTACATAAACATGGAATGACCAGTTCTTCAAATTGGAGAGCGATGTAGCATCAACGGTCCTACACAAGCAACTGAAAACAGATACGTTTAGAATTGACCGAGCATAAAGTATATACCAAGTCTTACGTGGTTTGTTACCACATAATAGCACATTTTTCCATAGGTGCTGCACATTTACCATGTATACATCATTAGTATCATCACTACTTCTTACCCACACTCCTCTGTGTGTACAAACTAATTACCATACATGTACAGCCGTGTTTCTTATTTGTTCCCATGTACACCCCAGGTAACTCACTCTCCTGTAAGTACAAGATATGTACTATGCATGTCCCTCGATATATGAGACTTTCAAAATTGAACTTCTATATAATCAGGTACAGTTTGTTTAGTCCAGTAAGTGTTCACATAAACACCCATAAATCATGCATTCCTTTTTGCACATTAAGCTATAAAAACGTGCTATCAGAGCACAAAACAAATCTATTGTGCAATCTTTTGCGCTGAACAAACACTTTCAGAGCAGGACATACAAAGAGATAAAAGGCACAAAACTTAGGCGCAATGAATTATACATCAGACTTTCTAAAGCGACAGAATATAACGCACTTGCACTGTATTGTACTGTATTCTAATCAGGGATTGTTTCTGAATGAGCTCTAGGGTTTCCTGGGTTTCCCCTGAAACCAGCCCAGATCTGTTTCCTCTATCGTGTGATGATTGAGCCGCACCCGTCACATGCTTCAGTATCACTCATGCTTTCAGATCAATGTCAGCTACCAGCACGCAGCAGAGGTATTTCATCAAAAACAAGCTGCTTTCACAAAAACCTTACATTTCAGCATAGTATCCTCTTTTGTAAAACCACTATTAAAACACTCACAGGGTATCAAATTTAAGACTCGGCACCTTTTATGACAGATAAAATGCATACTGCATGTCCAGAACAGCCTAAACCGTAACTCGTGCATCTCCAATGTGTGTTTGATTCAACAACTTACTTAAATTACTTCATATTATTTGATTTAATACTGGTTGAGCAAGTTTCAAATATCAAAGGTGTTTTTTATTCAATAGATGCTTTTATTCAATATTCACAAATCATAAAAGGTCAACCAATACTGGACTTTGCTCATATGATAATAACGTTTGAAGAAAAGCAATAACTAGATTATTGTGCAGATAATCACAAAATCTATATATCGACAGAGTGACCCAGAGAGAAGAGTTTATCAGTGAAGAAAGAAAGAAAGAAAGTCCCATTAAGGCTAATGACGATTTGATTTTAAGATTTCTTTTTCCTTCATATGTTAATTCTGTGCACTTGGTGTTTATTAAGGAATAAGGAAACCACACAAAGAGGGTTTTTTATTAATTGTTTTGAATACTACACTCAGAAATAAAGGTACAAAAGCTGTCACTGGGGCATTTTTGTACCTATTAGGTTTAAATATGTACACTTTAAGTGCTAATAATGCAACAAAATGGACCCTTTAGGTACAAACATGTACCTTTTGAAAAGGTACCGCCCCAGTGACAGCTTTATTTCTGAGAGTAGTGGGAAGTCCTGATTATGGTTTTACAGTAATAAAAATTCATAACTGCACTCACTATGATATTTCAGTGTAAACTACCTGTCATGGTATAAGTAAAGGGAAGTAATAAGGACTGCTTTAAACATAAATAATAACAAACATTACATTACAAAACAGGACACCTCTTCAAACTAATGTTAATTGGAGAGCTGGAGCCAAACAGTTGTTCATACATGATTATTACAGTGATCTTAAAGACAAAGAGTCTGAGAGTGATGTTATAATGTATGTACAGGAAGGCTAGCATGCTTTGAGTGTTACACACAGCTATGTGAATGAGGGAAGGGAAGGCATGCAGAAGAGAATCAGTGCCGGAGAGAAAATTGAAGGCAGAGAGACAGAGACTGCCGCATAGTTTCTGCCTAGCAACAGAGCAGCGGTGTGAGACGCACAAAGCCCTCGCTCAGACAGTATTTATTACTTTATAGTTCAAAGGAAAGAACAAAATGAAAGCGGGAATGAAAGCAGAGGAAGTGAGAGACACACACATACACGCATGACAGAGTGCGTGTGTGTGTGTGTGTGTGTGTGTAATGACAGTGAGCGACTCGAGACTATATTATAAGAGTGAGATCAAGACGCAGAGAGCAACATTCACCATTCTGGACTGTAATGGTTAATTCTACTGGTGATCACTTCCTCTTTCTGCTAGCACATTTAAAACCATTTTGTCAGTACAAAACCCTTTCAAACACAAGCGAATGTTTCTGCCAGTGTGCCAATGTGGATTCTGATCACACGAGCCAGAGATATATACTGGGATGGCTATGCATATTAATTCTAAACAAGAAATTCATATAATCAGACTACCTTAAAGACCACAGACAAATCAGAGTCATAACTGTGTGGTTTTTAAGCGAGTGACCGATATCATTATTATTATTTTATAACTGTTCCTGATTATGTGTCCAATAACTGATACACAAAATGTCTCGATTTTATGCTGATGATTAATTGCTATACATATAATGCCGATTAATGTGCATTGTATTTTGTTTGTAATCTTATCATATTATATTTTATTTCAAATTTTTAATGCTTTTAAATGATCATATGATTTTAAAAGTTACTTTATGATTATTTCTCCATATTTTAAATAACTTCAAAACTTTCAAAAATCATGTGTTTTTTTTTACGATTTTACGTTTTTATGTTATAAATTTTTTTTTTATGTAGTCAAAAAAAAAGTAATTAAATTGAATTCACAATAAAAAATATATATATTTTTAAGAATTGTTAAAAATGGAGCAAATACTTTTTTAATATATTATATTATTTTGTCTCTAGAAAATATTTGGCTGATTAAAATACATCATATTTTTTTGACTAGATAAAACTAATTCCAAATAGTGTCATCAATTGTTTGTGAAACTTTAACAAGATTGTCTGGCATTCTGTGCCACTTTCACGTGAAGTAAAAACAGGACGTTTTTCCGCCATCACGTATTGCATTCATACACTGCGTGCATAACAGAAACTAAGCCTAGATTACAAACAGAGTGAGTCATGAGTCTGGTGTGAACTGCACAGATGCCATGCTGTGATCATCACTAGCCGTTCAGAGAATGCTTCGGTTCCTCTGAAGACTGTCTGAGATCATCAGGAGTAATGGACCAGTGTGCTGCAGAAATCTGAAACCACTGCTTCTCCACACAGCACAAGCTTTCAAACAACTTCACACACACTGCAGAACACTTTCATTTTATCCAAGAGATGGAAGAGACCAAGCGGCTCGGTCATTAAAACAGTGGTGTGGTCACGCTGGACCTGATGTAGTCCTGACAAGAGCCAACAAGAGGAGGCACATAAACTAAAGGCCACGATTTACTCACAACAAACTATTTCCTTTTCATTCTTTGTTTGGGGGGGAAAGAAGTTTGAAATACCTGAGCAGTGGTTCACTGTTAGCAAACACTAGCCACGCTGCTGAAGCTGTGTTTGGATGAATATTTACAGTAAATATGTGCCGCACGCTTCCTCTCAATAAGGCAAGAAACACACAATATAAATCAGGGTGGAGAGAACGCATCTCGCCAAGCTTTATTTTGTGGCTCGCATGGCAGTAAATAATATCATGAAGTCAATACAGATATTTCATAAAAACATTAAAAGCATGGCTATAACATAACCTATTATAACAATTTGACATCAGACAATATAAAACAACGACATTATGAGATGAAACAAAAAGGCTAAATATGTATATATTTACACAACACAGATTGCTTCAAAGCAGCTTAGACTTTCAAAAAAAAATAAAAAATACCATTTGAATTCATGGATCAGAATTTCATTTATAATACGAATAATATTTGATGATAAACTTTTATGTTGGCTTGATAAAGCCAAGCCTGAAAATGTAAAATAACTTTGAAAAGCTTTGAGTTTGAAGATTTTACTCAGAAAAAAAAAAAAGACAATAAAATGTTAAACAAAGCATGTTTTAACACATTGCTAAGATTTAGCATAGATTATAAGATTGCTATTTTGGCATGTTTAACATGTTTCTTGCTTGATTGAACATTACGGGGAATGTTTCTAACAAGGTTTAACACCGTGCCAGCATATTATTAACACGTCAAGTTGCTACAATGATTAAACACATGGTTATTTTGATTTGATTTCATTTTGATTTCATGGTCGCTTTTATGTCATTAGTTTAGACGTTTGATAAATGCCTTGTGTCACAATCTGTGAGTATGGGAGAGTTACGGGAACGTGTTTTAAATAGCATCTTTGATGCCACCCAGAATAGCCTTGCACCCACTTAGCAATCAATGTGTTAATATGCATGTTCTTCAGCTGATTAATCCAACAATGCATTGCATAGTTTTTTTTTTTTAAGTTTTATATAACCTTAAATTTCACATACAGTAATAAACAGAATACTTGCATGGAATACATTGATGCTCATGCTTTAAAGGAACACTAAAGGAACTTACAGTCTTTTAATGAGAAAAATATAGATTCTCTTTGGTCATTTTTGAGCGAGATGCTAATAGTCAAACCAGATTCAATCATCTATGCTAAGGTGCAGTTCCTTTAAAAATCGCCACTGTTAAAAATGTCTTGTGAACATGTTTTTTTTTTGTTTGCATTGATGGGTTAGTGCTTTGCATGTAAACTAGTAAAATGGGATTTCAGTGAAGTGATTTTGGTAGTTTTCAGCATAGTGGTGTGCATGCACACATGCTTACTGTAAGTGCACATGGTATGCTTTGCATGGTTACTTGCTCACAATGGCTTTAGAAAACATTCAAATCAAGTTTTACTTGCTTTATTACTTAAAGATAAGGGGATCATTGAGGCACTTGGACAGTTGCACTGCATGTGGGATTGGGAATGTGTGCCCTTGCTATGCATAACTCTCTTCAAGAGAGCAAGAATGAAAGCAATGAGATGCAGAAAGAGAGAGAGAGAGAGAGAGAGACTGTGCTGAAGGGTTGAAAGGTGAATTGTATTTTCTGGTGAAACAAGAACGAAGGAAAAAGAGCCCATTGTCTTTTGACTGTAACGATGTGTTACTACGCCACAGTACATAGCACAATAGCGTAATGAGAAACCAGTGAGAGGAATTACTGTTAACACGCAAATAAATCTTTGAATTCATCGTTGAATCTGTTTGTAGACCTGTATGCACTATAAAAAAAATACTTCACACCTGCACCACACAATACTGTCAGCAGGAAGAAGTCAAATCCCAAATAGGTTGGGTTATAGCTTTGATAATCTGTATTTAGACACTTTTGGTTACACACTTGTGTAAGATCAGATAAGTCTGAATGGAAATCTGTGAATAAGCACCTCTAGTTTCCATCTGAAAGATCAAGCCACGCCAGCTGATAAAGAAACAGTGAGCTGACCCCAACGACTTCAGGCCGTACAGCTGGGTAAATACAACATGTGTGGGTGGACGCATACGCTGCGTGTGTGCAAACGTGTCTGCAGAAAACTGCAGCTCACATTTCCATGTGCATCACTAGCTCAAACAAACAAAAAACCCACTCGATGTGTGTCACGTTACAGCGGTCATCTAACACTGGCAGCTGGTTTACTCAATGCTCAGTTTGCAATCAATGTGTTTTTTTTAAAAAACATCACAAAATCTATGATACTGTACATTACAAAAAAACTAAAGAAAGGCTCCAGTCTGTAAAGGGCACAGAAACTTCAGAAAGATTGTGTCATCTTTTATCTTTGCTGCCATCTGGGAAATGCCATAGGGCCTAAAAAGCTGAACAACTTGTACAACACTGAACTGAACACTATAAACACTGCCCCATGTCAGGATTTATCTCATTACAAGTACAATCCTCATACAATATGCAATTAAAAAGGAAACGTTTAAAAGTCTGCATGTTTAAATAAGTGGCCGAACAATAAATTTCACTTTGAAAAAAACATTATATTATATACTATAATCTATTAGCAGAAGATTACCAGTATGGTGGTGCAGTATGGCATTATTATGGAGTGATTATATGAAACACCATTATCTCCTTCACATCCACCCAATACGACTGTAGATTTACATGGACAAGCAATATTCATGTAAAAATCTAGTTTGAAATGCTGTTTTAATTGAGTAATTTCAATATTTCAGCAAGTTCTGAAACAAGGTTTCTACTAAAAGATTGTATGAACTATGAATATGGATGTACAGTATCTGAATACAGGTCAAGACCACTTTATTTTTATATAGCGCTTTATGCAATATGGATAGAGTCAAAGCACAAATGACTCTGAATATATTTACTGAATATATAAATGCAAATTTGAATATATACACATTCATAAATCCTGAATAAATAGTTCTAAATGCCAAATTTATAAAATACGTCTTAATATAAATATTTTATTGATCAAGCATATTAATTTCTCCCAATTTGACTAAACTGCTTGGTGTAAGTGGTAAGATTTTTTTTTTTAACACTATCATAATCAATGGTAACTTTGTGCATTAAAGTGCCCCTATTATGCTTTTTGAAATATGATCTTTCATGCAGTGTGTCATGTAGCTGTATGTGAACATAAACTATCTGCAAAGATGTGACGCCGACAGTGCACCATAAATGTATTAAATGTAATTTAATTTAAAAAAAAAAGTCGGCTCACATTCGTCTAAACGAGATTCATATCTGTTTCTGTTATGGATCCACGTCACTAAGTAACATATTTGCATAATGTCCGCCCGTGTTCTATGTCACGAACAACTTGCCCCGCCCACAAACAGGATTACATCATGTCAAGAAGACGCTGTATCCTGCAGTCATTCAGTTATGGCAATGTGTGTTTCGTTTTCAATTATAAAGGACTGTGCCATCTGACCAATCACAGCAGTGAGAGCTCACGGGAGGGCGGGGTTTAGACAGACTGAGTCGTTTACCAATCATTTCGAAATGGGGAAAAATAAAATCTATTATTGAAGAAAACTAAAGTGTTTTTGACCTTGCATACACATAAACCTGTTTTAAGAGACTCATAAAGCAATAGTAGCCACCTTTAAAATGCCATAATAAGGGCACTTTAAAGCTTTGATTCAAGTTTATTAAGTTTGGAAGAAAGCTTTAGAAAGGACAGATAATGTGGAATTTTATTAAAAGTACCTGTTTTACATGTTACCATACAGAAACTTTCCAGAATAATCAATCCTTAACTTAGCAATGTGTGTTTATCAGTTCGCATCAGGTCAGCAACCAAATTACTGTAGAGAGAACAAAAAATCCCACCGCTCATTTAAATACCTTACACTGTAAATACTTTTGAACCACCATTTCCAACTGTGATAAAATTAAACTTTTCTTAAGTACCAAATCAGAATGCTAAAATGACTTCTGAAGGATCATCTGAAACTTAAGACTTAAGTGATGATGCTGAAAACACCACAGGAAAATAAATAACTGCAATCATATATATACTGTAGAACACTTACATCTTAAATTGTAACAATCATATATTTTAATATTGTTTGACAATATTACTCTTGACTTATTTCAATCTAATCTTAGTGAATGATCTTTCAGAAACATAACATTTTATATTTATTAAACAAAACTGTATTTTAAACAGGTTATACAATGCAAATTCAAGTTTTCCTTTGTCTATGGAGTGCTACAAGCTGTTAGTGCAGATAAGATAATATACCTAAGAAGTTGTGAAGTGTCAAACCCAGAGATATTCTTCATAAAAGCTGACTTGTCCACATCCTCCAATAATGGCTCGTTTAAACACACACCCACATCACAAAAGTGCTAATTCTAATTCTGCAAGGACAGTCTGGCGCTTCTGACTCACAACCTTTAAGTACTTTAGTTTTGAGCAGTGAAGGGTAGTGCTTGTTGTTTGTCTTTCCTCTGATCACAAATGCAGAAATGGCGTTATGTTTACGAGGCGTGATGCAATGCGAAGTGTGAAAAAACAATCAGTAATTATGTCTCCATTGGATGCAACAAATGCTTCCTTTGTTATGCGTTTTATTGTTTTGGTGTCATAGCGCATCACTTTATGTTAAGGGGCATAACATTTCCGCCACATGTGATCGGCTGAGTAAGTACACACCTCAGTTTTTAAGAACGGGGAGCTTTGTACAAATCGACCCGTTTCAGAAGGTGGGGGGTTAGAGGAGAAATAATAATGTACAGTATGCTTGCACCTTAAACCATATAAACACATTGCATTACACCAAACATACAAAATCGTTCTAGCAACGGCATACAACCCCTTTAAACACTGACTGAACTTGCTTTGGTGAAGCTTTGGAGTAATTCTATACAACGTTTTCAGTTCTCACACGCAAAGTGAATATCTAAACGCTTTATAAACACAGACAACCTTTATCTGTCAGGTGAACAATTTCTGTCAAGTTAATTTCAAATAAATCCTAAAGCTGGTTGCCGCAAGCTTTCGAGTTCTCAATTTCAGACTTTAAATAGTATTTACACACACGCACACAAACTTCTGTCAAGATGCAGAATAATTTGTTCACACAAGGCGTTTACTGGCATATGAATAAAATCTAAATATTTTTTAGGCCTCAAGTTTCTTTTGCTGACTGAAGTCGAAATCTATTAGGCTCTAAAAGCAATTCAATAAAGCAGCACGCTACTCTGGAAACATTGACAGCATCTTTGCTCTTATTATACAAACAACTTCTTTAATTTTATATAATACACTTGAATATCCAATCATTTATGGGCCTGTGAGAGTTATGGATAGCTTGAATGCTATGCTCAGTTCATTATTATATTCAGCAGAAGAAAGAAGCTTCAGGTAGATCAGTAGCATATATTTATCCTACACTGATAAAGACAGAGGTTGAAAATGGCTCATAACAAGATGAATCAGCTTCATCAAAAATGGCTTGCAGTAACATTCATCAAGATGATTGGTTCACGAGACCAATTCGATCCTATTTACTTTCTTGCTTTGGAATCAAAACCCTTCATGCCTGATCCTGACCTTGTCACCAGAATGCCACTCAAGAGCGACTCCCCAGCTCTGTCTCCCAGTGATGATATTCTCCTATTCATTTTACCTCATCTTATTAAAATAAAAGCCTGTGGGGCCTCCAGTGCAATTAGAATAGTCCTCAAAATCTGAAAGGGCTCTCCCGATGGAAAATGGCTTTCTTAGGAAATCAGAGAATAAGAACAAAGACTTTTCCGACTTGATTGGAGACTCCTTCGCAGCGCAGAAGACCACAGTCAACTCTTCAAAATCAATGATTTCTTTATCATGACTTATTCCTTTTTCAGATAATTATGCCTTACAGTTGCCATCAGCTTCTTTTCCCCCAATGTGACCAAACAAGCCAAAATCCGTCTCATCTGCACGCTGCAGTCCTGCTTCTCTTCAGGGACGTGCCAGGATTGACTGTGAGGTCGACTGAGAGTTTAATGTTGTGCATTTAATTACGGTGCAAACGCAGTGCGAGGTGCTGAGTTTGCTGATAGCTTGCTGTACTTTAGCATATTAACAATCTGCACGGTAAAACCTTTCTAGGCTTATTATATTATTAATCCATCTCACTGACCTAACGAGACTTTGAGAGGCATCATGATCTTTGCATGATGGTACTGTCAGTGTTGGTTAGCTAGTTAGTAAAAAGAAAAGGGCCACAATACCACAAATGTGTACTAACATCTGAGACACCACCATAAAAACCTATATGATCAGCGCATGACAACAAACTATATCAAAAAACAAACAAGAGCACACCTCAAAACCAACCTAGCTGAACAAATATTGATGGGCGTCATGGCTTATGAGGAGATCAAAACTGCACAAGGAAATAACCAAAGCGATCACACATGATTTCCACAAAGACATGGTGCCAGCAGATAGCTACACCAATAGCCATCTCACATTAATCTTTGCTATCCATGAAATTCATGAGAAATGCAAAGCATGTGAATTAGAGCTAAAGCAGGTGAAATACTCGAACAATCACACATATGAGGTCAGTAACAGATCCGTACACGAGTTGCAGCATGCTGCCTTTTATTATTAAGAGTTTTGGAACAAAATTAGTTGATGTCTCAAGGTTCGGAAAAAGAGGCTTTAGGCCTGAATCTGTGTCTTCACCAGAAACAATGGCTATGGCTTTGAGCAGATAGGAGATATAAAAGAGCTTAGATTATTTAAAAAAAAAAAGTTCAAATGATAAACCTTATACGAGTCTACAGATCTCACGTGCATAATTTCATTTGTACTAGTTACTTTTAACGATTAATTACTTTTCATACGATTGTTACAGTCGTGTTGCAGCTGTTAGTACTTAGATAAGATTCCTACAGTTGCAAAGACCTAAATGTCAAACCGAATAACATACTCTTTAAAAGTGAATGACTTGTCCACTCCCTCCTAAAATGCCTCATTTAAACACACCCCTACATCTCCATGTCACAATGTGTATTTATTTTCGCCCAAATATTCACACAAAGAAAGAAGGCGGAGCGCTGTAGTGTTGCTGCGGGCGCCATGTTCTGGAGAAGCTGTTTTCGTTGCAAAAGTGGAACTACTTCTTTGTGCTTTTAAAAGAGGACACAACTAGAAATATTAAGCGGTGTTCACAACACTGTTCCAGAACAGTTCAACACAAATATTAGAGTGTGTTCAGTGCACTTTATGGAGGACTGAACCTGACAGAGTAGCCTATGCTGGCTGTGCACAGAGACTACATAAAGAACAGTCTGGTGCTTCTGACTCCCATTTATCGGGTTATTTTACGCTACCCATCAAAAGTTTAAGGTCAATAAATCCATTTCTAAACAAAATAATCGTTTTTAGTACTTTAAAATGATTAACTGCAATAAAACGTTTTTTATTTACATGATGTGTGTACGGTGTATATTATATTATGTATATATATATACACACACATTTCTAATTCATATTGTTGATATTATACAAACATGTTTTAAATGCATACTTTTAAAAAAAATATATGTGTACTGTACACATAAAACACTAGTGCTGTCAAAAGATTAGATTGCATCCAAAATATTTTGTTTATGTAACACGAGTGTGTATGGCGTATATATACACATACATATATATACATATATATATATATATATATATATATATAAATACACACAAACATGCATGTATATATTTCAGAAAACATTTTTTTACATATTAAACACTTTATACAGTATATTTAAAATATAATATATACATTTATGTGTATATAATGTAATATTTTTTCAAAATATACACTGTATGTGTATTTATATATACACAAATATACACAGTGCACACATTACGTAAACATACTTTTAATTTGGGATGCAACTAATAGTTAAAAAAACCCTGAAAAAACACTGAATTAAAACAACATTAAACTGACTTTAAATGTATGAACTTTGCTGCTTTCTGTAAAACAGCTGCATTTAACACTGATAATAATCACGAATGTTTCTTATGCAGCAAATCAGCATGAAGACTGAAGACTGGAGTAATGATGCTGAAAATTCAGTTTTAACCATAGGAATAAATGACAGTTTAGCACACGTTCACAATGAAAACATTTTAAAGGATGGCTCACTTTTCATTGCAGGAACTACATGCCAACACACCTAAAGGATTTCCTTTCAGACAGAACAGCAAAGCCATGGGTAAATTGATGCTTTCGTACAAGTTTGCTGATTCACTCTCGTGGCAGGCTCTGTGCACTGCTTAAAGACTGGGTCTTTTTCCTCCCTACTTTTATGAATGCAAATTAGCAATAAAGCTGCAATTAATCTGCCTCTCTGCTTGTGCATGACAAAGATTTGAGCCTTCCAGAACCCATAACTGTTATTAATAGGGAATCTTCCTCCACTTACCAGATTAGCAGGGAAGGACATAATGTGACACTAATATGATAAACTCAAAAGGCCTGCGGTAGCTTTCTCTTATCTCTGTAGGCTGCTCAGAATTACTGTGTAATCCTCAGAGTTTGTTGACCCATATTCACTATTGCACAATGCACCGGCAGGCTAATGGAGGCCGAAGGGCAGGTCGCAGATGGTTAAAAGGAAGCTGTCGTTTTTCTTTTTTTTTTTTTAGTAAGAGAAGTTATGTCATGTGGTCAGCATGAGGGAACCCAGTGACATGACACCCCATGAAGGCTGGCACCTTGTCAGCTGTTGATGCAGATGACTCATATTCATCTCAGTCAGCAATGCCATTCTTTGTACAGAGACGCTGTAACGCAGGCCCCTGAGTGCTTTGTAAACACACTCACCTTTCCACATGCATTCATGTGGGTGCTCTGATGGAAACAGCAAAAAAATGTATGAAATGCAACAGCATGCTTGTCTACCCTACTAGTGCATTAGGAAAACTAACCATGGCTTTATTAGCCTGCAGTAAAAGTGTAGCAGCATGCTTTTTGGTGCATTTATAGTTTACTACAAATACCAGGGTTAAACTATGGATAGCGTAGCAAGACCACGGTTAATTTGAGGTTACCATGGTTTAATAGCAATCATGCATATGTTTTTTTTTTTTTTGGTTGTATTTGTAGTTAAACCAGAAGGGGAGCTTAGAACTGCCTGAAAGCCCAATGCTCAAGTTTTTTCACTGAGGACAAACTGTGTTGAACACACACACACACGCACGCACACGCACGCACTTACCTTGGTGACAACATTTTCCTCTAGTCCAATTTGGAGTTGGCATCCCGACCCGGGACAGATGCACCGTGATGACGCGTCAGCGGAGCTGCTTGCATTATCGACGCTGATATTAAATATCGGCTGCGTGAGATTGGGCGAAGGATCGCCGTTATTCCGCTGCACTTGCGCACAAGTCGGCTCAGCCAGGAGAAAACTGTCCGAAAATTGGCTGAAGCCGATAAAAATGGCCGGGATCCATGTTAAAACGATCAGCTGTTTCTGAAATCTCCCGAAGCCGCCCACGCTCGGCAAAACGCCGGCGTCGATCCGCGACAGCAGATCGGGCGATGTATTAGTCTCGGGGGTAACGAAGCCGTTCTCCGGTGGATGGGGCTCGATGTCCAGCTGAGACACGGCCATCACCGTCTCGCACATACCCAGCTACCGCAGCACGGTTCGCTAATGCGTCAGAACCGTGCGCGATCCCCGTTCACGCTGGAGAAAAGAGAGCTCCGCGTCCGGTGCTCAGGGAGTGGTTGGTTTGCGTGTCTTCACCCGTTCCAAAGGCGTCACGAACCGCTCGCGATCAATCAATAGACAAAAGTCACCGCTCCACTATCCAAACACGCTCCTGCTCAGAAAAATAACAACAGCGGCGGGTTCAAGGAGAGCGAGGCGTTTCATCGGCACGCTGCCGATCCGTGCCCATTCCCTCCGTTCGCAGCCACAGGTAACACACCTGTCCCAGCCACGCACCCGCGCCGCGCCGCGCGTGACATTACATTCAGACGTGCGTCATAATCCACTCGCGAGCTGAGGAATCTCTCAGTCTGACACAAACAAGCTCGTTATTTCAGCTCGTAATCGCTCTATACGCTCGCCCGTGATCATATAGACCGAATAAACAGGGCGGAACTCCTCCTGAACGTCCCCTCAACAACACGGCCATTGGATGGCATTGATTACTCGACTTCACACGCCGGCATTTCTCTTTATGAATATATTCAAGTATAGTATTGTAAGTATAAGTAGCTATGCGCCTTAATAAGCGTTGAATCAAAACATTTAGTAGTGTGTAGCTATTTTTCGTTTTGCAGTAACTGCTGCCATCTATCGCCCCAAGCTGGCAGAAATCATTTAAATGACAATCCCTAAACTCTCTACTGATCTCAAGCTCAATTCCTGGAGGGCCAGAGCTTTGCAGAGTTTACCTCCCATCAGCTTGGCTGGAAGGTTTCTGAATATACCAGCCTAAACCCATTCAGAAGCACCTGTGCTTACATACAAACACAAACATAAAACGCTAGTTTTAACGCAAAGTGTCAGATGGAAATCTTCGAGTATAGCCTACTCTGAAAGAAGAGTCCCTGGGTCATAACCTTTCAAAAGGTATACAATTTGGGTGCTACCTTTGGGTACTAATATGCACCCTTGAGGAGTAAATAAGGTACAAAAGTGTGCCTTTTGAAAATGTACTGCCCCACTGACAGCTTTTCTTCCTCTCTAGGGAGTGTTGTGTTGTGTTTTCGGATGTATTATGCAATTATATGATACTATAGACAGCTGGGGAGTAAGTGGTTACATTTAATTACAAAATAAATATAACTGTAATTAAATAACAGTTACTTATGAAAATGTTACATTTGAGTTTTATAAACACTTGGATATACAGATTTATTTGATTTCTTTCCTGCAGGAGATCAGGACGCAAGCTTATTTTGTAACAGCTTTCCTGTTTTATTTTTGTATTTTATTAGTTTTATGCATTTACTTTATTTAGCAAAGCAAAGCATGGAAAAGATTTGATTTCAAAAGCGAGCTTGTTATGGTCTCAAATCTGTATTTAACCTCAGAATGACCCCAAAGTTAGTCTGATTTTGTGACTGTGCTTTAAAATGAAATAATAAAGGTGATGAAGGCATTTAAATCAGAGTGGTGCGGTACCTTTTCAAAAAGAGCATCTTTGTACCTAAAGAGTCCATGTTGGTACCTTTATTAGTACTTAAAGTGTACATATTTGAGCCTAATAGGTACAAAAGTGTAAAAAAAAAACAAAAACAGCTTTTGTACCTTTATTCCTGCCTGGTTCACATGTTTTAAATTTTGAAAAGTAATAAAAAATGAAATAAATTGTAACTAAATAATTGAAAAACGTTACACAGCTTACTACATTTTAAATGGGTTAACTTGGAATCTGTAACCTATTAAACTTCCAGAGTAACCCGGCCAGCACTGATATTAAAGCATGATTTGAGTAAGCCTGCCATCTAGTGGTGACTAATAGTGTTACAGCAATTGTCTTTATAGTAATTATGTTTCCGGAAGAAAGCCAACTTCCGCAGAGTTTAAGGTTGAAGTTGGACTCCTTTTATACCAATAATAAGACACATGTTAAAGGTTTGCTTGGAGAACATGTTTTTACTTCTATTTACGTTCAGTTTGCTCAATTCATTGCTGAACTGCTTCTTTATTCATTGATCGACAAAGTAAAAGGGAAAGAGAAGATAATAGGCAGTACAGTACAGTATTTTATTCTTGTTTTGTTTATGCAGTATATAATTGTTTGTTCTTTATTAATGTAATGGACAATGCTTTGGGAAGGCATGCCAATAAAGCTCATTTGAGTTTGAGAGAGACTCCAGTAGGATCTTATTTCATGTCAAACTAGGAAGAGTAAATATTTGCTTGCTGGTTTGTTCATGTCAGTTAGTCCTCGAGGACGGATTGAGTCTGCTTAGATGGTTTACTCCACCATTGCCATCGGTCAGTTATGTTACTTTGTGACTGTAACCTTGACATCACCCCTTGCTTTTATTATGTTTACACTGAATGTGTGAACATTCACCTGTTAGGACAGACAAAGAGACACAGGTCACACCCTTTTATTAAAGTCTTCAACCTTTGAGCCCAGCCATGAGTCATGAACTCAGTCATGTGATACAAGGCGCTGTTTTACTGACTTCTTTCACAGTTTTAATTGCTCTACATTATCTCTTTAAAAAAAACACAAATATAAAGAAAGCAGCTGTCACACAGAGAGGTTGCAGTAATAATAATATAATTAAAATCTTAGTAATTATAAAAATTATAAAGTTTTAAAAAAAAAAGACTTAAATGTCCAAATTAATTAATTAATTAATTTTGTCAAATTTGCAGAATATGCATAACTATTTAAATTATTATAATTCAGAATAGTTTTGTGGATTCTGACTTTCAATTAAATTCCAATGTTCTCTCTCTCTCTCTCTCTCTCTCTCTCTAGTAGCTGTAACACAATACAGCCAACTTTGCATTAAGACAATACAATCAAGACAGATTTAACACTCTTTGTTCTCAGGTTAGGTGTTAATTGCTTAATTACAATATCTGTAGATCCTTATTCGGTTTCCCATTGTTTTGTGCTCCATAATTGTTTATGTTATGTACAATTAAGTAACTAATAACTGTTTACGTTTTGCTGAAAACAGGAATATAATATACTATGTACCGACAGGTTCCCACTGAGACCCCGAAGGACAGCTATCAAATGTTAAAAAGTATAAGTAGTGTCAGGTTTTGTGTATTTTATGTTTCTGGAATCTTTCCAGACTATGATTTATAATGCTAGTGTTTGGTATATACTGACAGTATATCAGCACGCTCTGGAGGAGCTACTGTCTCTTGTGATTGCGTAAGAGTGAACATGGGCTAGTCTTTGCTGGCTGATGAAATCATTAGGTTTGCGTCATCTGTTGTAGAATCTGATGAGTTAGCATCTGGTGTGTGAAAGTGTGAAGCGTTGATGACAAAGTGACAGACCGAATCACTGGATGGTGTCTGTGAAAGCAGACCGATGTCACGGAAAATCCATTCGTGCTTCTCTATGCAATTTTCTGTGATACGTTTCTAGTGAAATAAACCAAACATGCCTGTGTTCTCCTGCTATAAGAGGGAGAATTAGCCGCTAAGGGTGTGTCAGAATAAAGTGAGTAATGTGTTGTCATAAAAAAGGCTTACGCTTAGATAGAAACACAACAGAGCAGGTGTAGACATGGGGGTATTTGAGCAGCCACGCCTGAACCGTAGAGAGGCTCTGGGAAAGAAAGAGAGAGGCGTTGGCTCACCTCTGTGACCCATCCCTGGCAGCACCTGGAAGATATGTTCTGTCGAGCAGTTACTGTAAAAACACATGTCTGGATAACTCAGAACTATCCATGCATGAAAGCTCGATACAGGTTCAAAATTGTAGTAAAATAAAGGGTGGCCTTAGCTATATTCTTTAATCGTTCGTCTATAAACTTAGCTATTTACTTGAGGAATATTATAGATATGTGTTGAAGTTAGTGAAATAACAGTAATATGTCTTAAAGGAACAGTTCACCAAAAAACAAACAAACAAAAAAAAAGTCGTCATTTACTCACCCTTTAAACCTGTTTCGTTCTTTCTCCCGCTGAGCACAAAATAAGATATTGTGAAGAATTTTAGTAGCTAAACAGTTGATTTCTGCCATTGACTTCCATTGTACTTCATACTGTGGAAGATAATAGACACCGTCAAGTCTATGTTCTTCAAAATATCTTCTTTTGTGTTCAGCAGGAGAAAAGCACTCATGCAGAATAGGACCAAGTGAGGGGTGAGTAAATGGTGACACAATATTCATCTCTTTAAGGGGCGGTTACAGCACTCTTTCGTTCCCTTAGGCTCATCTGATATGTCAAAATGCCTCGCCTTGACAGTAGACAGGAGGCGGCTACAGTCAGGGAGGAGTGAAACAAGCGTCATGATGAACCGCTCACTCTTCTCGTAGAGGATCAGTCAGACAGATATCGTGTGATTCACACCCGTGTGCTTTCTTGCTAATACATCGGATATTATTTCAATTCTGTTGCTGTTATATGTGACCCTGGAGCACAAAAGCAGTCATCAGTAGCAGCTCAGGTATATTTGTAGCATTAGCCAACAATACACTGCATGGATCATAATTATGGATTTTTATTTTAGGGCAAAAATCATTAGGATATTAAGTAAAGATTACCTATGTGTCCCATGAAAATATTTTGTACATAAATATTTTACATGGAACTTAATTTTCGATTATTAATATGCATTGCTAAGAAATTAATTTGGACAATTTTTAAAGACGATTTTCTCAATATTTAGATTTTTTTGCACCTGTATATTATAGATTTTTAAATAGTTGTATCTCGGCCAAATATTGACCTATTCTAACAAATATCAATAATGGAAAGTTTATTTATTCAGCTTTTAAATTATGTATAAATCTCAATTTAAAAAAAGACCCCTGTGACTGGTTTTGTGGTCCATGTCACATATAAAAATATGTTTAGTTTTTCATTTCATTTAATTGTTTAATTTACCCCCCAAAAACATGGTTTCCATTCATATTTATTTTGAAACACACACACACACAAACATTCAATATTTCATACGCAGGTCCCACTGTGTATATTTAGGAATATTTATAAATCTTTAAACCAATGAGAATTAAGCTGTGTTGTCAGCAAATCATTTTTATCATACTTGTAATGAGTGCACTTTTTTTTGCCACATTTCAGCATGACATCACGATGGACCACACGTTAACTCTTATGCATCTCATGGTGATCACTGGCGATTGGTTTAGTGCAGATCTTGCTCATCCCAAACAAGCCTGACTTCCATTCATATGCAGATAAGACAGAAAACTCAAGCTCATGTGAAATTCACGGCATTACAAAGTTCAAGTTTGCTAAACTCTGCACCGTGAATACGTATCACGTCAAGACGTGTAACCAAGTGAAGATAAATGCCACTTCATAACACTTTGCTGAATTAAAAATGCTAATTCTAAGCCTGAAGTGTCACATCTTTGCTTTATTGAGAGGATCAGGATGAATGAGCAGAGAATATATGGGCTGAATGGCTTTGTGTGCCTTTGCTTGGTGATCTCTTTGCTAGGTTTGTAGATTTATTGTTTTATTACGCTGTTTATTGTTTCTGCGAAAGTTCCTGACAAGACAGAGTCCAGTTTTGTCAGAAAATCAAGCCAGTCTTACAATAGTGGTTTTGTTAATACCAGTGTTGAACTCTTACCAAGTGGCAAGGGCCCTTTGTGGTCACACAGCAAGTTGGGGATGCCGATTAAGAGATGGCTTGACTTGAATTATTCCCATCTCAACTTCCTGAAAACATGGCGACAACAATCAAATATAACTCAGACCAAATCAGTGATTATGCAATGTCTAGCTTTGACAAATTGTTTGAACACTTGAATACAGCTTAAAATTAGTTTGACACTGGAAAAAAGGATATTGGGAATTTCTCTTAACACCAGTATCCCATGAAATGATGGCCTTAACCACTTGCTACAATCTCTACATCGAACAGGACTCACAGAAGGCCATAATGTGCCATTGGACAAGTGTAGGTATAGTCTCTGGGCTTCAGCTTGGGTCATGGGTAGGTGAGCCTCAGCTATCTCTTGGGACAATCCTTCATGTTTTATTCGGCTCCACCGCATAAAGGATGCCATTGTGCCAAGGCTGGCTGGGGGTATGTAGAAGGGGCGGTGTAGTCTTGAGACTAGGGTAGGGTAAGTAGGAGTTGCTTGCTTTTTCCCACAACTTTGTTACTTAATAATGTTCTGCATGGTCAAGTGGTGAGTCTGATGGCAGTGGCATCTTTCACAGACTGCTGGGCCTTTTTGCAGTGAGAGAAAGGAGCTGGATTTCTTTACAAATAAGCCTTGAACATGAAGTGTTGTGGAAGGTTGGACAGGAACCAAAAAGTTCCTTGTAGTCTGGAGCACACAGATGAAGGTCCTTCGCTTTTTTAAAAATCCTCTTTTTTTTTTCTAAAATCAGTGTACTGTGTTTATTTGAAGACAAAAGTCCTCTATTTATGTTGTCCGGAAACTTCATGAAGTGAATCGTTCTTCCAGTTAAATGAAGTGCTGAGAGACAATATCAATATATGGCCTGGACCACTATAAAGTCTCCTTTACGCTAGTCACCCAGTCTTACAAGCCAGCTCCAATAATTGTAAAGTCACGGCAGTTCAGTCTGCATGCTGAGGGCCATCGCCCCGGGGCATCTGGGTTTGGAGCTGATAAGCCCTTACTTCGGTCGAAGCACCTGAGGGATGTCCGGTAGGCCTGCTGCTTGTTTGTAAGTGGACCTACACAGCCATACACTATCAAACTGACAAGCCGTCCAGGGATGAGGAAGCAATTTGAAGGAATAACAAAAAAACAAACCAAAACAAGAGGACCTTCTTTCCAAATAAGTTAGCTAGGCTAACAACAAAAATACTAAACAAAAACTGAATTGAATTGACTTCTTGACAACACAAATATTATTACAAATAATAATAATTATTAAAATAAACTGCACACACTCACTACATCTTCAAAGGTCAGACAAAGTTATATTTACAGGATATGCAATATTCATAATAATGGACAAAATTTAGCCAAAAACTGTTTATGATTGCACTTTACTATTGTACCATTATCATCAAAACTCTTGACAATAATCGCTTTCCTCAACTACTTCTCACAATATTTTGCAAGCTCCTTCATGGCCAACAATCACACAAGTGACATGCTCCGAGAGAAAAAGAGAGGGAGGGAGAAAAGGAGTAACAATATGACGCCTGAGATCACAATAGGTCTGTAATCATTTAGGAATTTTGTACCAATTAAAAAAATAACAGTGGACTGTCACATTCATAGAAAGCAGTGCAAGGACTGATATTATTCAATTACAGGCATTGTTTTCCAGTTTTGAGTCTCATTTACAGATTTACAGTCTTTTAGGATTTCGTTTAGTTGTAGTATGTTGTTGATATTCAGCATCTTTGATAGTATGGCTTTGTTGTAATATGCTCATCAGAGAAAGGGTGGTATGTTGGGCCTTTCTTGTTTTCTAATGCTTTACTGTATGTGAATGGTGGCAGTCTTTCAGTCGCTACATTTATAACTTAGGCAAGTTTGTGCATGTGTAGGCTCTTGCCAGAAGTGCAACAATTAACTATACTGAAAGAAATGAATTCAGAAAATTATTAAGGGCTTGACTGGTGTGTCTGTAGGTGTGTGCCACTCTTGTTAAACCAGATTAAGAAACACCGTGTTCCCAGTCAGAGACGGCAATCAGCAAGTATGCACACAATGACGTTCTTTCAGATAAAGAAAAGGTCTAGCTTTAGGATTTAAAATTGAAATACAATCATTACACATAAGCATTTTTATAGCACTTTTTCGAAGTGGTTTACAGAAAACATCTCAGGTCCCTATAATAATGTAAACAAGACAAAAATAATAAAACAGAGCTAAATCATATCTCACTGCTGTGTTCTGTGTCTTTATTTAGTTGCAGAAAGTTCACTGCAATATAGACGTTCATGCTGTCTGTGCACACCAACCTTGATTTGGGAGCATCTAGAGGATCTGGCAGAGCATTTGGACCCCGTGCAACCAAATTATATGCATGAGCTAATTGAAATATATAGTGTTTAGGTTAAATGGTAATGGGCCCAGCATTGAGCCTTGGGGGACTCCACCCTGTCACATGATGCCTGGAGGTGTGTACATAATGACACATGTCCTTGTCCCCTATTTAGGACCAAAATATGCGAAATACAACACAGATAACATTCTTAGCTATTTTACTACCCTTGCATAAAGCAGAAGCCATGTCAAGATTAGTGATTGGAAAACTAAGCTGATCATTTCTAAAAACAAACAAAAAACATAGGGGTATCATAGTAACGGCGTTTAGTTTTCTGAAGCGGCTGGATTAATAGAACCTAAGTTTTAACTGTAAACTTTAATTTGTTAAGAGATAAGGATTTGAAAGAAGGATTTTAATCAGATCTTCAGCTGGTCTTTAAAACGGGAGATTTGCGCCTGATGAACAGGTATCAAACTAAAACTAAACTGGTTGGTTGGGTAAGCTTGTGTAAGAGCCTTGCTGTGTTGCAAAATTTCATGGGTAGAATGCTAAAAAATCATAGTGTGCGTGTTGACACATACTATGTTGCAATAAAAGCAATAGTTTCAATAATTATAGTTTTTAATGCTGAGATGTGAATTTAAATTATGAATCAATTTCAGTTTATCAGATTTAACATCTGTTCCTAACTTTGCCACACCAAATGCTAAATCAATGCAATATGACATTATGCATAGTACATTTCACTTTTCAAACAGGCTAATGGCCAATTACCAACTTTTTGGACTACCGCTATACTACAGTCTTTTCCAAGTTAACCTGTCAAGAACCTCCCTGTAATCACAGAGCACTGTAAAGGGTGTGTGAGGCAGGGTGAGGTGGGTGTGTCACTCTACTGTCACACACACACACACACACACACAGGAGAAAGTCCTCTGCAGATTGAGTCTGCGTGTATTTGAGTCAGAGAGGGAGTGCTTTATGCTTCTTCTGATTTCCTGCAATCACATCATTTACTGATACAGTTTTACTTCTTACAGATGTGAGATGTGCATGTTTCCCATTTCAGCGATCGTTATGATATGAGATACCTTTGACATACCATTCAGTCTCTTTGTCTCTAGATAGATAGATACATACACACTGTAGATGGATGGATGGATGAATGATTGACATATATAAGTTTTAATTAAAAAATTGAAAAATTAACCAATTAATCAAAAATAAGTCATTTCTTTAAAACAAAAAACAATCTCCAGCTCTTAATAGAATGCATGTGCAGCTTTGTGGAGGAAAAACTTTTAAACGTTTTTAAGAGTTGTAGCAACTTCATAAAAAGTAAATAAAAACAAATAAAATAGAAAAAAAAAATTAGCTTTTGCAAGTAATAAAAAAATAATCAAACGTGCACACACACACACACAACAAGTTTATTTTACAGGACATGTCCAGCTTTTGATAGAATGTGCTGGTTGTTGGCTGTGATTCAAGTAGTGGAAAAAAAAAAAACTCTGAAAGAAATGATTTAAGCATAAAGAGAAAATCCTTATTTAACGATATGAGAGAATTCCGTGGGAAAGAGAGGATGACGAATATCGCGCCTCCTGAGCCGCACCTCATGGGAACTCTGTCAGTGAAAACACGCAGGTGTGGTCTAACTGCAAAACCGGAACTATCCAGAGCGCAGCGGCCAGTATCCGCGCAGTCCCCGCCGCGCAAAGACGCGCAGCAAGAGCACAGCGGAGCAGCAGCACTTTCATAACTTCCCTTGAGCTTTCTTTAGCTGAGACCGGTCGCAGAATTGGTGCTGCAGTCTTCCACAGAGATGAGTTTGTCCGGATCTCAGACCAGACTCCACATGATCGGCCGCAGATCCAACTCCCGGCCCGATCTGACCGCCGTGGGCTACAGTTTACCCCGGAATGAAGGCGCGCAGTACTACATGAGTGGAAATGGATTCCAGTCTGACTTCAACGATGGCTACACGCAGACAGTTACACACACATTCTCCAGAAACTCACAAGGAGGAGGTGGAGGAGGACAGAGGTAAGTTTCCATTTATAAATTATCCAGTGTTTTATTGTTATTTATAAACAAAGTCTGCATTTAAAAAGTAAGAAAAAGAGCTTACCTGAGCTATAGCATATACGTCCATTAATTAATTTCTGTTTGTGATATTTCTATTATATTAAACTTTTTTAGTTGGTAGTTAATTGAAAGAGCTCATTAAGTCCACATCTATAAAATAATAATATTTTAGCTATAAATATTTAATATGCCACGCATGGCCATCATGCCTATGGACCTTGCATGTATTGTGCATTATTGTTATGTGGTCACATCAAACAGCGCAAATAAAATTGTTGTGCACGTGAACATAGTGCATATGTACTTTGCATGTGCATGCATTAAAATGATTGGAATTCAAAATCAAGCCTAGCTTGTTTGTTTTTCACCACAACATGTGAAATACTATTCCCGTTTGAGAATGTTCTGATCTATCTTTAGTCTATTATATATAATTTATATATATATATATATATATATATATGTAAACATTATACATTTGTTTGCTTTAAAATATCTTAAATGATTAGTGATAATCAAATACATTATCTTTAAAATTTTTGTATGTATTGATTTATATATTTATTTATTTTTTTTAGCATGTTGTCCATGTCTGTTCAAAAAAGAGCTCAAATGCTTTACCAAGACTGCATAGGCTGCCTGAACCGAGCACAGAGCGTCCTCGAGAACGTATGTGTCATTTTCACACGCACCTCACACACAGCTTAATGCTTTCCGCACGTTTCTAACATTTCTTTCTGATCTTTTTCTGCAGATGGGTTCAGCAGCTGAAGTGGATAAAAACATGAATGCGGCAGCGTCTCTGATGGAGCAGATGAGTAAGATCGCAGTGGACTTACGCAACGCCGGTCAGCCCAATGAAATGATCATGCGAAGGTGATTATGTCTTTTCAAATAAATAAATAAAACCTGTTAGTATGCTGGGCTGTACACTTCACCATACAGCCCAGTCCACTATGAGCAAAGTGTCATAAACCAGAAATCTCTTGTGAACTTTGTTCAGCAGCAATGGGTGTTTTTTTCAACTGAGCACCAGCAATGGTGTTTTTTTACATTTTTTGGCCATGTGGAGATGTCTAAAATCAACTTATGCGTAATTAAACACTTACTGGAAAAGGTTTTGGTTTATACACAATACAGTGCATGTCTCATAATTCATCTCAAGCATGCCAGTCACTGACATTGTTGTCCCTTTGATAAAGTACACACAGCATTTTTGAAAGGATTAAAAAAACAGAAATACCCTGATATTTCTGCTCAAGTAGTGAAGCGGATTGAAAGCAGAGCGTCTAATCCTCGATCTGTCTTGCAGTCTGGACGAATGTCACGCCATTCACTCAGAAATACGAAACTCCATCACGGGCACCACTATCAGGAGGACCGCCGTTGGAGGCCAGCGGATCATCGGGTCAGAGGTCGTCTCATGGGATGACCCTAGCAAGAGCTTCCAGGAGGCAATCGCGTGGATCAAACAGAAAAAGGTCTGTCTCTGGGCTTCGGTTTAAAACAGCACACCTCCTATTCTCTTGCACAGCAGTCAAAGCTAACGTTACATTTTTTGGAAATACAAGTGCATATGACTGAGAAAATCTTTCAATGCATTTACTTACTAAACACAAAGCAGTTAAACCGATGAGTAACTAGCGGTTGTGTTATTTCCATGTAATCACATGCAATTGAAATGGCACACTTTAGGTAAATGTGATGCAATTTAACGGCACTAATCTCAGTCTCAGCTGTGTTTTAAAAAAACATGTTGGTTTTGCGGTGTTGAACTACTCTAGACTGTGTTATTAGCTTGTTTGTTGGACCAAAATTGAGTAATGTGTTAACTATCATTAGAATGAATTACTTTTTTTCTGCTAAAACACAAAATAAGATGTTTTAGGAATACTGGTGACCAAACAGTCCTCTTTTTCCAAACCAGCTACTGTTTGGTCACCATTATTCTTCAAAATGTAATTGTTTTCAGAAGAGGAAGGAAATTCATACAGGTTGAGTAAATGATGATACGTTTCTATTTTGGGGTGAACTACGAGTATTACAAGAAATATTCCAGATAAGTGCAAGATATGCTCATACTGACTTCATCTATTTTATATTTGCGTGATAAACCTCCAGAGTAAGTGTGAAATCATCTTGGCTCAAACCGTAGAGCTTTTGTGGGAGCTTCTTTTTTTTGACGTTGACTACCAAAGCAGATCTGTCTCCCAGTTTGTCTCCTGGGCTGTCGGGAAAATAGCAGTGAGTGGAGAAGACTGAGGGGGGGGTTTACAGACCGTTACAGCCTATGATGACAGCACTTCCCTGGAATTTACTCTCACAGCTCAGCCTCCTCCTCAAGTCCAGGCCGGTTCAGTGTCTGTGAGGGGAAGCATTCGTGCTTATCTCACACTTTCGGATTGACTGAGATCTGACGCATTTCCAAACAGAGAGAGGGAGAGGAGTGTGTGTAACTTGTTGTGACTTGTGATGCGTCCGCACCTACAGGAGCAGACACACCCGGTGTTTCTGTACACTCCCACCACACACACACCCAGCGCTTGTCCTTTAAAACAAATGACTGGCAGAAAATGCAAGACAGGGTTTCTGTGGGTCCTTCCGCAAATGAAGGCCTTAGAAGTCGTAAATCAGAGCAGAAACCCTTAAACTTTCATCATATGCTGCATGCACTGCAAAAAAAAAAGGATGAATGTTGTCCTCTGTGTTTTTGTTTTCAGTCCAAACATGCTTAAGATGCAGAAGTAAAATGAAGAGTTTAAATGAAGGTAGTTGTGCTTGAAACAACAACCGATATCCATCAGCGGGGTATGCAAACTAGTTTTAATCAAATTTAATTACTTGACTTATGGCAGATAGTTGGAAGATATGTGTTCTTGTTTTAATCGCAATTAACATTCCACAGAATACAAGACATGTCTTCTTGCGTTTTAAGTAAACAAGTCTTGATTTAAGACATCCTCACTGGAAAACAAGACAGAAATACTCTGGTAACACTGTAGAATAGGTCACTATTAAATGCTACTTTTCCTTCAATAAATTCTTAATTTGCTGTTTATTAACAGTTAGTGAGGTAATTGTTAAGTTTAGGTATTAGGAATGTAGAAAAAGACATTAATATGTGCTTAATTACCACTAATAAATGGCTAAAATTTGAGTAATAACAATTTGATTCTCAATACTAACTAGTTACTTATAAGCATGCCTATTGGCTGTTTATTAGTGCTTATAAAGCCCTAAACACGACCTCATGAACAATTAATAATCAGCAAATTATTGAAAGCTGTAGTTGATAGTTTGTTAAGAGAGAGAAGTGGAGCTTAAAGCGTGACTATTTTTCTCTTTTGTCTGGCCTTCTTCCAGAAACCCTGCAAGACTTTGATTGCAGTGATAGTTGTTTTAGCTGGGATAACTGATTCGCTGTTGTGTTATCAGGCCCACTCAGGCTCTTTGCTTGTTTATCTGTCTTTTATTTCTTAGTAACCAGCCATATACTGCATGCTGAGTTTTTATCATCTACCTGAGACACACACAAACACACACACACACACACCCCTGCACAGTTCAGCACCAGTAAGACAGAGCATGCTTTGTTTCGCCCGAGCAGGAAAAGTGGAGGAAAAAAAAACAGGGAGTGTCTATAGTGAAAGAAACCAAGACAAAGGCAGTGAGAGTGACTGGGGTGTGACTCTCAGAGAGGTTTGTGCTCTTATCTGTGAGCTCTGTCAGGACGAATGCTTCAAATGACTCCACAGTCAACAGCGCGGCCCTCCTGCGGACCCTGATCCGGATTCCCAGACCTTACATAAGAAGCCACGAAACTGATCTGAGGTCAGAGTGAAAGCAGCACTTACTGTAATGATTAAGCACTGCCACCTAGAGGCTATAAATCACACCAATTATTAACTTTCCTTTAAACATCCACACGCTTTGCAGAATATCACATTGAGATTAAACGGTGAGCTTGAAAGTGTGTCGTTTATTGAAACACAGAAGGAATGTCTTCCCAAAACAAGCACTGCGTATTCTTGTTTAATCGTGATGTACTCCGCTGACCCGCTGGGCTGTTGTGCAATGGGGTTTTTTTTTGTTTTCTTTTGGTTCTTTCTCTGTTTGTGCTTCAGAAGCTCAGATGTGTCTTATATGTGCTGTCAGAGAGCTTTTACTGATATAATCAGGAGTTCAGGAATGCATGGGGAACCCCGTGGAAATGGAAATGCTTAACATGCAAAGAAAGACAATAACCGACAATGAGCCGAGGAAAAGGAAGGCTATATATAAACATGATAACGTTCAACTATTAGACGCAGACGAAGGTAGTCCCTAGTGTAGTGTTTTGAGACATAAATCTGCCAATTTTGGTAACACTTTAGGTCTCAACTAGCTGCTTATTACTAGAATATAATAATAATAATAATAATAAATTTTATTTGTAACGCACTTTTCATTAGCAAAATCTCAAAGTGCTACACTAAAAACAGCATCCACAAAATCTAAAGATCTCAAAATTACTAAATATAAAATCTCAGCAGTTCCTGAATAAATAAAATAAATAAAAAAATATTAGCCATTTATTAGTAGTAATTAAACACATGCTGTATTAATGGCTAATTTGAAATCCCTAATCTTAACAACTATCTCAGTAACTATTAATAAGCAGCAAATTAGGAATTTATTGAGAGGGAAAAGTCATAGTTAATACTGAATAAGTGTTCCTTGTTCTAAAGGGTTACCCAATTTTTATTCGTGCTTGTAGTTCTGAACCAAATTCTAATTTGAAGTCAAATGGTGGGCAGTATTAGCTCATTTGTGTGTGTGTGCGCGCGTGTGTATAATTATCTCAACATGCTGTAGTATAAGGAGTCATATAATATCAAAAACTGCTAATATGCAAATAAGAGAGATGAGAAAGTGTGGGGCTGAAGATTTCTGATGTGAAATAATGCTGACATTGCTGTGGCATAACAATGCTTGATAATTACGTTGCGCTGTCACACCCACTGGAACAGGTTGCTGTGGTTTTATCACATATGCTGATGGTTAACTCAGCGTTTGAGACTTTACACTTTCATTTGCCGTTTTGACCATGTTTGACCACATGAAGACATATAACAGTATCAGAAGACTGTAAATCAGCGGTCTAAATGTGTGTGTTTGCAGAGACTCATTGAGACCTCACCCTTCGGTGATGATGCAGAGACCATCAGCCAACAAATCTTCAACCACAACAAGTTTCAAAGTTCAATCCAGAGGAGCCCGGAGGTGGACCGAGCGCGGGATGAACTGGTATGTTGTGTGACTGATGGGGTGTGCTGCTGCTGTTGATTCACACTCTGTGCCACTGAGAAGAATGCATCCCCCTTCATTTGCTCGGTCCGATGGGGAATTTTGAATGTAGATATGATGTGGCAGTAACAGGACACAGCAGTGTTGTTTAAATTTAAATGAAAGTAAAATGGAACGACATTCGAATAAATGTTTCAAATGTTGTTTTCTAGTGTATTTCATTGATAAGATAAGAGTGACAAAGATGTACTGACTGAGACTTTCTGCTTCAGGTGCAGAGCAGAGAAAAGGGTGGACTCCACGCTCTGGACCAAGAATGGGACAGTTTACAGGTCAGCTAATCAGCATCTCTCGCCCACTGTAGGTGACTCAGTTCAACTGATGATACGTCGACAAATAGAATATAGGGTTTATTTCACTTGATTTTATGTTCTCTTGTTGCTTATTACACTGCAAAAAATGCTTTTCTAGTTTAGATTTGTCTTGTTTCCAGACCAAAAATCTGTTAAAATGTAAAAAATTTAAAATTAAAATTATTCAAAAGTCAAAATTAAGTTGAAATGAAACAAATTGATTATAACAAGCAAAATAATCTGCAGTGTAGTGAGAAAAATACTCTTGTTTTCTGTTTGAAATAAAATTATTTTGCTTGTTCTAATTTTTTTTCTTTATTTAAGAATTTCTAGATATTTTGGCTGGAAACAAAACCCCCAAAAATCTAAGCTAGAAAATAATTTTTTGCAGTGTAGCATGCATATTACTAAAATATTAGGTATTTATTAGTAGTTATTACGCATATATCAATGCCTTATTCTACATTCCTAATCCTGCCAAATACCTAAACCTAGCAACTACCTACTAACTAGTATTATTACGCGGCTCTCTGGAATGCTTGATTCTGATTGGTCAGTTGAGACATTTGCAGGTTCGTTCTTTTCGAATAATAACCGCTCCAAAGTAATAACGCATAGCCGGGACTACTTGTGTGTTTAAATCCCTCCGCGCCATCAAAGACTACCGTTTGGCGCCATCTTGTGACAAACACTGGACAACATAAGGTGCAATAAATAACTACAATACATCCGTTGTTATATATTCATATATAGATGTTATAAATTGTCTTACAGATGAATGTTAGTCACGTGGTACTATATCGTTTCGCGGAAGGATGAAAATGTTCATTTAAAACAAATACGCCAATAAAATGCTTCAAATTCATATTCATGTTCATTTTTTTTCTTATGTGGCAAGTAGCCGTGTAATAAGCGGGATAATATACAGGCAGCCGGTAGTTATCGCGAAATAAGCCCCTTCAGCGTGAAACAAGACCCTCCGCTACATTATCCCTTACATAATCAGCAAATTAGTCATTTATTGAGGGGAAACATTGCTGCAGTTGGAAAAGTGTTCCCTATTCTAAAGTGTTACTGATTGATTCACCTACTATTTTTTTTATAATTACTATTTACCACATTTTAGAATAATAGTGGCATTATCAAAACTATATACGGTAATGATCAAAATGAGAATATTAGTGACTATTTTAGACAGGTTTGACAGGTCAGTTCTCTCCAGTGTTTGAGGTTCCTCAGAGTAGCTCACATTCTTTCAGTCTGATCTTGTCTTCTCTGTTGCGTGTAGAAAATGTCGCATGCACGTGCGTCTCAGCTGAGAGACCTGCAGAACATCATCGAGGAGATCTCCTCTGCCATCATGTGGGTCAATGACAGAGAGGAGGAGGAGCTGGTGTTTGACTGGGGCGACAAAAACATCGACAACTACATCCCACGAAAACAAGAGAGCTACTCGGTGAGGAGACACGCACGATCTTCAGACAGCATCAAAGAATAGGAGAAGTGTTAAAAACTCCTGCAAGCTAATGTGAACCTTATTGTAAAGCGCTACCCAGATTTCATTATTTGTAGACATTTATCAATTTATCAGACACAAGTTTTATATCTCAAGTGATCAGACTTGTTAAATCCTAATTCTGCTCAATGCATGCAGTGATGAAATACAACATCAGCGGGCAGACATTAAAAATCACTTTCAGTATTTTCAAACATATTTAGCCTTTCATAACTATGATGATTTTAGCTTATACATTTTTTTACGTCCTTCCTGCCAGAAACTGATGAGTGATCTGGAAGAGAAGGAGAAAGATCTGAATAAACTGAAGGCGAAGGTGGACATCCTCCTGAGGAACCAGCACCCAGCTTCTGACAAGATAGAGGTGAGGAAACATCTTCGAGACGAGATCCTCCTTTACTCTAATAACTCAAAGACATGTGCTAATATGACTTTGAACTTATCCTTTTCTCTGGTCTTTTCAGGCTTATATGGACACACTGCAAACCCAGTGGAGCTGGTTACTGCAGATCACCAAGTGCATCCATATTCATCTGAAGGAGAACGCTGCTTACAGCCAAGTACGGCTTTGTCCTTTAATGCATAAAAAAAACAAAAAAACTTATACTGTATATATAGACATGTAAATACATAGTGTGTGTATTTACATAATAAATAGATATATTAAATCTAATATACAGTATATACATAATAAATATAGTTAAAGGTTTAGTCATTTTACTGTTTTTGTTATTTTTTAAATCTAGCAATAGATAATGTAACTATAAGCAACTATATCATTTTAATTCATGTCATTCAAGCATTCATTTTTTATGCTAAACAAACCCTGGTGCATTCTTAAGTGTTTGTGCAAATGTATTTAAGTTATTTTTATAATGGCCTGTTGTGTCTTTGAAAGCATCAGCGAAGATAAGTTATTTAGTTTTAGAAATTTAGAAATTATTTAGTTTTTAAAAATACATAATAATGCTGCTGTTATGTTTTTTTGGCTTCAGAGTGCTTGTTATATTCAGTGCATGGGTTACTTTAATGATACAGTATATGGTGTTTGAAACGTGAAAGCCACAGTCCATATTATTGTAACTGCATGAAAAAGAGCAACCAATCCTTTATTCAAAATGTCGCTTTTTGTGTTGTATGGAAAAAAAACTAATGAATGCAGCTGAACGGGAGCAAAATATGAAAGAATGTTTATTTTTGCACGTATTCCTTTGTAGTTCTTCAAGGAGGCCAATGAGACATACAGCAAGCTGCAGAAAGACCACGAGAGCATACGTAAGAAGTTCACCTGTGACAAAAACACACCTCTGGAGAATCTGTCAGAGATGCTCAAAAACCTGGAGGTGATTTTTTACTAAAATACAACACATGGCGTACTACAACGTACAGTAATTGCCTCCTGTATGTAAATATGAGGCGACTGCACTATGCAAATCACTGTGTGCTCAGAGAATGTTCCTGTTCCTCATCAGTGTGTAATAATAATTGTGCCTGTGTGTGTGTGTGTGTGTGTGTGTAGAAAGAGAAAGAGAGGATCATGGAGAGTAAGAGGCAGGTGCAGACCCTGGTCAGTAAGTCCAAGAACATTGTGTGTCTGAGACCTCGTAATCCAGAGGAGAAGAGCAGCAGCCCGGTCATCGTCAAAGCTCTGTGTGACTTCAAACAGGACCAGGTCAGTCGCTCTTACATGATGTCTCTTTATTATATATACTGTATATGTATAGATGGTCTCGTCGGGTGTAATGCACGTTTAAAAATCAAACTGAGTTTCTATATCACGGTATTTCTCAAGGAAGATTGTCTTTAGTAAATGTGATTTTCATTTCCTCCTGCATATATGTCAGAGTTTGTAAGCTCTTTTTCTACAGCCGTTACTGTGGAAACATCTCGTTTCTGGTGTTTAAAGCACCTCCTGCTGGCAGAGAATGAGTCTGCATTTTTAGCGAACATATTTCGCATGTTTTAAAAAAAAACATCATCTACTCTAGAAAGTACTTAGCTGTTGTTATTGAAGATAAGTTAGGGCCACAAAAGCTTTATTTATGTTGTTGTCGTTGAAACCATCTATATATATATATATACACACTAGTGCTGTCAAACGATTAATCGCATTAGATATAATATAAAATATAATAAAATAAATATATAAATGTGTTTACATGTAAATACTTTCAAATTGTATACTGTATCTGTGCGTTTAAATATAAACATAAAAAATAAACACAGCATAAACACATATATTAAGAAAAGGAAAACTTTTATTTTGAATGTGATTAATCATGATTAATCGTTTGACAGCAATATATACATATATATATATATATATATATATAAAAGGTCAAAAAAGTGTTTAACTAAGCATAATTCTGCTTTAAATTGTTGTTCTTCCCCCCTCAACATTTTAAAAATGTTTTCTGTTTCAATTAATTGCAGTCTTGTTTTTGTTTTTCTGAGCCAAAAATAAATATCACACGTTTCACCCTCTAAAATGTAATTCAGAATAACAACATTTAAGGTACATTTACAAGAAAAATCAATTTATTACACATTAAAAGATGAATTACTTTCACCCCAACTAACTAAAAAAATAAATAAATAAATAAATATATATA
>JAUMHP010000041.1:1389632-1402617 GCA_032361065.1 Enteromius trimaculatus
TATATATATATTTTTTTTTTTTTTTTAATTTCCCACTAACCTAGGTTTAACCTATTTACCCAAAAAAATTGAATATACTTCCTTATTCTTTTATATAATTTAATATGCACAAGTCAGGATAAGCATGTTGTTTGTATTTTCACATAAATATTTTCTTAAACTGACAATATAACATTATTTCAACCAACATTTCAACATTTTAATCTCCAAAATCCTTAAAGGTCGACACCTCACTTACATTTATAGTGCTTACTATGGACAGAAAATCACTTTTGGGAGTTTCTTTTAATGCAGACATTGAGTCTTTGATAAGATGCCGTGTTATTCAGAATGACTTACGATGATTTATTTCCAAAGCATGTTAGTTTCTGAGAACTGTCTATTTTCATAACATATGAGTGAAAAATCTTCAGTCGGTACATCACTAGCTTTACTTTATTTAATAAATTAAATATGACTTACAAATATGTGACCGTGCGACCAACCATCAGTAGATTTCTTTATTAATGTGTCTTTGCAATGTTGATTTATGCAATTTATGATGACATTGTAACATTTACACTACAAACCACATATTAACTGCCACTTTCATGCATTTTTTAACTATAGTAATATAATGTGACATGTAATTTCAAAGATGATGATTAACGTTTCTGTTACTCAGTTGGCATGTTCAGTAAGTGATTTCTCAACAGAGTAACAAGAAAATGTTGTTTTAACCAGAGACGTAGGAGGACAGTTGAAGAGTAACATCTGTTATTAAATATGATTTTCGGTCTCAAACACTGGTTTTGTTAAAGGCACAGTGCACCCCAAAATGAAAACCCTGTCAGCATTTAACGACTCACGTGTTGTTCCAAACCCTTAAGATTTAGTATCGTCTTCAAAACACAAATTAAAGTCATTTTTACTGAAACCTGGCAGTTGAATGTCACCAAAAATGTAGAAGGTTCAGAAAGGTCATAAAGCTGGTGTTAAATGAGTTTGTATGAAATGAGCAGTTTCCAAGTCTTTAGATGAGGCACATAAAAGCCTAAATTAAATCTGTTCATCGTCTCAAGTGATCATATCTCTTTAAACCCTTAGATTCATGGCGCCTTTATGACCGTTTAGGATTTTCTGTATTTTTACTTCTCATGTTAGGATGAATCACGTCCTCTTTTATTAGTCACTTTGAATAAAAACTCATCTAAATCTTTTCATTTTCCACACTTGGTAGTGAGATTTTTAAGTCAACACAAACAACTTGATTAGTAGTCACAAGAGTGGTTTAAAGCTAATACTTAATAATGAATTCTCTAGAAGCAGGATGTAAACATACATTGTTATGTGACCCTGGAGCACAAAAGCAGTCTTTAGTGGCACAGGAATATAGCACAGCAATAGCCAACAATACACTGTATGTTTTTCTTTAATGCAAAAAATGATTATGGTATTAAGTAAAGATCATGTTCCATAAAAACACTTTGTAAACTATTGTTTAATATGCATTGGGATTGAATTTCTTAGTATTTAGATTTTTTTTAGCGCCATCAGATTATAGATATTCAAATAGTTGTCCTAACAAACCAGATGATGCAATTGGCCCTCATGACTGGTTTTGTGGTCCAGGGTAACATATATTGTTTGACTTTTACAGAAAGGCATCCTGAAAGGGAACGAAGGCATCCTGAAAGACAACTCTCAGCGCAGTAAGTGGCAGGTGACTGGACCCGGGGGACTGGAAATGCTCATCCCGTCCGTGTGTCTGCTCATCCCACCTCCAAACCCTCTGAGCATCGGTCTGGCAAGCAAGTACGGCAAAAACACGCATGCACACAGATCACAGTGTGATTAACTGCATACTGACGAACCTCTCGCTCGACAGGAACGAGCAGTACTACGAAGCCATCATGTCCATCTGGAGCCAGCTGTACATCAACATCAAGAGTCTGATCTCCTGGCAGTACTGCATGAAGGACATTCAGTACATCAACTCCCTCACGCTCTCAATGGTACGACTGCATTGGCTCAGTCTTTCACTCCCTTTATGCGTTTTACTTAGCATTATGTCTCACCGCCTGTCTGTTGCAGCTGTCACAAATGCGTCCTGAAGAGTATCGCAACATCATTAAGAACCTGGAGCTCCACTACCAGGAGTTCATGCGTAACAGTCTCGGCTCTGAGATGTTTAGCGATGAAGAAAAGAGAAAGATGGAGATACAGTATGCAGGAGCTCAGTCCCATTACGACCAGCTGGTGATCCAGCTGCCCAACTACAGTAAGACTTTCAGCGTCCAGACACACTGATCAATCAACACACACGAATACAGTGTGTAGTCTTGGCCTGCATATCAAACACGTTTTATTATTAATCCAGACACTGGGTCTGCAGAAGAGATAAACAGAAAAATAAACAGAAAATATAATTGTATGATTTAAAAAAAAATAAAATATAGATGTAAGATATTAATAAAAATATATTAATAAAAGCTATTTAGTGACACAAAAAAACAGTGGTCCCTCGGGTACTTCACCCTGACTTCACACATCTTAATCTTTAATTTAATTCAATATACTTATACATTTCAGGAAGGATGTTTAGAGACTAAGGTTTAGGACACCTTCATTTATTTACTGTTGCTTTACAAAGGAGCCAGCCTAACTGCTGTGTTCTTGTTTTGTCTTGTAGGGGAGAACGGAGTAAGAAAGGAGGTGGTGAATGTGGTGAAGACGGATGGGAAGGCGGTGGTGACTAACGGGAAGCTGGTGAGCTCTGGGCTGAACTTGAGTGTCATGTCAGATCTGAGCGCTCTCAGACGCAGGGTGGAGACGGCGGAGATGACCCTGAGCCAGCAGCTCCACGTGCCTCTGAAGGAGAACGGTGTCCAGGAGTGCTCCCAAAGACTGGTGCTGCTGCAGGTACAGTCAAATCAGATTTTTAGGTGAACTGTCTCTTTCATGAATAACGCACCAACAATTGTACTGTTCAAATCTTTTCGAAGACACTGAGTGATCATCAACAACACAGACAGGAGATCATCTGTTAAGTCAATTAAAAATCTAATTTCTGTCAACTTCTTGTTACCAAAAGACCTCAGTTTAGAACACAACTGAGGATATTTTTAATGATCTCTAATCATTTTTGTCTATGCAAAAAAAAAAAAAAGTCTAAAATTTCAAGTTTCAAAAATGCACAAACTGTAATTATTTCTTATGGGTATAAAATTAAATGGTAGCATATACAGGGGCTAGTCTGTGAATTTTATTGGCGATTTTTTTGTGATTTATCTCACCGCACACAGCTGAATTTTACAGGAAGGGATCGATTGTAAAATCACTTGTAAATCCTCTTTGGTTTTGTTAAGGAACTCAACGCAATGTGTTTTTGGATGTTTACCTTTGAGAAATAAGATCATTTTCCAAGCTGGTTTGACTTTTTGCCAAATATATGTCCATACTGGAGTATCAGAGAATAGAATACATGTGGAAAACGGTTGGCCTGGAGTGTGAGAATAACAGAATAAGAGTGTCTTTTCAACACTTTTTGAGGGTGAATTGGCAACTTTTGATTGATTGTAATATAAAATTGCAGTGCAATGTTTTATAGTGGTCTGTTAAAATTGGTTTTGCCCCTTACTGAAAAATATATATGTTTTTAATTATCAGGTTATTTCATGCTCAGTATACTTAAAAAACATTTTCATATTTATATACTTAATAAAATGCCATGCAGTTGTAGTTTTAGTATACTTAAAATCTGCTAAATTGAAACAACTCATTTCATACTTAATGCAGTTTAATTGTGCAGAAGCAGTCTCATTAAAGACATACTTAGTAGTATATTTGATTGTGCTGAAGTGTAACTATTGCAAGTTTGCTTTAAGTATACTTTAAATATTTAGCATTCAAAAAGGAAATTTTACTCAATCCTCATTAAAAGTGACATAAACACACATTTTATGGTTATTAATAAGACATTTCATTAAAAATGTTGTTTTTACTAGGGGTTAGACTGGGGACTGTGATAAAATGTAATCTTCTCCTTGATCCATATGAGCTAGTTTTGTGTTTAGTCAGTAACGATCTGTGTCTGATCTGCACCGTCAGGGTGTTCATCGCGACCTGGACTCTATCCGGGACGAGTATCTGCGTCTGAGGGAGAAGATCTTGCGAGAGCTGGAGGGAAGCACAAACGCGGAGCAGACCCGTTACCTGCGCTCTGAGCTGGACCAGATCAACCAGAAACTGGGCAGTCTGCAAGGCTTCTCAACCGCTTACATCCAGAGGCAAGGACATTTAAAACAACCAGAACTATAGATATTCTACTATAAGTTACTACATGTCAACTAACTCTCGTTAGAGTACAAGTACACGGTTAGGTTAGGGTTATTCAGTTTTTGGGGTCAGAATATGTTTGGTATAATATGGTACATCTCATAATTAAATTTAACTTTCTGAAAGGGTCTGCTCTGATTGGAGCATGTTGGAAATATAAGATCCATTACTATAATTGAGTTTCATCTCCCGAGGCCTCATTATTATATCTATGGTGACTATAGCGTCAGTCTTAGAAATCCATAAATCCGTACTTGTTTTTTGTTGCTCTTGCAGTGAAAATAAGCAGCGAGGGTGTAAGTATGAGAATTAATTAGCAGTAATCTTCTCACAGTTGTTTTTTCTCATAAGGATTTGTCTGTGTTTCCAGGCTCACAGCTCTTCAGGCTCTGCTCCAGAACCTTCTGCAGGCCGAGGACATCATTAAAGTCCATGAGGCTCGTCTCACAGAAAAAGAGACTTCTTCTCTTGATCTGAACGAAGTGGAAAAGTACCTCACGACTCTCAAGGTGACCTTAATATTTCTATTAATATTCATGTTCATATATCTGAACTCTAAGTATGATTGTCTTGTCTTTGAAATAATCAAACAAACAAACATATAGATATTTATTTCTGTATTTATTTATTCATAAAACAAAAACGGCTAAAAATAGAACATTTGAATGATAGGATAAGGATTATTGGTATTAAAATACAGTAGCTTAACAGTGGTTGTCTCAAAAAAGTTTTTGAAAAAAAAATGCATTTTATTAAATAATAATAAAAAAAATCATTTTTGACAGAAAAAGGAGATTTAGTCAAGCATGAAAATGTAATAATTTAAATACATGTAAAAAGAAATAAATTATATAACATTATAAAACATTCAGAAAGTATTCTTTTTTTATATTCATTATGTTAACTGGCAGCGTTAAAGGTAAAGTCTGTGTTGTAGTGATTGAAGTCTTATGTCTTGTGCCATGCAGACGATGAAAGCAGAGCTGGAGCAGAAGAAAGGTGTTTTGAAGGCCATGGAGTCTGAGCTGTCCAAGGCCGTGCACTGGAACAGTCAAATAGACAAATCCTTCCACCAGTGCGATGTTGACCTGTCCAGGTACTCAGAGCTCACTGGACAGATGACTGACCGCTGGCGCCGCATTGTGGCTCAGATTGATAGCAGGTACAGAAAAAAACACGCTATTCCGGCAGGAATTTCCACATGCACTTTTGGGATGCACAATGGTCAATGGTGTAGAAGTTATTAGTTTTATTCAACTTTATGTGCTTGTTTGTCAGGGTATGGGACCTGGAGAAACAAGAGAAACAGCTGAATCACTACAAGCAAACCAACTCCATGATGAACAAATGGATTCAGGACACACGTCAGCGCCAAGATGCCCTCCAGATTACTAAATTCAACAGTCTGGACAGTTTGATGGACCACCTCAACCAGCAAAAAGTCAGTTCTACCCACTTTTCTTTATAAATCTCTTACAAAGTCTAATGCGGTGTTTTCTACATTTAATAATTGCATTGACAAGATTTTTAAGGTACTACTATGCACCCTTTAGGGCTAAATAAGGTATAAAATATGTACCTTTTTCAAAAAAATATCTCCCCAGTGACAACATTTGTACCTTTTTTTTTGTGTGACCGGGCACTTTTTAGAGGTGGAAAGAGTAATCCTACCTGAAAACCATATTTAAGTAAAAGAAGACAACCTTTACAGCGAAACTGACCGCAATATTTACCAATAAGTTAAAAGTCTTACCCCCGGTTTTTAGAGACAAGGCTTAAGCTAGTGAAAAATTTGTTGCTACTTTAATGCTACACTCTTGAACTATGACCTCTGTCTCCAAAGATAAACAGTGTAGTTGTCAAAGTCAGTTGTGTCATGGAGTTAAGTCATGGAATATCAAGACCCTCTGACAGTAAGAATTTCCAAAGAAATTACATAAAACAGGTCTTGTTGTTCTTTGCTCAGTGGTGAAATGCGATAATGTTTTTCCGTAGCACAATTTTAGACAATTAATATTCTAAAGAAAGCAAATTTTGGATTTGAGTTAAGATTGCATAAAATATTTAATTGGGAAAACTGTGCTGTTAATAAACAGGCGCTGTATTCTGAGATAAAAGGAAAGAAAGAAAAAGTGGATGATGTGGTCAAAGATGCAGACACGTGTGCTGCCTCCATAAAGGTGAGACTTCTATATTTTTGATGTTTATTTAACAAGTATATACAAGCAGTGCAGAAGGCTCAGTCCTCATATAACTGTTTTCGCAGGACTATGAGCTCCAGCTGGCATCCTACAGCGCAGGACTGGAGACGCTGCTCAATATTCCCATCAAGAGGACTATGCTGCAGTCTCCGTCCACTGAACTGAGGCAGGAGGTAATCATTACATCCAGGATCCCAAGTTTAACACATAGTACTAAACATGGTCAACTAACATCACAGTTTAAGTGATTTACTTTGAGTTTATGAGTGCATTTTCTGTCTTCACTGACTTATAACTGTCTCAATAAAGGCGGCAGAGCTGCAGTCACGCTACATCGAGCTCTTGACGCGTTCAAGCGACTACTACAAATTCCTTGGGGAAATGATGAAAAACATGGAGGAGTTAAAGGTAAATTCTGTGTCTAAAATTTGAAAAAGGAACATTTTAATACCTTTACTGATACTAAAATGACACTTTTTTTTTGTTCAACAGAACATTTACTTGTTTTATTTTTGTCACTTTTTTTTGTAACAATTCTGTCACCTTGTTTAGGACACTAAAGATTGGTCACTGCACAGTCAAGTTAAGTTTACAAGTTTAGGATTAAAGCTAAATATTAGAGCTGCACTTTATTTTGATGGTTCTCTTTAGCAATACTTTTGACTACAAGTTACTTTGCAACTATATGTCAACTAGCAGTCATTAGAGTAATAGTAGTCTGTTAGGTAAGGCTAGTATTAGTAGTGTTGATAATAAGTGACGTACATAGAGAAAAACTTGGGAGCTAAATGTTTTCATTTTTTAAAAGGGAGAATTGGCTATGCTTATAAGTTGCTACCACCATCTAACACTATTCAATCTGGCTTTTTTTTAGATGCGGAACACTAAAATTGACCTCTTGGAGGAAGAACTAAAACGTCTAAAGGACAACTTCAAAGATCAAACACAAAAGAACAAGTCACTGGAGGATAGTCTGGCTCGCTATCGACTGGAGCTGACTCAGTCTAAAGAAGAGCTTATATCTATGGAGGAGATCAAGAGAACCCAGGCTAGACAATGCAATACTACTCAAGAAAGCCTGGACAGCACCCAGAATCAGCTGAAGAAGTTACAAGATGAGCTGTCGCGCCTCACCTTCCTCATCGAGGAGGAGAAACGCAAACGCAGGCTGGCTGAGGAGAGATACACCAATCAGCAGGAGGAGTATGAGCTTGCTGTCCGTAAGAGACAGAAAGAACTGGAGGAGCTCAGTTTGTCCAAAAGTCAATTTGAAAGGGCCATCAAAGAAAAAGAGCGGGAGATTGAGCGGCTGAAATTACAGCTGGAAGATGAGGCCTCCCGGCGCAATGCAGCAGAATTAGAGACCTCAAAGGTAAGAACACAGTTGAACCAGGAGATTAATAGCCTAAAGCAAACTTATGAATCTGAGATCCACATCACCAAGACCAGTGTGCTCAAGACAACACAGCAGAAGGAGGAGGAATCGTCAACTCTGAGATTTCAGCTGGATAGGTTAGTCTCTGAGAAAAGAGACCTTGAAGAGGAACTCAGAAAGGTGCAGCTTTCGTTCTCCCAAGTCGAAGCGGCACGAAGGAAAGCAGAAGAGGACGCTCATCAGCAGAGGTCTTCGGCAAGCGAAGGGAGCAGGTTCAAGAAGGAACTGGAGTCACAGATTCAGGTCATAACTCGTCAAAGGGAAGAGACTGAAACCAGACACAGGGTAGAACTGGCAGAGGCCAACAGAGCTGCTCAGGAAAAGACCCGTGAGATTACCTTGCTGTCCCAGAATCTTCAAGACGAGACCAGGCGGAGGAAAGCCTTGGAAGTTGAGAATCAAAGTCTCCGACAGTCTCAGGCTGAACTGCTCTCTAAGCACACTTCAACCACCGAGACCATTAATAAGCTGAAGGTCTCAGAGCAAGAGATACTCATAATAAGGCGAGACATGGAGACGCAAAAGAACGAAAAGAGCACGTTGGAACAGAATGCCATCCGGCTGCAGAGTCGCATCGGTGAACTGCAGACGAAGGTGAACGAGTTGCAGGCTGAACTGGAAAAGGAAAAGAGAAGTAATCAGGATGAGCTCACAAGGAGGAAAAGGATCGAATCCGAGCTGGAGAGGGTCAATCAGACGTGCCGTGAATACACCACTACCATCAACACTCTACGGGTCCATCAAGAGCAGGAAAGTGCCTCTGGACGCAGGTATGAGCAGGAGCTACGCAATTCTAAAGATGAGCTGGAGAGAAGCCAGAAGGAGTATAAAATCACAGTCGAGAATCTGACCAGAGTCAATGCCGAATTGAAGGCCTTGCAACAGCAGCTTCTGCGGGAACAAGGCCTTGTCCGTGAGGCCAATCAACGCAACGATTCCCTCTACAAGACCATAGAAGACAAGAGTCGAGTGCTAAATGAGAGCACCAGCGAGATTGAGAAATTGCAAAGCCTCACCCAAAATCTCACCAAAGAGCGCCTGCGGTTGGAGGAGGAACTGAGGACTATGCGACTAGAGCGAGATGACGTGAAAAGAGGCCTGAGCACCATCGAGAGTGAAAGCGCTTCCCGATTGTCCGCCATTCAATTCCAGTTACAAACCAGCAATAACAGAGCACTGGAACTGCAGGAACTAATCAATGAACTGACTAAAGAGAGAGAAAGTTTAAGGGTGGAAATTGCCCAAATCCAAAAGCAGTTCTCGGAGGTATTTTTTTCTGAGCGACATCAGTTGAATCAAAAATGCATCACCAATTTAAGCTATATCAATATGGCTTGCTGGATAACACTTCTTACTGCATAATGCTTTACCTCTGAAAGCACATTTTCCGCATAACACTGCATGGTTACCATCTTTCCACAAAAACAGCTTTGCTTTTGATAACATAATTTGTGTTGTTCTGTTTTAACTGTTTGAATCAGTGTGGTGTTGGTTTTATAATTCTTTCCCTTGATAAGTACTCTGAATGAATTATAATCTGACATAGTTCATCAGTAAACTGTTTCTCTTTTATGTTCACAGACATCCATGATGATCCAGCGATCTGATGCCAACTACAGAGAAATTGTGCAAGAAAGAGATAGTCTTCTACTCAAACTGAAGCTGTCGCAACAAGACAAAGACAAGCAGCAGCGCTCCGAAGAAGAGCTCCGGCGCATCAAGCTCTCTTTGGAATCTGAGATCAAGCAGAAGCAACGTCTCCAAGATGAAATTGATAAATTAACCAAGGATTTCAAGTACTGGAAAAGCCAATACGAGTTAAAGGAAGGGCAGATCAGACAGAGTGAGGCAGATCGAGACAAAGTACACAGAGACAAGACCTCCTTGCAGAGCGAGATCCAAAGATTGACTGCCGAGCTGAGGAGTCTAGAAGAACGCTACAAGAGTCGTCTTCAGACCTCAGACAAGGAGATCTCAGAGCTCATCAAGAGGAAGGAGGCTTTAGAAAGGGAACTGAAGTTGTTGCAGCAGCGTCCGGCCGCATGTTGTCGGTGTTCACAAACCAGTCAGTCTGTCTCTGAGAGCAGCAGTAAGAAAGTGACAGTGAAAGGTCTCCGTGGTGAGGTCTCACTCTCAGAGCTTGTAGACTCCAACTTGCTTGATCAGACCGATTTGGATAAAGTAAACCGAGGACAACTAACAGGCAAAGAAATCGAGGACAGACTCAGATCGTACCTAGGTGGCTCTGACTGCATCGCTGGTATCTATGATGAGGCCAATAATAGGGTCTTGCCCTTTTACCAGGCCATGAAGGATGGTCTGCTTCGACGAGGAACCACCCTAGAGCTTCTTGAAGCCCAGGCTGCCTCCGGTTTCATAATCGATCCAGTCAACAATGTCTGCATGACAGTGGAAGAAGCATGGAGGAGAGCTCTTGTGGGAAAGGAGTTTAAAGACAAGCTTCTGTCTGCTGAAAAGGCTGTGACAGGATACAAAGATCCTGCAACAGGAAAGATCATCTCACTCTTTCAAGCAATTGAGAAAGAGATCATAGAGAAGGGTCATGGGATTAGACTTCTGGAAGCTCAGATCGCTAGTGGCGGCATCATTGATCCCAAAGGGAGCCATCGAATTGATGTGGAAGTGGCTTACAGGAAAGGTTACTTCGACCGCGAAATGAATGAGATTTTGACGTACGAGGGCGATGACACCAAAGGTTTCTTTGATCCCAACACCCACGAGAACCTCACATATCTGCAGTTGAAAAAGAGGTGCATCAAAGACCCCAAGACTGGGCTTCTCTTGTTGCCTTTGAATGACAAGAAGAAGCCAAAGCAAATGACGTCTCAAAAGAACACGCTCCGCAAGAGGAGAGTGGTAATTGTCGACCCTGACACCGGCAAAGAGATGACCGTGCGAGAAGCGTACCATCGAGAGTTAATCGACTACGACACTTTCCTGGAGCTTTCGGAGCAGGAGTGCGAGTGGGAGGAGATCACTATCGAAACATCTGACGGCAACAAGCGTTTACTTATTGTCGACCGCAAAACTGGAACCCAGTATGACATTCAAGAGTCCCTAGACAGGGGAATTATTGATAGACAAACTCTGGACAAGTACCGTGCCGGGACTATGACCCTCCATGAGTTTGCAGGTCTGATAACAAGCAAGAGTAGTGGTTCTGAGCTTTCCATCTGCTCCAGCAGTCCTGAGGATGTCGCTACTTGCAGTAGTCCGACACAGATTGCGCCTTCATCCCCAACCATCCGCAAACGTTTTGCTAGCGTATCCATTACTCTCTCACCTCCATCTGATATTTTTGATGACCAGAGCCCTGTGGGAGCCATTTTTGATACAGAGACCCTTGAGAAGATTACTATCCCCGAGGCACAGCGACGTGGAATAGTGGACAACATTACCGCTCAGCGGCTCTTGGAAGCCCAAGTTTGCACTGGAGGAATTGTCAATCCTGCTACTGGCCAGAGACTCTCTCTGAAGGATGCTGTACAGCAAAGCCTTATCGATGAAGACATGTCCCTCAAGCTAAAACCAGCACAAAAGGCTTTTGCCGGTTTTGAGGATGTGAAGACCAAGAGGAAACTTTCTGCCGCAGAGGCCATTAAGGAGAAATGGTTGCCTTACGAGGCTGGACAGAGGTTTCTGGAGTTCCAGTACCTGACGGGTGGACTCGTAGAACCAGAAACAGGCCGCCGGGTGAGCATTGAAGAGGCCATCCGAAAAGGATGGCTTGACGGCAAAGGGGCTCAGAAGCTGCAGGACACAAGGAACTACATTAAGAACCTGACCTGTCCTAAAACCAAACTCAAAATCTCATACAAAGAAGCCATGGATAACTGCATGGTGGAGGAGAACAATGGCATGAAGATGCTCCAGGCTACTTCGATGTCTACCAAAGGCATAAGCAGCCCCTACAACGTGTCCTCAGGAGCAAACTCTCGTACAGGATCCAGGCCAGGGTCTCGTACCGGCTCCAGAAGTGGATCACGCAGAGGCAGTGTTGACTACAGCTCTTCGGTTTCTTACAGCTACATCTCATCTTAATTATAAAGCGCAATTCCTATGCTTAGAATGTACAATTTACGTTTAAGAATGATTCTCTATTAATGATGGGTTTGGGATACAGATCTAGATTAACTTCTTTTACTAGCGCTGATCAGTTGTCTTGGGAGTTTAATATGTTTTAGAGAATGGGGAATTATAGATTTATCATGACATTTAACAATGTTTTCATCGTTCCTTATTTGGTTTATTCACTTTATGTTTTCTAATATTTTCCTTTGCATGTTTCATTTGACATTTTATGTTTATTCGGTTAGCAGACACTTTTAAAACAAATAAGAAATGTAACAAGCAATTCATCACCATCATTATCCATAGTTTAGAAAACTATATCAGGAATAAGTCAAGGTTTTTTTTTTTATCTAAAACATCTACTGACTTTGTATCAACATGGAACTACTCATTTTAAAGTGGAAATCTGATATTTTCTGTGATTTGCTTTTTAATAATCTGATTTTGTTTATATGGAGCAATTTCAACTAATAAAACTATCAAATTATATACTACCATTCTCTCTGTTATTTATTACTACAACAGTCTAAATTATTTTTGACACATCCCTCTTACTCCGATTATTTCATAGTCATAACTTGTGGGTGATAGAGATGATTTTGTCCCCAACGCTTTAAAAAAACACTGAAATATTCAGAAGGCTTACAAAGCGAAGAAAAAAGCCAACCTGTTATTATTAATATGTAATAAACACATCAACAATGCAAGTAGGCATACATCGGACATACTGTCAGTATCAAGTCTCCATATGCAATTTAACAAAAACATCAAATATTAAGAAGAAAACAATGATACAATAAACCCAGGTAATTTAATTGAATGTTTAAACATAATTTCCAGAGGATCGCTGAACGAGTAATCATACAGCTGATGGCCCGTTACCTAATCATCCCTTGTTCATTCGCGCCCAATCAAGTCATTTCCCCTTCACTATAAATTC
>JAUMHP010000041.1:1409127-1420374 GCA_032361065.1 Enteromius trimaculatus
AGGCAAAGCAGATTTCTTTGTATTTATTGACAAATTGTAATTTTTAATCTGCAAATGCTGTGGAGGAAAAACAATTGGAAGAGTCAGAATTGTGGGATAAAAACTTTACAAGAAAAACAGGGTATAATTCTCACAAATCAAAATTTCTTGCAATTCTGACTTTTTCATGCATTTTACAGTTGATATACCATAATTCTGACTTCTTCCATTACTTATATTTTAAAGGGGTCATATTACGTTGCTAAAAAGAACTTTATTTTGTGTGTTTGGTATAATTCAAATGTGTTTATGCAAAAAACACATTATTTTCCACATCACCATTTCTCTCCTCTAAGCCCCACCTCCTGAAACGGTTCTATTTGCCCATCATTCAAAAAAAACAAAACAAGTTGTGCTCTGATTGGCCAGCTATCCAGTGCACTATGATTGACTGAATACCGAAAATGTGGCGAAAATGTTATGCATCTCGTAAGGACATAATTACTGATTATCATCAGTCTTTTTACACGTCATGTTTCATCGCGTTGTAAACATAACACCATGTCTACATTCGTGATCGGAGAAATGACAAACAACAAGCACTACCCTTCACTGCTCAAAACTCACTTTGAATAGTAAGTAGCAGCTTCTTTTAATAAGAAAACGTAACTATCTTAAAGGTTGTGAGTGGTCAGCAGCAGACTGTTCTTGCAGAGGTAGAATTGCCTCTCTTTCTAATCTCTGTGCACAGCAAGCATAGACTGCTCTGTCAGCTTCAGTCCTCCGTAAATGTGCAGAACACACTCTAATATTTGTGTTCAACTGTTCTGGAACAGTGTTGGAAACACAACTTAACACTGATTTCTAGCTGTGTCCTCTTCTGGAAGCACAAACAAAGTAGTTTGACTTACACAACGAAACACAGCGTCTCCAGAACATGGCGCCCGCAGCAACACTACAGACAGAATAATAGCTCCGCCTTCTTTCTTTGGGCGGGTGTTATGAAAATCAACCCACATTGTGACGTAGAAAAGTAGGGGCGTGCTTGTGGACAAGTCACAACTTTTATGCACTCATAGCTTGTAACACTCCAAAGAGAAAGAAAAAGAAAAAAATGGCATCCTACGACCCCTTTAAAATTTACAAAAAAATAATACATAGCCTTTGTTTGAAAACAACAAATGCTAATTTATCTTTAATTTATGGCCTTAAATCATGAAATATTTTTGCAACATAGTTCTGTTATTTAAAAGAAACACTGGCACTGTTAAAGCTGAGAATGCAGGCATGTTGCTGGCAAGTTCTATGCAAGAACTTTATGGATCAAGGAGAAAAATACAAAATTTAAAACATGAAGTAAAAAGACAATGGCAGAATATTTTATGCATACGTGTCTTGTTTGATGTGCCATTTTTGTCCAAGCAATATCATTTCTGCACAGCTGGGGGCTGAGGAAAAAGCCCTTAAAATTGCTTTTTCAGATTCTTTATTGTGAAGGGCTTCGTCAATTCTTTCTGTGAAAACAAGCAGGTGGGTTTTTCTTACCGAAAGTATCCTAGGATGACTGTCGCCACCATAAGTGATCCCAGAGAGATAGAGTAGCCCACCGTGTAGATCAGGTAAAGTCGGTCAAAAACCTCCTGAGAATAAAGACAAAAATAAGAAACTGAGAACAAGAGCTAACAAATAACAGCACGGATAGCAAAATGGAAAACAACTGTAGGGCTTGATGTTCAAGCAAGAATATTAGAATCAGCGTATAAAAATAGACAATTAATTTAAATATATATTGAACATTCACTATTCAATTGAATAAACAAACAAAATACCTGCAATGATACCTGTACATTTTCACTTATTTTTATGTGAATGCATAATTTGTGAGTTCGTTGTAATTCAACAGCAATCCTGTAACATGTAAGTAACATTAAAAACATAAAAAAACCCTGTCCAAAACACATTTTAAATATACACTAAATATATGTTAAAGACAGTAATGCTCAATTAAATATATTTTTTTTAAAGTGAAAATATCTTATATTTAAACCTACATATTCCATGGTGTGTTTTTATGCTTTTAAAAAATAAATAGTTTTTGCTGTATGATAAAAATTGTGATTTAATTATTTACAGAAAGCAAGCAAATAAACTCTTGCACATTCCCATTATATACAATGACACTGTCTGCACTGCTCAGTGAATCACTTATTTATGTTCTTGCACTGTGTTCGTTATGATTAAAGCATTCATGAGAGTGCAGAAATTGAGAAAGCTCATTGCATTCATTTGTTTAACAGACATGACTGTGATGATCTATTCTTAGAGCTGCAACCTTTTCCTTAACAAGAAATCTAAATATGATATCTGTGAGAAGACATGTTACTATAATGGTGGTGTATGTAGGTCTTTGAGTCTGCTAAAGCATATATAAATTCCATAATATGTTTGCAGACATTCAAAGGAATTGTAACGATTGAGTAGAGTAGGCATTCGGGTTCAAATGCAAATCTGATTTATTGGCGAAACAGACAGCGAGGCCATCTTCCAGGGCGGAGCAGATGGCGAAAGAGCCCTTCTGGTTCGGCCAGACAATGAAAACGCCCTCGTAGACAAACAGCTTGAGCTAGCCCCCTTCTAGGCTGACTAAACAGTGATTGCGCCCTTACAGACTAGACAGACAATGACAGTGCCAGACTGACATCCCGCCCTCCGTAACCAAACAGATAATGAGCGCGGTTGGACCGATTGTGGAAGCGGCCCTTGGGACCAAACAGACAGTGGTATCACCCTTCTGAACCCTCCGGACCGTTACCCAGCTACCTCCACGGGTTGAGCAGCCACGAATGGGGGCTCTGGAGAATCTATGGCCGATAACGACTTCTCCAGAGATGGTGCAGCCATAAGTGGACCCATGGAAGTATCCGAGCCACCCACAGAGGTTCTGGCCCTGGGACCTCATAGTCTACATGGAGCTTGGGTGGTCGGTGTGCCACCACTGGCTCACAGACTGGGTCTGGCGGATCCAGCCACACAAAACCCAAATTGCAAACCGACATGACGGGACACGGCTCCTCGTACTGTGTATCAGGAGTAGGACCGGTTATTTGCGGGCAAGGAACTGCGAGGACCTTAAGTAACTCATCAGGCTGAACAACTGGGTCTGGCTGAGCTGAACACGACCCCTCTCGTCGTGCTGTGATGTCAGAAACTGTCTCTAGCGTTTCAGGGATCGCTAGGATGGGTGTCAGCTCCTGGACCGACTGGGCTTGAAACAGCACTCCTGGCTGTATTACCGGGATTGACTGGGCATGAAACAGCACTACTCGCTGTATTACTGGGATTGACTGGGCATGAAACAGCTTCTCTAGCTGTAAAACCGGAACCAACTGAGCTTTACACGGCTCGCTAGACTGTGAAATGGGGCTGGGACCCGATATTTGCGTGTTAGAGACTGGGTTTGCTGAGAGCAGCTCTTGACTGGACCACGGAGACAGAAGGCAGCATTACTGGAACCGACGGGGTCTGGCCTGGCTGTATGCAGTAGGCTGGGTAGATCCTCCCACATAGCAGACGGAGTCTCGCGATCGACCATGATTTTGGGCAGCATCTCGCAATTGGCGGCCATTTTGTGTTGCGCCTCGCGATCGGCGGCCATTTTGCGCAAGGAAGGCATCCGCTGTATGGTCATGCGAGAGCTGAGCCACGGGTTAGGTTTGAAGCTCATGACGCGGTGATTCCTCCACTCCTTACACGAGCACAAAGTCAATGAGTCTGGCCAAAGACAAATTGGGGTCTTCTGCGGGTAAATCGCGCAGCAACTCACGGTCCAACCCAGACAAGAAATACCCCGTAATGGTTTCCTCGTCCACATTGACTAAGTGAGAAACAGATATAAAGTCCTGCAAATATTCATCAACGTGACATCCGTTTTGATACAATGAATGCAGATATGTCTCTGGTGACTGTTTATAATCCTGCCTACGAGGCGAGGAAAAGTCTCTGCGTGAGCCCTTGTAAAAAAGATCGCTGAACCCTGCATGATGGTTCATTCTGTAACGACTGAGTAGAGTAGGTGTCCGGGTTCAAATGCAAATCTGATTTATTAAGGTCAGAGTCGAGGCAAACATGGTTGAGTACCGGAAAACAGAATCAGCGTAGGCATAGACAGTAATGGTCAATGAGCAATGGTCAGATACCGGCAATCAGAGTCCAAGAGATAGAGGCAAGAGAATGTCCAGGAACAGGCAAAGATCGGCAGCGAATAAATCCAAATGACAAAACACACTAGAAACAAAGACACGAATGAAATCCAGGAACCAGGTTGACGATGTAATGAACCGTGAAGACACACAAACACATCCAGTGATTTATACACACAAAACTAGGTCAATGGGAGGAGACTTGCAATAAAACACCATGACAACAAATGAGTGGGCAGAGACATGAGTACTGAATGAGAATCCATGAATGAAAACAGACACAAACACACACACAGTTCGTGAAGAGCTGGAGTACCATCCAGAGCTGTGCTGGCACATCCAGCTGATCGTGACAGGAATAGTTTATCCAAAAATGCACTTTCTGTCATCATTTACCAAGCGACTAAACCAGCATGGTTACAAACTTTCTTTAAAATATCTTCCTTTGTGTTCGGCAGATCACAAAAATTCATACAGATTTGAAACTACTTGAGGGTGAGTAAACGGTGACAACATTTTTATTTTTGGATAACATGTTTCTTAAAGGAATAGTTCAAGTTAACACGCTTGTACATCTGAAAAACACTGCTACAGTCAGTTACTCTTCTTTGAAAATATCCGTTCTGGGCCAGAATGTCAGTGTTTGTTTTGGTCTGTGTAACCGTCCCACTGCCAGTTGGTGGAAAACCAACCCATATTTCATTTCATTTATCATCATGTGTGCACTTTTCTGTTGGTGTCCTCAATCTGGCAACCTGCGTGTGCATCAAGTCTGAGAAGGAGGGTGAAAAAAACCCTCTCCAATATTTAGAATGTGGTCTGCAATACCTAGTTCAACCATTAAGTGACTATTGTACATACAGCACTTTTAAACTGAAATATTATACTGGGTAAATGTTTTTATTTATTTATTTATTTGTATTATTATTTAAAAAAATAAACGTTTTTTGTTGTTAAATCCTTCTAAAAGTGTAAGTGCACCACAGGAAGTATTATGTAAGAATAAAATAACAAAAAAATAAATTTGTGTTCCCTGCAATTCATGCATTTCATATAAATCGTAGCACCGGCAGCCTTAACATGCTTTTAAAAGCACATTATCTTCTATTTTTCTTTGGACTAGTTTAAAATCTGGAACCTTTATTTCTTTTTCTCAACACAGTATATTATGAACTTGTCTAAAGCTTTATGTTTACTGGTACTTGCACCACATGAAAACACATGCCAGCGGTGTTTACTTTTCTTTTTGGGCTTACACTCAGAGCTCAAGCATTCGCATCTTTTGGCATGTAAACAAAAGCAGAGCTGCCGAAGGAGTTACCTACAGTATCCAATCTCTGCTTTCGGTGTTTTTTCCGCAGCTGTTTATTTGGAGAGTGAGCTGACACCCAGTGACTAAGGTGTCTGCTCACAACCTTGTGCGAAAACTGTTTGTCTGGAAGTTCAGAGGCTCGACAAAAGCTGAGCAGTCAGCGGCCACGCTTTCAACCGCCATGACTTCAGGCTGTAGGAAGCCGAGCGAGTTCACATAACCACCGCACTCACTGAGCGGGCTGGATCAGTGCTGTACGTTAGACGAGAGAGATCTGGAGCTGATAGAACAAGAGGTTTGCCAGCTGTTAACATTTAGCATGAGATGCCACGGCCAAACCCAGAGCTGTGTTTGTGCTGTTGAGTCGCTGCACTCCAAAGAGTTTCATTTGCATGGATGAGTTTCTCATTAACTGCTGAAGTGGCTCTTGGGACGTAGGAAGCAAAAAGGCATGACCTCGAAATACAGATCTCTACACTCATCCAACCATGTTACAGATCAAAGGAAAGTATCTTCCAAAAAAGTGGCAAATAAAAAACTGGAAACCATAATTGATTATTTTTGTGCACTGAGAAACCGAGGATCTGGAAAGCTAATCTGGAGACAGAATTGTTACGAACATGAACACATTGATTGTAAATGGACAGCCTGCTCAGAGCTAAATGATGGATGAACAAATGAGATATGAGCAATGATGCGCAACAGTAAATGTCGGAAATTAATTTTAGCAAATTACCTTAATGATCCACTTCATCAGGAAATTCAAAAAATGACTCCTTTTGATCTATTCATGTCATGCAGAACTAAGGATGAGTGATATGACCATAAAATATGTCATTAATTTACATTTAATTGTGAGAGCAAAATGAAACTGAAAATGCACTGCAGGATGTGACCCAAACCGAACAAAACAAAGAAGTGTTTGATATTAAAGGGTACTTTTAAATAAAATCCAAACCAAGTGGATATATCAAATATATATTATATATATATATATATGCAAAAAGGCCAAAACGATATTTGCTAAATATATTTAAAGAATACAATTTTTTAGCACAATATCATAATAGAAGACCTAGAATGTAACCCATAAGATGCTGCATAATGATGAATATATCAGTGGCCACAACATTAACGAATCACACTGACTCATTAGACGATGGTGTTGAAGAGACACCCTATATCACAGGACACTTATATCCTGTGAGATTTTCAGCTATGTACAGTACACAAAAGCAGCTTCAGAGAAGTGTCTCAGTAATCCAGACGTTTTCTATTACAGGTTTTTGCTGAACTACATTGATTATGCTGATTCCATTGATTAAATTCAGTTCAGACTTGCGAAGTGGAATAGTTTTTTAGCTGAAATGCATTCCTCATCTAAATGATAAATAGTTCAGCCCACGGCTCAGCCTTTTGCCTGTCGACACCAAAATTGAAAAGCGCACAGATGAGAGAAACCAATCTAAACAATACTAAACAAACAAAAGACTTCAGTGCTAACATTGATGACTAATGAACTGTGTTCACACAGTGTGGTTTGAGCATGAGATAGTCTTCTCATGTTGTTCCAAGTCTGCATGTCTTCTTAAGGCATGAACGGCTGCTTTGAGTGAGGACCAATTCAAAATTTAAACACTAAGGGTGTCATTTATTATTCAGCTGATACTTTTTCACATTAACTTTTTCACAATAACTGCGCTGAATTCACGAAACACCTGCAGTCCCGTTCAACGTGCACAATACTGGAAATATGCTGCGTCACTGACAATGACCAATTTAGCATGGTTTCTCAAAATCACCCTGGCACGATTTACATGTTGCAGTTCTCACCAAATAAGGCAGTAAGTTACACATTTAAAAATAACCTGGTCTATAAATATGTACCTCTGTGCACATTTTTTTGCAACACTGTTTGTAAGTGCCTTACTGCACGTTTTGTCTCAGTTTCAAAGACAAATGTTCACTGAGTGACGTTCAATTCGGTTGATATAGGTATTGTATTGCGGCAGTTAAGAATTGAAATATCCATGGATTGTTGTAAAAGTTAACGCTGTACCATGCTGGACATAAGCCCTACACCTACTCTCAAGTACACCTCTGTGTATATTTCGTGTCTCAATAAAAAGTTCACCAAGGTATGTTTATGCCATGATACCAGACAGTTAAAAAAAAGCATGTTTGCTGCTTGTACAATGTACTTAATTAAAATGAGCTGAACGTTTTGTCAACTTAAATGTGTTAAATCTACGGTACAGGATATGCAAAACTTTTACTTTATCCACTTATGTTTAAAAATATTTTTACTTCATCCACTTATCTTGGGACTGTGACTCATTGTGGGAATGGGAATTAGGCTTTTAATTTACAGTATTCTTTGCACAGGGCTGGATCGGGACAGTAGATGTTGAAATAAGTCCTTTTTATGTGTTTATGTCAAGGGAAAGACTTTTGGAGTTGACTGTTCATTTGTACTTGACATTTAAAGGAGTTTCTGCATGTTTTTGTGGTTATCATTATGCTGAAGAGCAGAGTCTGTGTTTAGATTGTGGGCAGCTCCATGATTAAAGACTATAGTGTGTATACTGCTCTCAATGAGCAATAGCTGTGCTAATGTTAGTAACTTCTTACTTATTTGTTGAATTTGCATGCAAGCACATATTCTTTGTAATCTACAGTATGTAATCCACACAGACTCTTTTAAAATTAACATACTAACAGGCTTCTCAGTTTATGCAAAAATATCTACTTGAATATACCAGAAACTAGAGTACCTAAAGGTCTCTACCTTAAAGGTACGCATTAATACTTAAAGGGTACATAACTAATAGGTACAAAAGTGTATGCAGAGCGAGTGATCCAGTCATATACAGTATATATATATAGATCAGTGGAAGCAACACAAGTAATTGTAACCCAGCGTTTGAGAGAAAGCATATTTCAAACAAATATATTTTGTCCAGGTACATTTCCATGCATTGCATTCATTTATATGTTCACTGACTTTTGTTCAGGTCAAGTTGTCTGCATAATTCCTTAATGAATCAGATACTAAGTGCTAGAAACCACTTACAGCAGAAATCACGAATTAATCCGCACATGATCAGAACTTTCAGCTTCGGGTGATGACACTTTAAATGAAATTTACACATTGATTTACACATTGGATGCAAAATGACTTGTCAATAACAGCAACTGTAAGGTGGAAGGTCTTACCCTCTCCTGGTTGGGGATAGTATGGCCGAGGTTTTTGGCGCATTCACTGTAATTAGCCCAGGTTTTGTTGTTATTTGAGGCCAGCTCCCAGGTGCCATTAATGTCACAGCGGCGGTACGCATGACCTGTGAATACAGCACAACACATACTCTATTGAAGCAACGGTGCCTTCTTTTAGGACATTCATGAATTGATTTCTCAATCAGACAGACGGCCACAGAGTATGCAATTACACATTTTTGCAGCTATTAGCATCAAACAGTGCTACAAATATTGATTAAATTATTGATAAAAGCAATACAATAAAAAACAGCCACCACTGAGGACAGATTTGAGTAAGATGTCCAATTAGTGTTTTCATGCGCAGGTCTCTAGTGTAACTAATGCACCTCTACAGCTCTACTGCAAACACGGTTTAGCAAGGAAGCTCGTTGTTTGAAAAGCAGCATGACATTTGCTCAAAATCTGTTATTACTACTGTTAGAGAACCTCACCTATTACAACAGAGTGTTACATTATCGTGTTAATTCGAGAATTAACAAAAATACAACTTAAAACATTAGAAAATATGGTAACACTTAATTTTAGGGTTCTCTCAAGTATTTGCATATCAGCCTTCATATAACTAGAATAATATCCATGTATTAGTAGTAATTAAGCACATATTAATGCCTTACTCTACATGAGCTTATTCTACATCCCTAATCCTACCCAATACCTACATTTAACAAATACCGTACTAACTATTAATAAGAATTAAGATTAACAGATTAAGAATTTATTGAGGAAAAAGTTGTAGTTAACAGTTAACCAGATTTGCCTTTTCTAAAGTGTTACTAGTGATGAATATGATCTTCAGTTTCTAACTCATCAGAGTTTGGACTATTTGAAACAAAGGAAATAGGTAATCTGGAAATAAATGAGTGAACTTACAAACAGCTTCCTTTCTTACAGTACTTTCCAGATCAACATCCATTATATGTCATTTGTTTCTTCCAACACAGATTACTGCTGTAGAATAGCACCACTCTACTCAATTACAATTTGTAAAGCTACAGTAGCACTGTTCGTATTTACCCAGGCTCATTGGAAATATACGCCTCTACCTAGATTTCTGCAAAACTAAAAAAACTGATAGCTTTGAATGTTTGTGTCACTTACAAAGCGTCATATGTTGTATATGGGACTTCTAACGCAGCATGTTTTCTCTGTAGCTCACATGATGTAGTAGTGTTGCACTTGTTAGGTCAAGCGCTTTAAATCCCGTTAAATGACGGTTCAACAAAAAAGCTCAAACGTGCATATAAGGAATTAAAATAGCCGGGTTGCATTAGCAGAAAACATGTCTGTGACCACGGTCACGTATTGAACACGTGTTTTTGCGCAACTCACTGGACATTTCACTTTTAATCTGCTGCAAAATATGCAATAAGGTACGCAGTATCTATGTTGCAGAAACATCGCCGCAAGCACGTATTTTCTATGAGCCTGGGTTGGTGTGTATTGTTTTCTCACTTGGATTATTTGCTCAAGCATTCATGTCACTTTGGCATCTGCTGAATGAATAAATGTAAATGTAATGAAGTTAGGAACAGCACTGCGAGTCCTCAGTTCACTGTCCAGGTCCACAATACATCTGCTTTATGAAAACACACCCTGTTTTTGTTATGGATACAAGTCAAGCATGTAAAAATGTATGGACATATTCCAAAACGAGAGAAGAAATCGGAGCGCCAACAATGGTGCGCTGTGGAAAATAGCACAGATTTAGGAGGTGGCGGCTTCCAAAAATGTGCATGCTGGATGTTGTCCATTATTGTCAGTTGACATGTACCAGTTAGCCACAGGTCAGCGGCTGCCAGCTCACCTTTGTGGTCGAAGTCATATATGTACTCCGGGCAGGCAGTGGACACCATCCTTCCAGGCAGTCCCTCGGGCCAGCAAACGATGCCATCCCACTCCGGCATGCAGTAACCCTCTATAACACAAAGCAAGATTGACATTTAGATAGAGAGAACGCCACCGCTCCAGAACCTGCACCACCCACCCACTCCGGCAATACAAGAATACCCTCCTCCACAATCTGTGGACAGAGTTAGAGAGGATACAGTGTAGTTGACAGAAGGCTTCTCTGGCACTTGGACACATTTAGCTGAGTGACAGTGCTACAATCTCTCTGGTCTATCTGCTCGATATACTGGAGCTGAGCAGAAAGTGTCAATCACTCAAACAATGCATAGCTTTCAAAGCGCTGTTATCTTGCTTGCCCTTTGCATGCATGTTTCTTTTGTAGCCAACATGAAAGAGCATTCAAAACCGATTTTGTTTCAGTATTCTGATGTGAAACAGGTTGGGAGGGGTGAAAAACATTGGTTCATGAAAAGCAGACATTTTTAATTGTGCACAAACACAAACTTAATAAGGGATTTGTGTTGACCTCAAATACACAGCTTCAACAATATGTAGCTAGTTTTATGACAAAACTATTTGAATTTGAATTATGCACATTTGAATAATTTACAAGTGTTATTTAACAAAACT
>JAUMHP010000041.1:1440847-1477650 GCA_032361065.1 Enteromius trimaculatus
AGTTCAATGTTTGGTCAGTGAGTCCGAGAAAACAGATGACCCTTTGAAAAGCCATAAACCTGTCGGGGGGTCCTTTTCTCCCCTTCCAAGAGACGATGTTCACACAGACACTTAGGCGCCAGCTTTGCGTTGGCTTGCAGTTTCTGTTCTCTATCTGATCAGTGAGGAAATTAAACAATAATTCTGCGTATTCTCTGTGGTTGGTTCCCTACATGTGTTTTGAGTGATGCGATTATACATAGACTTTACCTTAAACTTCAGCAGACAAAGAACAATACATACACATCTAAATAACACTGAGGATCCACAGTACCAGAAAAAACACAACGGGCTTATAAACCCTAGGGGAAACTCAGGACAGGTGAGGAAGACAGGTGGCGGGGGTTCACCAATCATCTAAAACAAGAACAGGAACAAGACCAAATAAGGAGACCCAGGAAGATGTGAAAACGAAAGCAAACCTAAACAGTGACAGACTATACTAAGACACCAGGTCTTCCCTCTTCTCTAGGCCTAGGCTCTTGTGTGGTGAACTCAGGGACTGGACTCGGGATCGGCACTCCTGACCGTGAGTCGGGAACAGGATTCAGGAACGTCTCTCCTGGCCTTAATTGAGGAAATGGACTCGGGATCTGCCCCTCTGGCCGAGAATCAGGGACTGGATTCGGGATTGGCTCTCCAGGTCAAGATTCAGGAATCGGATTCACTAACGGCATTAAAACGAAAGCAAACTTAAACAGTGACAGACTATACAAAGACACCAGGTGTTACAGTAACAAACAAAATTTTTTAATATTGTGTTACACTGAATGACATTATTTGTCACATTTCTGTCACATTTGAAACCTTAAAAGTAGACACTTTACATTTAAAGTGCTTTCTATGGACATAAAATCACTGTTGTGAATTTCTTATGATGTGGACATCTTAACGTCTTTGACCCTCATATACCGTAGTATGTATTTTAAATACATTTATATTTTACAAGAGTATCATATTGCAATATTAATCACAGAATGAAGTAGCCACATTTAAATATAAGACATGTTATATCATTTATAACTGATTTTCCATTAAATATAAGCCGAAATGAACGTGAGGAATGTTCTGATAAGTAAAAATATTTAACCATGACATTCTGGGCTTTTAAAAAGCATATATGTTTCAAGCAGCTCTCAGAATGATCTGTATTGACAGGTAATTGCTCTTGAGACTCTATGAGCAGGAGTTTGGGAGGCCCACATGCTCTTATGGTGAAAGCTAAGAGGCTGCATGGAGACAAACACTTATCAGGTGTAGAGAAGCTATTTCTTCACTCGGCTTTCGGGAATATCTCACATATTTGGATAAGTGGGCAGCCGAAGTGCCTGATGGTCTTTGCTCTCCGCCGCCGTGGTTTCATGCTTACAATGACAGGATATGGGGTTAGAGCAACATCCATGTTCTACACCTTCCTTCATCCTTTTTTTTTTAGTTGGGCTAAAAGCAACACTGGGTTTTTGTGTCAGAAATGTGCTCAATACAGTGTTTCCTCTTCTAAAGGTGGCTTCCTGTTTTATGTGGTTTTAAAAGGTACATTTGTGTTTAAAAGATGTTGCTGATAAGATGCTATAATGTTTTACAATGTGTGTAACCATAGAAGAATTATGCCACATGGCATGATCTTCACTGCAGGGATAATAGGATGCACGTATTTGACCATATTTTAATATATCTATGACTAAACATAATTATTAGACACAGTGTTGACAGGGCAAGAAAGACAAAAAACACCATATAATCTCATGCATGACAGTTTATGTCTTAGGTTTTCGTTTTAGGTTCATTTTTCTGTTTTAAAGGAATAGTTCTCCCAAAAATGAAAATTCTGTCATCATTCACTCACCCTCGAGTAGTTCCAGACCTGTATGAATTTCTTTGTTCTGCCAAACACAAAGGAAGATATTTTAAAGAAAGTTTGTATTCAGGCTGTTTTAGGAAAAAAATACTATGAAAGTCAATGGTGACCAAAACAGCTTGGTACAAGCTTCCTTCAAAATATCTTCAAATATCACCAACATTCCTTGCTATTTTAAAATTTTACATGAAATATATATTTTCGAACACGTGCATGTTGTTAAACTAGAGTATTTACAACATTAAAACCCATTTCATCCTCACCGTATACAGAGCTTGCATGTGACATCCTTTCTCAATTAGAAAAAAAAGCTACGATATTAATAGTTTTCTATTAATGGTAAGTAAGGTAATTTATGCAGACTCTGAAGCTGCTGAGACAAACCTTTCAGCACTATTACCTCATTCAGATTTTTTCAGAGAGAGATTTCTCTTTTTTTCAGCTTGAGCTCAAAGACAAGGGGCTCTGTGAGAGTGGTAGCGCTGAATGAGTTGAAAGAGGCTACCCTGAATTTAATCCTTTTAGCGAGGGGCACGGCGAGACCCTCCATCCCCCATCGCCCCGCAAGAGGAAATCAATGCGTTAAAGTGAGTGTGAACAATTGTTTCCAGAAACATGAATTCACAAAAGCCCAGCCAGTAATATCCAGAAAGCTGAGCCAAAGCCTTACACCTCAGAACACACCCATTATTTATTTTTTCAATTAATTCTACCATAGTGCATTACTTGTTCTCTCATTAATCCTGCATTGAGCTTTGTTGTTTTAAATGCCAAGGACACTCTACGTCATGCTGTTTTCGGTAGGGCATTGTGTGGAGGAGAGATTTGACTGAATCCCCTCGGGAGCAGCCACTGGTAGCTTCCTGATGTATAGGACACTGCCTTCAAGATGCACGCAGAGGAACTTCTCATTTCCTTGGCTCTCTCAGATCCATTGTGCCCTTCACATGTTACTACGTCATTAGAACTTATATCTTCCACCACCAGAGGAACCGCCAACTGTTGCATTACTCCTCCCACATTAGTCACTCTGGACGTGGTTAATTTTAATGGGGGTTTTTTTGAGGAACATGAATTTTAAACACAAAATTTAAAAAAATGTTAAGACTCACATTGCCTTGGTCTTAATTTACAAGCACATCTATTACAAAGAAGATTTAAAGGCTGAGTTATCTTCCTAACAAAAAACAGCAACAACACAGAAAAATGAAACCGTACAACTGTATAATTGAATTATTATTCATTATTTTATTGTTTTCTATGAAATTGCAGAGGTTTATTTTTCATCTTTTATCAAGTGTACAGATCTTTTTTTTCTGTATCCCTCTGCATGTGCTTTGCTTGAGTTTTTTATACTTTATAGAAATGCTCAAGAGCAAAATATGTATAGCTGGTTTTTTTTTTAAACTGCTTACAAATGATTTTTAATGTTAGAACGATGCTTTATTAAAGATTAATTGACTGTTTACTAATGCTTCATAGTGTACAGTTATTATAAAGTGTTTTGTTTTCTGCATTTTGTTTTGTTTTCTATTTTGTTTGAATGGTACAAAACTGACATCTCAAAGACGTTTATCAGATGTCTGGCCACAGCAGATGCTTACCAGATGAAGTGCTCTTTAACAGACATCTTGCAGACGTACATGAGCTATCTAAATGTTTGCTAAACATCTAGCATTAACATTCTTACACTGCATCATTTCACACTGTGCAAATTTCGCTTTCCATCTAAACTTCAATTGTGAAACACAGCTTACAACAAGTACATAGCACTTATTTTTTGATGCAAGTGCATAGTAGTCAAGGTAAGTTAATATAAAGTGGGACTAAGTTGTTTAAAAGCAATTCCAAAAAGGAATGGCACTTTTTTTTTTTTTGCAGATGCCACTTAATTAAGCTACGAATGCTCTGCAAACTCAAGCCATTTCAGAGAGTTTAGGGACTGGCTTATTAAATTGCCCTGTCATTTGAGGTGTAACGTAAGGCTTACATAATAAATTGTGGGTAATACACGTGTGACTGTCTATTTTTCTGCAGATTTGTGCCATTAGAAGGATTCAGGTGAGCAGATCAACAGCAGTTTTGGCTCATGTGCTTAATTGCTATGAATCATCATTATTGTTTTGTGTTCTCAATGGTTTGTTGGTGTGTGTGTGTGATTTCATGAACAAGGAAAACAGTCCAAGAATCAGTCACCCAAGCGAAAAAATGTGCTGTTGCTGCCAGATCTTGATTATCAAAAATCTCATTGTATTTGATGCAAAAGTTTGAAGGATTTGTTGTACATTAACAACTTAGGAGATCTATTAAGAAGTCATTAAAAACTATCAAACAATTGACTTCAGAAATGACAAAGATGTTTTCTGCAAACTCAAATCAAGCCCCGATGGAAGCGAACAGACTTGGCTTTTACCCTTGCAGCGAAAGACTGAAGTTTGTTCTTTAGCGAAAAGCCTGCAGTGAATTCAAAGAGGTTTACAGCTAGCTTTCACTCCAAAACAATACCATCAATGGTCACAGCAATGTGCTTGGACAGACACTTCCACTGATTTCTACCCCGTGTCTGCACCTGATGTGGACTGTGCTTTCCTTTGTGAAACAAGTGTGTAATTTCTGCAAAGACATGTTCAATTCATAAAGATAGTTCTTTGAAACATTGACAATTAGCAGGCAAATGGTCAGTTAACATCAAGGTTTCTATCTCGATTTGGCTCTTCCTGTCTAGTTCTGGTGCCAAGAAGAACTGAATAAGTTGGGTTTTCACTAGAGAAACAATGTCCTCATTATTGGCTGTCCATTGAGTAAACCTGAGATCTTGTGTGCAGACTATAAATAACGTTGCTCAAACACCACAAGCCTGTATGGAACAAACAGACAAAATTAAATCATGAACTGAACAACGTGGTTCTCAGAAAGTAGCACGCATGCAGTTATTTATATTGAAACAGTTTGTTCACAATCCTTAAAATGTTGACTGAATGGACTTTGACAGTAAATTTATTATGCACTGTAACTTAAAAACCAGTAAACCGAAGGATTGCCACAGCATTGGCATTGCTCTCACTCTTTGCTGCATCTTCTGTTTGCTTGAAGAAGAAATATACAATTGAGGGAAGTAGCTTCCAGATTGCTTCCTTCCCATGAAAAGCCCTTGATGGCCACAAAGCAAAAGAAAGGGGAGCATTCAATCTCCCTAGAGATGGTCTTTGTGAGATTGCCCTAATCTATTTCTGTTGTCACGTCATTGAATTCACCTCTCATTGACTGAGTATTCTCACCGGTAGTCCCAGCACTCGCTGTCTGCTTTGCACTCAAATTTATGGACTCTAAGCTGGCATCCGACATGCAAGTGGCCAAACCATTCAGGTGGGCCGTGTGAATGAGGCAGAACGTTGCCAGACTTGGAAATCTTTGTAAGCTTTGTGTGTTGCAGCAGCTATTTGAGGTTTACAAGGTGTTTAATGTAAGGTTAATGCGTTCATTTTAATGTGTTACTTGTTCCTTTGTGATTATTTGTGCTTAACTATTTTCCTGCCATTGAAGGATTTTTCCAACCTGTTCTCACAAAAATATGTACCTCTGTGCACTTTTTGTGCAACACCATTTTCACTGCAGTTTCAAAGAGAAATGTCCACTGAGTGGTGCTAAAACACAGGTTCAATACATGAATCCTTGCACGTTTTCTAACCCTAATCCTACCCGATAGTGTTAACAAATGCAAAACTGATATAAAAACGCATTTGTTGATGCAACCGTGCCATTTCAACTTCCTTTTACACAGATCTGAAGTGTTTTGTTGAAGAGTAGCCACACAGGATTGAAGCGGAGGTCCTCGTCTCTCAAGTACATCTCTGTACCATAGATTTGAGTTTTCAAACATCCCAGCATATTAATATTGTTTGAAGTCGCATGATATTCTTCAAGTAATTGTGTCTCCAGGTGAGACAGCAACGCCTCATAAAAGCCTGGACAGAGGGAACGGAAGAATCTTTCTCTTGCGAAGATAATAGAGGAGGTTGGTAATCCAGACAACACTGAAATGATGATAACCTGGTGGCGGACGAGGGTGTTGCGTTGTAGACAAATTCAGGCCAGGTGAGCTGATCCCGCCAGGTGGAGGGGTTATGGGCGACTAACTTAAGATACATCCAATTGCGATGATCGGTCCATACGGCGAAAGGATAGTCCTAATTGCGGCATTCACCTAAGGCTAGACGAACGACTAAGACCTCGTGGTTCCTGACCTCATAATTACGCTCCGCAGGTGCTTCAATTCTGTAAACATGCTGAACATGCTCTTGATGGGAAGCGGAGGAAATCTAAACATCCTCCAAATAAACAAAGACAAAAAAATTCAGCATGTCGCGAAAAACATCATGGACAAGAGCCTGAAAAATGGCTGGTGCATTGACAAGGCCGAACAGTAGGACCCGGTATTGCGGAGAATTTTATGAAAATCTTTGCTCCCTGCAAGATCTCGAAGGCTGACGACATCAAGGCAACTCAGAAGGGAAATGACAAATGTGATGCGCTACAAGAAATTCCTTCTTGTAGTGTGTCTTGGGCATTTTTCCAATAGGATTTAGCATCCCACCCATAGAATTCATCACATACCAGTAGACACCATTGTACTTTTCTTTAATACCAATATAATTGCATTTATAACCATTAAATCCATTCAATACATTTCTATTATTTTTGGGCAGTGTCCTATAGTTTTTTTATGATGTGCACAAGTGACAAGATGATGTGGAGTCTGAACAAGTAGTTTTGACAACATCACTTGCAATCTGAGAAATGAAACTAAGTAGCTATCAAAGCTGGCACAGTTCAGGAGCAATAGGCATGGGAAGGGAAGCCATCAGAGACTCTCATCTGTTGGTGGGTTCAGATCTCTTGGGGAATGTTCTCGAGGAAATGCATTGTGTCTCTCTTTTCCTCAGAACTTGTAGTTAGGCTGTCAACACTTGAGAACTAAGCCCTAATCTTTTATGACTCAGTAGATTATTATGCAAATCTTTCCAGTAACATTTTGCAACTATCTTACTCCTAAAAGGTTAAGTGTGATTTCTGTACCGCTGATGTTACCAAATAAAATTTCTGAAAATAATGATAAATAGGTTTCCCAAACACTCCCCATCTTTGTTTATTCAGTTGGTTGGATAAACAGTTGTTCCCTCCTAAACGTATGACATTGATTGATGCGGTGTGTTTCCCAAAACTGCCAAGATCTGGCACCTCAGAAAACCAAGCTCACATACATAGAAAATATAATTGATTTGACTGCACTGACACTTGAACTGCAGTGAATAATGATATTATTAAAGCAATAACACTTTATTTTAAGAAGCATCTCTCTCTGTAAACTAGCATTACTAGCATATTGACTGTTTATTAGTACTTATAAAGACCATATTAATGCCTTATCTACCTAAACTTAATAACTACCTTACTAACTACTAATAAGTAGCAATTGAGTTTATTGAGGCAAAAGTCATAGCTACTGTAATAGTTATTAGAGAGAACTGAACCTTAAAATAAAGTGTGACCATTAGAGTTTTATAGCTGAATTGAATTTGGTCTGTAAATGCTACACTTTGCAGCTCTAATGTGAATGTGAATCCACATTAACTAAATTAAGCTGAATAATGACACTATTATCTTCTGTATGCTTTACAGCTGAAACTAAAATTGTTTCATAATTGCTGCAACGTCACCACTGTTATTTTCCAGTTTATTGCTGTGAAGCTGCTTTAAACACAATCGAAGCGCTATACAGTATATAAATGTGCATCGACATGGTCACATGCATAACCAGTAAAATCAGGAGCTGTATGGGAACAATTTATAACGTTTAAAAAGTGTTTCCATACAGGCCCATAGAAAGCATTCTGAGCATCTCAGCTTGGTACAAAAGCCTTTCAGAGAATAGAGCACATGTCAGGAACTGCTCTTTCCTCTCTGCAGGATATATACATCAGATGATGCTGTAGCAGGGCTGTTAAAATCATCAAGAACTCTACTCATCCTGATTACTGTCTGTTCAGTGGGCTGCCGTGGCAAGTGCTTGAGTCATCTGATGGCCAAATCACACTTACACATAAGTCTCTAATGCTCAGTATTCTGATTTATATTAAGTGGCATATTCAGTGCACACACAACTTCATATTGTTTTTATCTCATTACAATTTTGTCTTGTTTTTGCACATTGACCTTATACTGTTTTATCTTTTATCCAATATTTATATATTTAATGCACGTGTCAGTAGCTGACCTAACATTTCTTTGCAAGTTGTATTCTCTTATGAATGTGACACATCCTGAATCTTGTGTACAGTTGCCATTGAACACACCTTTAGGCATATGCCACTTTAAGTAAAAACTATACAAATAAGATTAATTAATGCTCATGCATCTTCCTGACAACCTGATCTCATGGGAAATTGTACAGTGTGATGTTTTTGGAAAGTGTACAATTTGTAATATGAAAGGTAAGCATGAATCCCGACATAATATCAGTGGGTTGACTAGTTGTATGAAAATGCACAAATGAGATTGTACAAATTCATAAAAATGTAAAAATACTTTGCAAACGTACAATATAATTCCAAAAATTCCATATAAATTGCAAATTATTAAAATGAAATGTAACAATTTTTAAACTAAACAATTTATCATTGATCAATAATCTTTACTTCTGAGAGTTACATTAAAGTACAAAGGGAGTTACTTTACAAAATCAAGATGATAGTTCTAAATGAAATGGAGTATTTATACTTACTGGGGTATATTGTATTCCGTGTAATATTGAAACAATGTAAACTTGGTTGTATTATAATTTTAAAGATCCATATTTTTGTTTCCAAGCTCTTTAAAGCACAATGCTTTTCTAACTAATTCAAAATCATGTGCAGAAAGATTTCTTTGAGGTAATTCTGTAGCGTGATAAAGAACAATAGCATGCATTTTGTACATGCAATCATCTCATTAAAGTGACAGCTTATCAGTGTAAGGTCTGTTCCTCCTCTAAGATGTTATCGTTGTTCGCAGATGACATGCTATTGTTGTGATCAGAACATTTTATCTTCCATTGTTTTATTTAAAGAATATTGCATTTTCCCATTTTATAGGAAATTGAAATTCAATTGCACTCATCCTTGATCAGAAGGTACACGCTGGTTATTTTTGTTCTGGGAACATCTCCTGATTCAGGTTTAATGTGAGAACCAGATACACTGTAGCGACTCAAAATTGAAGGACCTGGTTACATGCACACCACTTCCATCCATTGTGTCTTCACATATTGTCTAGAAATATGAGGGTGTAAGACTTTACATAACAAACCAGGCCTGGGGACACAAGCCAGTCTTTCAGGAGTTAAGTGCCCGTCAGCAACATCCTTAGTCTTTAACTCATAGGGTTAGATTACACTTCCTCTTTGGCAAGATGTCAGAAAGCTTGGTGCTAATTTCTCAAAACGCTTACGTCACAGATTTATATGGCTAAAAATAAATAAATAAATAAATAAATTCTAGGATACATTAAATAAATTAGATTTTAAAAAAGTTTACGTTCAGCTGACAGCTTCTGTGTCTTGCTGCTGGTTACCAGAGAAAAAAACTTGTCCCTACACTGTAACATACAATATGTTTCTGGTTGAATTTTAGGGTCTGGTATTAAAAAGGAGGACACTGACATTTCATAACAGTACTACTTCAAACGAATTATTTTCTATGTATTTTCACATGTATTTTTAAGATGGAAAGATGTGGGTTGTTGTGTGTGGGTTAGAATGTGGCTTTCCACTGACAGATGTGATGATCAGTTAGACGCAGTTATCCGAAACTGGTGGTAAGTGGGTTTGTGAAGATCAAATGCATCCCATATGTTAGATAATTTCAGATACATGACCATATTTAAAATATGAATTTTCTAAAAATGAAAATTCTGTCATGATTTACTCACCATAAGTCTTTCGTACGTCTACAGAAGACAAATCATGATGTTTTTAATTAAATAACAACAATTTCTGTCACCAATATACCACACTGACTGTCTACACAAGTACATTGACATTTCAAAACGTCATAAAGAGATTGTAACACAAATTGAATGAATTCAGCCATTTAGTCCAAATTTTCTGAAGAAACTCAATGAAGAGATTTCATTTAGGCTTTTATTGACATATCACATTGATGAGCAAACACTGACAGAAGCTCAAGCATTTGGCACGCAATCTCAAACATAAAGCATAACACACAAGAATGATCATAAACAAATAAATTATGTAAGTAGGTAGATTTTTCAGTCCCACTTTAAATTAGGTGGCCTTAACTAATACGTACATACATTTAAATTAATCATTAGGTACAATGCAATTATTGTGTACATACGTTTTTACATTGTACTTATATTCTTTAAAAATACCTATATGTAATTAAATCTGTAATTTATTACTGTAATTACATTTATAACTACACTGTTGACCCATCTCTAAAGCCCTGTTCACACCAAGCACGATAACAAAAATAATCGTTCTCAGTGTTAAAGAATAGCAGCGTCCACACCACAACAAAAACCATAAAGGCACAGAGAAATGATATCGTTGGAAACAATTTTTTCCAGATGATGAATGACACAAACATTGCCAGCCAATCAGAATCAATCCTGATCCCGAGCAGTAGAATTTAAAGCGGCAGATGCGCTTGAGCTTAGAATAAACAGACGTTCGCTGGGATGGACGCTAATATAGTAAAGTTATCTTTATAGTTATCGTGCTTGGTGTGAATGAGACTTTACATCTTAACCCACCCATAAACCTACCCACACCACCAAACCTGTCCCTAACTTTACCCGTATGTCCCCTGAATAGCAGCAAAAGTGTTTTACAAAACAATATGAACACAACACATAAATTTCTTAACTGTCCGTTTTATAGACAACATTGAATATTTTGACGGTTTTTGGCAAATAAAATTTTACCAAGCAAACAGTTGCATCTAGCAGATTAATTTTTATATATAATAGAATAATTTAGTTCTTCCTAACATTTAATATTTGTATATTCAAAGGGTTTTATAAACGGAATGATGAATTATATTTGAAACTGATTTAATTTGCAACAGCCCTGGGAGTATAATGTTAAATAACAGATGTTCAATAGCATGTAATTAATTGTTTTTCATAAATAATTACAAACACCTGGTTGACTCATTGATTTATTGAACTCTGAGTGTAAAAACTCATTCTTCTGAGGAAGATATTTTTAGAAAATTTGCAAAAAATATTTTTTTAGCGTTGTCTCTGAATCACAATGTTGGCAAAGAGTGAATGTGATGACCTCGCCTCGGTGGTGCCATTATTGTTTATTGCTGCATTTGTTTATAAACATTCATTGTGAAAACAAACCCGTTGATCCAACTGTCAGATTATTTGGCAACACCTTTTCCTGAGTGAATCAAAATGCTTTGCATATAAACTACAATAGACTTCTGAATTCTCTCCAAAATAACGTTCCCAAAGATCTCCTTGATTACAACAGTTTTGGGAGCATAGTGTTCTGTTATTGCTAAATAATATGGAAAACAATTGGCTAACGGGGAAAATTTAAATAAGAGGTCCGAAAGTCTTGAACGCCAGGGTAAACTCTGCGTAGGTCTAAAACAGCAGGGTCAGCACTTCTCAGCTTAACCAGATGTCCTCAACAAAAAATGCTGATTTTTATATTTTTTCCAGTAAAAGAAATACAGATAGAGCGGGTCAAAATGCCTATTTTCATCTGATATTTGGAGGCAATTTACAGGAGGGTAAAATGACTTCCGAAAGATGGCAGCATAATTGTGTTATTTTTACAAAGAGATTGGTAGTGTTTATTGGTCCCACTTCATATTAAGTGTCCCTAATACCTGTGTACTGACATAGTAACTAGACGTATACGTAGTATTTAATCACAGTGTAAAGTACATGCTATTTACAGCTGTAATGTTTGTGTAACTACATCAAATTGAATGGTTTGTGTAAGTACAAACGTGTAACAGGAGACTTTTTGGTAATGAATTGATTCATTGAATTCACTGAATACTTCATTTGATAGTTGAATTATTAAAAGTCTCATAATTGCAAACATGCTGATAATCAGGAAAACAGCACTCGTCTTCCTCATCTAATATTGCTTGATATTGATATTTACTTAATTGTACCATATGTTATAAATATTAATAAACAACTCATATATACAAACATCACTGACGCTGCATGAGAAAATGGACATGTGGTGAGAGTTGGCAGCCCTGGTTTTCGAAGATTAAGATCAATTTACCATAAGATGCTTTTTGAGATTATGTGTTGAATCCGTGAGAAGGTAGATGTTCTGTAGATTGCACAGCAGATTGCATTCATTTATACAGCCATGGCCAAAAATATCGGCACCGTTGGTAAACATGATCAAAGAAGGCTGTGAAAATTAATCTACATTGTTAATCCTTTTGATTTTTTATTTAAATTCTTTTAAAAAATCTAACCTTTCATTGGATAATAAGAATTTAAAATGGGGGAATGGGGGATGCTTTTCACTAATACACATTGTCTACAATTAACGGCAGCTTTTTATTCAATACTTTTTTAAACCTCCATTTGCGAGTTTATCAGCTCTAAATTTTCTCCTTTAATGCCTGATGAGGTTAGAGCACACCTGAGAGAAGACAAGAGATCAGAGACCCTTCCTTCATGCAGAATCACTCCAGATCCTTCAGATTCCCAGCTCCTTCTCTTCAGATAACCTCACTCGTTTCTACAGGGTTCAGGCCATATAGAAGACGTTTGGGTTTGTGCTCAGTGACCTATTTTTGTGTTGTTTTTTAGGTTTGTCTTATTGTACAGTTGGAAGATCCAAACATGGCCCTTTGTAAGATTTCTAACAGAGTCGGTCATTTATTATTTTTAACCTGTTGGTATCTGATGGAATCCACGATGAATTTCACTGCTCTAGCTCTTTTCTTAAAGCCACTTCACTAATTTGTGAACAATTATCTTTTGCCGCACATCAGAAATATATTCTTTGGTTTTTCTGATTGTGTTGATGATTAAGGGAATTTGGGCTTTGTTTTCTCTCTTGTTTATATTCCTGTGAAACAGGAAGCCATGGCTGGATAATTTCATGTCCGTAATCACCTCGGAGTGCTCAAAATTAGAAATATGAATGCGAATATACTTTTTACTCACGAGACTTTTTTTCTCAGAATTGAGTGACACAAACTCACAGTACTGCCTTATTTTCTTGCAATTGGGAGTTATTTAGTCAGACTTGTGAGGTGTAAAGTTGCAATTCTGAGAACATAGCAGTCTTTTTTCACTCAAATTTTGACTTAACTTGCAATTCTGACTTTATAGAAAAAGTTGTGCTTTATAATTATTTTTTATTCAGTGCGGAAATGGGCTTCCATAGAATCTAGCCCCATTGAGTAGTGACAGGTCCCAGATAGATGTCACTGTTAAGCATGCTTGCAGTAGTGTTTCCACGCTTACTTTGTGTTTTGTGTTTTTAGTCTTTACAGTCTGTGTTTGTAGACTTTATTTTATGTTGATTGTGAAATGTTGATTTTTGCACATAGATCTCCCAGGAAACATTTTCTGTTTGTTTGAAACTGCTTTGAACAGCTTCATTAATTCTACAGTGAGAACAATTTCATTTTGTGGCAAAGCTAATGTTCAAAGATAATAAGATGCTCTGTTTTTTTTTGTTTTTTTTAATAAGTGGGTGCGTCTGCCAGGAATGTTCCTCCTGCAAAGATAAACATTATTAAAAGAGCCAGGAACAACTTCTGATCAAGAGTAAACTTTAAAGTATTTCAGTCTATTTTCAACAGTTTATGTTTTTCTGACACTTGGTGTCATGCCCCAAGAACATGATGTTCACAGAAGATGATCTAGATCATGAACATTTAAGAGCATAGAAATCTGAGAGTTCTCTGTCCAGCGGAGATGTTGTGAAACTCTTAGCATTTTTATGAAGTGCAATAACGTTCAACAACAACCAATTCGGACATATTTATACAAGGTGGCTAATTTGTCCAAATTCATACAAATTTAATTTTGGGCGGGGTTAGATGTAGATAATTCACACAAATTCATACGAACTCGTAAAATACGTACAATTTAGCACAAAGTGAGGTAAGTAAATGAAGACAAAAGTTTAGTTGCAGGTAAAAAAATTAATTTGGCTGAATTCAGCAATGATGACTGACAAATATCTGACTCATATTTAATTTAAGTCAAATAATAATAGTTATAACAGAAGTCCTTACTCCTTTCTTACTTTATGAGAAAATAAGAGGCAACCTCCCTAAAACTATCTCCAGTTTGTTGGTTTTGTGGAGATAGTGGCTACGGAAACTAAACGAGCAAACAAAACACATATAGCAACATAATGATGCTGCTGAGTGACAAGAATGCTAAAATGACCTTTAATTAATCTTTTTGATGAATCTTCTGTAAACCGTTTTCAGACCTGTTAGTTCCAGGTGCAGACCTTTTTATGATGCCATGTTTCCTAACACAGAAAACTGACACTGGACTGTATTTTAGAAATCACTTTGCTAACATCCTAACACTTTAAAATATCTCTTCTATCTCAATTTGAGTTAATTTCATTCAAAAACAAAGGATATCCTACTGTGCTGATCACAGGAGATAAACAGTCCGCAGTATAGCAGACTAAAGAGCCCAATAAAGCTGCACACCATTAAAATGAATGAGAGTATTTCCTGCCCCTGACAGTAAGACTAAACACTGTCTTAAGTGAACAATTAAAATAGACTATTTAAAAGAGTATTTTTGAGTAAAATTGCAAGAGTACAAATTGTAGTAAGTGAATGCTTATTCCCTGTTATGATTACGAGAGGTTTCTTGGTAAGTTTTCTCCCCTGTAGGGGGTTCCTGACCCCAAAATGTTAGAGAACCCCTGACCTAGACAATGGTTTTGGTAAAGGACAGCCCTTAGCCAAAACACTCCTTCTACCACCCCAGTCCAAATTCAGCATCACTCCCAGAGAGCTTGTAATGTTATATGGCAATACTAGAAGGCTGGAGTTCAGTGTAAACTCTTCTTTCCATTATAACAGGAGTGACACCATGTAGTCGTGGTGTCAGTTCAGGTTATTTTTTCACTTATTCTTTATGAACGTATCAGATTTTCTGATGAATTGCATAATGATTCTGGCAGTAGGATTTGCTCCTGTGGTGAGCCAAGTTCATGCTCATTAGAGGCGGCCTTCATGACAGCTATTCGGAGTTTAATGTCACTGTCATCCTGAGCTGAATGGGACCCTTTGAGAGGAAGGATCCTGGAGAGATAGAGCCAGCACATTTGTTACAATAACAGGCTTCAGTTTGTGGCGGGAACACTGAAGCACCCAGACACTAAACAATGAGGGACAGCAGTATTTATAAACAGTTCACATTCTCTGTGGCCTAATGACTGTGAGTAGAATGGATAGTGAGTATTGTTTATCAAGAAAATATCAAGAAGTATTCTGGGGGGTTTTTATAACTGCACCATAACGCAATAAACTTAAATCAAATCTTGAATCATAAGAATTTTTAGACTTAAACTGAGTCATATCTAGAGACAAAAATATATTTTCTGACTTGGGTCAATTAGAGCACATTGACTTTTTCAGTAGTGTTGGTTTTGTACGTTTTTTGCCATCCTTTTTTAAAAAGGGTAAAAATCGCTTTAAGTAAATAAATAAATAAGCCTCAGGCTGAAGGCAATGTAAATTCACTCCTGTACAGTAGAGGGCGCAGCTCAAACAAATTAGGATTGCATGAAGTCAAGTCAAGTCACTTTTATTTATATAGCGCTTTTAAGGACCAATACCAATTCTACCCCTTACCCCTACACTTACCCCTACCCCTGCGTTTGGAAGGGGTAGGACTACGTAGCCCTCAAAACGAAGATTTTTCATAACCTCACTTCAAACAAAGGGCTAAGAGAAATTTCCAACATGGCTGCTCACTCGAGCAAGCAGTAAAATCTAAGTAATTTTTGCAATTAATAAGGATTTTTATGACAATTTTTATATGTATATTACCATCAGTCTTGTGTGCGTGTTTGCAGAACCTGATTTTGCTGAGTTAGCCGTGTCCCTGGGTCAGCATCTTTGTTGACCCTGGAACAACATTGTGATTAGCCAATCATATTTGAAGAACCAGTTTATATTTTTTGTGAAGTTTAGGCTTACAATCAGTGTTTGGTGCTTGTGCATCAGTTTCAGTCATCTATCATTTCCTCTGATTTTAGGCATTACTCATGGGTAGGGTTAGGTGTAGAGAAATGGTCAAAACTAAAATTTTGAAATAAAATGTTGTTCCAGGGTCAACAAAATATCTTAACCCAGGGTCACGCCTAACTCAAGCAAAATCAGGACGTGCATTTGGGTTTATTGTGATATTCTGTACAGAAGCATTTGCAAAAAAATCACTAAAGCTAGCGGAAAGCACTGATTGCACAATCTTTTGCAAAAGATATCGTCTTCCTCTTCTTACTTGATTTGCTGAAGACAAATGCAAAGAAATCGCTGCAATTCACACAACTGCTATGACCTACAGCGCTTTCCACTTTATTTCAAAGGGCATAGGAAAGGGGCGAGGGGAAGGCAACGAGGTAGAAAATTTAATTGGGATTGGGCCTAACAATATAGAGTATAGCAAAGCACTGAACATTATCAAGTAGGAGAACAGAGTGATGGTAATGTATAATGACGAGATTAAACTATTTATTTATTAAATGCAAAGACGGTCTCTGTAATCAAGACGACAATAATCACTAGAAATCAGGTGTCCCCAACTAAGCAAGCCAGAGGCAACAGCGGCAAGGAACCAAAACCCCATCCATGAGAGAATGGGGAAAAAATCTTGGGAAAACCAGGCTTAGTTGGGGCCAGTTCTCCTCTGGCCAGATGCCGAGCACCTAATTTCCAGTTAAAATTTAAGCACATGTCAGATTGTGTAAGGACTTATAGTGTTTGTGTGCATCTGGATCCGGCCATCTGTCCACGGAGCTCATCTAGATGTTCTTGTCTCCAGTGAAGATCATCTCTTTGTGCTGATACACCATCTGATCTGGATACAGACTGAGAAACAGAATCAGAGAGAGACAGACCAATATTCGCGTAGAGGCCATTCTTTTTACGATGTAGCGAGTACACCGCGTGTTAAGGGATATGTTCCCGGTTCCGGCTGATCTAATTAATGCAGCCTAACAATCCTTTAACAGATAAAGGTGATAAAGGTAATAAAAGATAACATCTATTACACATTAATAAATGTGTATCAGTGTGTTATGTGTAAGGCAGAGTAAAGAGATGAGTCTTTAATCTAGATTTAAACTGACAGAGTGTGGCTGCCTCCCGAACAGTATTAGGTAAATTGTTCCAGAGTTTGGGGCTAAATAGGAAAAAGATCTGCCACCTGCAGATTTTGATATTCTAGGTGTTATCAAATGGCCAGAGTTTTGAGAACGCAGCAGACGTGGAGGACTATAATGTGATAACAGCTCGCTCAAGTAGTAAGGAGCTAAGCCATTCAGGTTAGGTTAGATTAGAAAGATTGCTATCAAACAGCACACCTAGGTTTGAGGTACTCCATATTGCACTTGTGATCGATATGAAGAATAGGATGCTCATTTTTCCTTATTATTAGTATGGTTGAATTAGATAATTCTAGGTCAGCTTCTCAATGAGGTTTAACATAAAAGATATAACTCAAATGTTGCTCTCTATTAAAAAACACCTCAACCCAACAACCACCGTAAAAAACTGCTCATAAATGCTCTAAAACAACCACCAATCACCCCTGCATTAGTTTTTGTATTAATAGCACCACTCGCTTCTCCAGTTTTGCATACTCTTTTTCCCTAAGCGTGTTTATAAGCTAATGCCTTCTGGATGTTTATCAAGACACTACAGCTTCCTTATTTCTCAGTTCTCTTCTTTGAAATACACCAGCTTATTTTTCTCACCCCCTGGTTTCCTCTCGAACCTCCTCTTTTGATGCTCTCAATGGATAGTCTTCATTTCCCATGGAAACAATGGCTGTCGCAGATCTCAGCCTTTGTTTAGTCATTCCTCTGCCTGGCGGCAATATGAAGCAATTAGGTGCATGTGAGCAATTAGTGAACTGAGGGTTTTTTTTCTTCTTCTGTCACACAGTGTTTTGTGGCTGGATGGCTCTCAGAGCTGACTACATCTATGCGACAGGTCTTATTGTGTGATAAGTTTACATCACTTCACAGTGGATATTAAACTTTAAAAAACCCTTTGATCTCAAACCGTCTATTATGCTGGACCCTGCTTGAGACATTCTAATATTTACCATCAATCTTTGCTCAGATTATTGAATGTAAATACAGCTAATAAATTACATTTTAACTCTCTCTATCCCATGCTTTGCTCTAATCTCATCTACTTCTCTCCATCTTATCACATGAATAGGTATGGTACTGACTGGTACATGCTTATATCTTCTCACTATGCCTGGATTTGTGCATGCGTGTGTGTTTTATGTCAGACTTCTATGCATTCCAAGCACTGTGTGTGATCTGACTGTGTTTGCATGGCAAACGTCATAGTAAAACGTTATCTTCCTTATCACATACGCAGAGAAGCAATACTCTGGTGAGTTCCTGCCTTGTCTCCTGGATTTTTCTCAGAAACTAAAGGAGTCATTTTTAACAGAAGAGCTACATACAAACACTTTTCATTCACATCGTTCATTATTTCAGTGCATTTTTCATCACAGCGCGCTTACATTGTTGATGACCGACTCAGTCCTTAGCAAGGAGGATGCAAGTGTTTCTGGATGGATGTCATGCTCAGCTGCATGAGTTGTGCTGGAGGAGGAGTGTATTTCTCTTTAAAAAACTTAAAGGGTTCTGTGGGATTCAAGTAGAATTAGAAAGTAGAAGTAGAAATCTTTCTAAGAATTCGCTCCTTAGAATAAATTGTTACTGAAGCTCTTTTATGATTTTGTCAACTCGCTTTAAATATTCTCTTCTCCAAGAGATTGTGTGTAGTCGTGTCAGGTCCTCAATTCACAAACACTGATAGTCACTATCGCCACACTCCCTCCTGATTAAAAAATGTGTTCCTAATATCCATCAGGCCTCTTTTTATGTTATGTATTTAATCTTATCGTTGTGAGAAACGTGTGCACTGTCTGTGGCATCATTTTGGGAGGACAGCCACTGATTTGTGGAACTATGACTCATTCATACATCTCTCAAAAAGCAATGTCTTTGTGGAGTCTCATTATCACATCAGGCAATGTTCAATGTGTTCCTAGGTCAACATATTTTATAGACCCTGGAACAACCTTTCAATTCAAAAATTTAGTCTTGACCATACCTCTACCTAACCTTACCCAGTAATGTCTGAAATCAGATTTAACGACAGATGAATGACTCTGATGTACAAGCACCAAACACTGACTATAAACTGGTTCTTCAAATCTGATTGGCTAATCACAGTGTTGTTTCAGGTTTAACAAAGTTGTTGACCTAAGAACACAATGAACTTGGTGCAAGTAGACATAGCCCTTAGGTCCAACACTGAGAAAACTCTGGAGTTTATGTTTTTTATAACCATGCTTGTGCATCAGAAATCACATGTGAACACACGTAATCACAAGGTTTTCTACACATTTCTACTTAGGGGCCTGTGTGTTTATCATAGCTTTTCTAAAGCACGGGTGCTCGGTGCTGTTCCTGGAGATCTATTCCTGCAAAGTTTAATTCTGACCCCAGTCAGATACGCCAGCTAAATAAGATCTTCCAGAAGACTTGATTATTACAAAAAGGTGTTTTGTTGGAACTGATCTCTGCAAGAAGGTTGCTCTCAAGGAACAGGATTGAGCACCTCTGATCTATATTTGTCTTTGATTGCTTTTAAGAGGAAATATTCTACTTGTCAGTTTCTTAGAAATAGATAAAGAAAGAAAGATAAAACCATTTAGAATTCTGACCTCTAATGATTATGATTTATTTTATATTCCACTTTAAATTCATACATTGTTGTACACATCAGCTAAAGGGCCCTTTACACTGAGAATGATGACATTGAATCAAACAATAGATCCCTGTAGAGCTATTCTCTCCAGGTGTGATCAATCGCAGGACTATTTTTTTTTTTGAGCAGTGCATTCAGGTGTGCTGTAACTGGGGGGAGGTGATGATTTGTATTTTTTTTCAATTCCTGATTATTGTTGCTAATTATCAGGAATATTCTTGAAGTGAATTAAACCTTTAAACACAGCATGCTGCTTTCTAACAAGGCAAACAGAATGATAACTTCACACATTGACCATCAGTCTGTGAAACTCCCCTCTTCTCTTTTTTCAAGATTAGGGTATAACCAAGGATGCTTTCTTTTTCGTTTCCTTTCCTCATTAAATAAATCAACTAAAAAAGCATCCTCGCTGCTGCTGGCAGAGGTTTTTTTCCCCTTTTTCTGTGCATCTTGCAGGCCCAGAACGAAATCACTAAAAGTGTGGATTCTCTTGTCTTAATGCACATCTAATTTTGAAATGCATGGTCATTGCAGCTTTATGAGTAAATTATGAATAAATATGTGAATATCATTACTTTTCGAGTTTTTTACAAACTCTTGGATAATCTACACCACCCTCCAAAAGTTTGGAAACACTCTAGAAAAGTGGGGTTTTGGACAATATTGGCATGAATTCTTTTTAATGTGTGATCGTTTTGCTCTGATAAGAAACAACACAGACATATTTTATTACATAAACAGTTTATAAATAAAAAATACTAGTATTTTAGATTCATTAATTTGTTTTATTCCAGCTCTGCATAAACTGGGCGTCCGAGCGGTCCGTTTATTCAAACATTGACTTGATATATTACTCCAAGCCTTCTGAAGGATTGCCCAAAGATGATTCTCACTGGTTACTGGACACTTCTTACAGACATCACGGCCCAGTTCCTCCCATAGTAGCTCAACTGTATATTTATATATTGCCATTATTATGTAACCAAAAATATTATTGCTGGTTTTCAATGATAATATCAAGTTACTTTAATGTATTAGCACCAAAAAATGATAGGGATGTATGCTGATATCCTCCAAAACCACACTTTGCTAGGGGTGTTTCCAAACTTTTGGAGGGCAGTGTATACTCATACAAAAGAAATGTACGTGGACATGGTCAAATGAATGTTTTCTGTTTAAAGACATTTGGCCTCATCAGCTTTCCAAATCATCCATTGTTTTTATTGTGAAAGGACCAGAACTCTGTTTATTTAACAACTATTTGTCAACATCCTCTACTAACCCTAACCAACTAGTCTACTAACACTCTAAAGTGTGCTAGTTGACATGTACCTGCAAAGTTACCTATTTATTGATTTAGCACAATAGAAAACCCTTTATAATGTTGATTATCCTTCTAATGAATTAAGCACACTTGTTTAATCTTTAAAAACTGAAATGCGGTGTAAATTGTAACACCATGCAGTGCCTAGTGTTCCTAACATCGTAAAAAGATGACTTGCATGTTTAGAATGATCTGACGGGCAAAGTGTCTGGATTAATGGAGCACAGCCAAGAGACTCAAGTGTCTCTGATTGCTTAACGTGAGATTTATGAAGAGTCTTTTGACTTCTGCCCCGTACAGTCCATTAAAGAGCCATTGCTCATCCTACACATATCTCAGAGGGAGTGAAATGAGTTTTTACTGAGCTTTTCTGAACTAATGTTTGCTAATCAGTCCTTGCTCACATAACACACTCAGCTGAGTGCACATCATTACTCAACATAATTATTTTAAACGCTCTGAAAAGTGTAAAATAACTGCAGATTGGTTAACGCTGATGCAAGCTCCTTTAGCAGAACACAAAGTACAAACCAAGAGCAATAGTGAACAAAAAAAAACATATTTATAACCTTACACTGTCAAACAGAACTCAGTGATATCATATTTCATATCATATTTAAAAGCTATAGTAATTAGCTTCATTAAAATAAAAAGTTTGCTCTGCTGAGTACCTGCAAAACTATTTTAATCTTTCGTCAGCCTGTTTACGTTTCACGTATCTGAAAGGGTGACACTGTGTGCTTCATGCAAGTTATCAGTATCAGTGTAAATACTGTAACTACAGAGACAATATCTGTGAAAAGAGTATTTTACAGCTGAAAATAGGTCAAGAATTGTATTTCAGATAAGAAATTAACACAAGGGCTATTATGGTAGTAATATAGAATATAGAGGTTAATCTATGTAGAACAAAGCTGATAAACCTGAAATAAGGTCGTTTTAACACACCAAACAGTAGTGAAATAGTTAGAAAATAATTATGAGAATGCAGATAATGCGTGATTTTTGATTGGGTCATATCTTTATTGGCACAGGCCCTAGATCAACAGTTCTCTGTCAGACATATCTACAAAGCCAGGACTCTGTCAGTCGCTGGGATTACATGCAGATCATGACGGTCTCCAGTCGTGACCAAAGAGTGCCAGAATACAGCATTGTTTATATTCTGTCATTTGTGCTTCTGTGAAAAATACACCCTATTCAGTATTGCTAGTTTCTTTCTGTGTGTGTGTGTGTGTGTGTGTGTACACTGAGGCGGAGCATGTGTAAGGGTGACCATTGGTACTTGGGGCAAATATGGCACTAAATTGGACAAAAATGCCACTGTACAAACAAACAAAATCTATTATGTCTGTTGCTAACAAAGTAATTATGAATAGACAGTGTCGAATGCGGCATTAAATTAATATTGTAATATTGTTACAACAAATTCAGTCCCGTTAAACATTTATTTTCCCTACATGACACCCATATATATATATATATATATATATAGGATTTTTAAAGGTCATATCACTTTAGGCAGGAACTGTACAGATGAATTATAATTCACAGCTAGTACCTAAAGTACAAAAATGATGAATTGGCCATGAACAATGTAAACACACATTCATGTGCTTCTAGAGAGATAAGGCACACACAAGTTCATTTGCACCAGGAGTCAGATAAATCCTCAAAGCACTGACTTTATTTTGGCAATACAAATCTGATGTTGAGGGCAGATAGCATTACAGCAACGTATGAAAGAGTTGCAGTACGTTTAACATCTGGGTGTCATTCCCAGCGGGCACCTTGATGCCAAGTTGATGTCAAATATTAGTCAAGATTTGATCAACATGCTGTAACGTCATTTTAATTTAAGTCAAATGAGCATCACGCCAATTGTATTTTTTAATCAATTTTAATGCCAGTTTGATGTCTTTTCAAAATGCATTTCCCACTGGATTTGTTTGCTTTGAAAAGCAAAGCATAAAATGCGGCTCATAAAAAGTTAGTTCACAGAAAAAGTCTTGAATTAGTCCTTTCTGAAGCTACTGTAGAGAGAGATTCAACATGCTGTATTGTCTGAGGTCTCGTGAAGAGTTGGCAAATTCATGCTAATTTGTACATATGGTAACACGCACGTCCTGATTTTGCTGAGTAAAGCGTGTTCCTGGGTTAACATATATTGTTTACCCTGGAACAACATTTTATTCCAAAGTTTCAGTTTTGACTATATTTCTACACCTAAGCCTAACCCTACCCATGAGTGACGCCTAAAATCAGAGGAAATGATAGATGACTGACACTGATGCACAAGCACCAAACACCGATTGTAAGCCTGAACTTCACAAAAACTATAAACTGGTTCTTCAAATCTGATTGGCTAATCACAATGTTGTTTCAGGACATGCCGAACTCAGCAAAATCAGGTTCTGCATGGTAACACTTTATAAAAATGTTACATTGTAAGTCATTTATAAGTGATTAGTAAATGATGAAATGTTTATCTACAAAACATTCACAAATGATTAATAAGTGATTATTATGTTTAGTTAATTCACAAGTACAAGTAATTTACAAGTTGTGATATGTTTTTTTTTTATTTAATATAATTTAAATTTAATTTAATGCAAACCCTTTGTCTCATTAGGACAGACGATTGTGTGTGTGTGTGTGTGTGTGTGTATAACAGAGGGAAAGAAGCTCACTTTCACTTCCTTGTTGTGAACTTCATGTGAATTTTCTCCTGTGTACAAAAAATGACATAAACTACTTTCATGTTTTTGTTTGGCTCTTACAAACTGTCCAGCCAAAGGTCTGCGCTCAGCTGAGTCCGTTCGTGTATCTCGTGGTCCTGAAAGTTCAGAACGTGCAGAACTGTAATCTCCACATTTTAAGTCACTACATAGTTTCCAATCTTAGCTCTGATGAACTTTCCATTACTCTAACTTGTGAAAAATAGTAGCAATCCACTAGTTTGTTCTCCAAGTTGGAACAGAATAAAAGTTAAAATGAGAGCAGAAAAGGTGGAAGAAAGGATTCGATAAGAAAACTAAGGATTTCATTAATTTTGTCTGCCTCTTCTCCTCTCTCTCTCTCACTATCTCACTCCTTCTGTCCCGTAACTTAAACCCGCCCCCTGTTTCATTAGCAGGACCTGCCCTATAAATACTGTCTTTTGGCAGAGAAACTTACTCAGTGCCCTCAGAAAGCCCCACACTAACACATCCGCGTGCCCAGAGCTGCCCGTCATGAAGGAGCTGAAGAGCAAGGCGTTCTGGAGGGCCGTTTTGGCCGAGCTTGTGGGCATGACCCTCTTCATCTTCCTCAGCATTACAGCTGCAGTTGGAAATGCCGCCAATGACAAACCAGATCAGGAGGTCAAGGTGGCTCTGGCGTTTGGCTTGTCCATCGCCACTCTCGCCCAAAGCCTGGGTCACATCAGCGGAGCCCATCTGAATCCAGCTGTGACGCTGGGCTTGCTGGCCAGCTGCCAGATCAGCCTGCTAAAGGCTGTGATGTACATCGTGGCCCAGATGTTCGGAGCGGCGCTGGCGAGCGGCATCGTGTACGGCGTCACCAAAGGAGGCCCCCTGGGGGTAAATACAGTGAGTACGCTGATCTTCAGTATCTCTGATAGGACACCTGTCTCTGACTGCTCTATTTACAGGATTACTGTAGTTACAATTCAGTTTGCTTACTAGTTTAAAATAATCAATGCTTACATTTTTGAATCTCCAAGCTGGAAAAATCTGTAACTAAAAGTTCATTTTAAGAATTTTAGGAAAAATGTATGATTTGTAAAGTGGATTTTTTTCTACACTGTTAGAAATATATCTGAATTTGGTTTTATGCAAGTCAAGAACAAATCTTACTATATTAGGTTAAAGAAAAAACATTTTAAGGTTCAGATAACACACACACATACAAACACATCTCCTTAAGGTTATAGCTTTGTATTTAAAAAAAAGAAATTTGTTAAAAATAAAAAAACAATGTCAATTCGTAAACAAAGAAACCCAGTATCTGGTTTCAAGTAGTCTAAATTATATTATACATTAATATATCTGTAGATATGCAATCCTATAAATAATAGTTAAAAAATACATTTATATAAATAAATGTAGTTTGATATATCAACATTTCTAATTTGTATTTACTTTAACCTGTTACATTTCAAAATGTGATAAAATATGAAAACAGAAGACATAAAAACTGATTCAAAATATCAATGAACACACGAACAGTTGCTCGTGACCCTGCGCAGTGCGTCTGTGAATGGGCGTGTGGGCTGACGATACTCTTATCATCTGTCTTCAGAGCTGCTTTCCAGTGATTATGTTTTCTTAACTTTTCAAGAAGGCGTAATAGACTTATTTACTTAGCCAGTAAACAGAGTCCTATCGTGTTACTGCTGAGTGACATCAGACGATTGTCCTCTGACCCATTTCATACATTTTTACTCACGTTATTATGATTTAGATTATTATCTGTTTATATATGTATAAGTGATGAAATGAGTCTGATTTAAATGGATTATGATGCAATTACATCAATTAAAATCTTTTTTTTTTTTATTTACAGATCCATAGGGATATTTCTCCCGGTCAAGGTGTTGGTATTGAACTCCTCGCTACCTTCCAGCTAGTGTTGTGTGTCATAGCAACCACAGACAAAAGAAGGCGGGACGTGTCAGGCTCCGCCCCCCTGGCCATCGGCCTCAGCGTTTGCTTGGGCCATCTGGCAGCCGTGAGTAATCAGCATTCGCTCTTCTCCTGCCGCTGCATCAGCATTCCTGTAACTGTTGTAAATATTGCCAGGGTTTCCATATGAACACATAAAGCAGCATGACATGAACAGAGTGGTGTTTAAGTATGTAAATTAGTTTCTGCTTTAAGAGAAACAAAAGTAAAGTAGCATAACTGATTCAAAATTGGCCAGCTTATTTCTTTTTATGTGCTCAGTCACCCATGACTCCTTTGTTTTTCTGCGTTTAGATCAGTTTCACGGGATGCGGGATCAATCCGGCTCGATCCTTCGGCCCTGCAGTGATTCAGCAAGATTTTACCAACCACTGGGTAAAATTACATCTCTGTTTTCCCCTTCGAAAGTTACATTACATCTAAAAATAATTCAAAAATAAAACCATTCAGGATCTTATCAGAAGACAGAATCAGCTCATGTTGAACTTTTATGGTTAATGAGTAACAATTATATTGTTTTAGATGAATGCCTAGTCTGGAATAATCTATAGTTAACGTTGTTAAATCACGCTTGTGTATTGTTTGCTAAGGGTTATGTGTACTTAAAGTCCCAGATAGCACATGTACACGCAGAGACGTATATTTAAAGGGACAGTTCATCCAAAAATGAGAATTCTCTCATCATTTATTCATCCTTAAGCCTAACCCATCCTTAAACCAGTATGAGTTTATTTCTTCTGTTGAACATGATGATATTTCGAGGAACGTGAGTATCGAAGACTTCTTGGTCCTCACTGATTTCCATCGTTTCATAAAAAAATGCTATGGAAGTCACTGGGGACAATAAATGGTTTGGTTACTCACTTTTCATAGTATACTATTTTGTGTTGAGCAGAAGAAAGAAACGCATAGAGGTTAGAAACAACTTGAGGGTGAGTTAATGACGAGAGCAGAGAGGTGTCCCTTTAAAGATTCCTGTATTGTTTGCGCACCTACAATAGGGTGTTAAAGCCATTTCAGAATGTATTTTAAGATGTTTATGAGATGTTTGTACAGACAGACATCTTGGAGACTAAGTTAGTGATATGAACAAACCTCTTACCTTTAGCGTGTTTGATATGAAACTGAGCGACAGCTTAAATGTGGCTTGTTGAGAAGACGTTGGACACAGCAGTGTACTGCAGTCCTTTATTTCTGAGTGTATTAGTAGGCCCTCAGGTTAGGGTTAGTAGAATGAGTTCAAATGCACTTGCAAAATAACAGACTGCCTAAAGTACGCCCAAACGTGTTGTAAAAACAATTTTCACTCAGATATTGCTAGAACATTTCACAGACATTAAAAAAAGTTTTTTGAAGTAAAAAAAAAACTTACTCCAATAAAATTTGGACTCTGTTTATAGCACTAATGCACTAATAATAAATCAGGAAATCTTCCTATTTTAGCACCTCAGGAAGGTTTTATATGCAATTACATAAGCGATCCCACCCACAAACACAAACAGACTTCTAAATACTTTTGAAATTGTTGTCTGAGCTGATTTCTCTTGTGTTTTCAGGTGTACTGGGTGGGCCCTATGTGTGGCGGTGTGGCAGCTGCGCTGGTCTATGACTTCCTTCTCTACCCTAAACTGGACGACTTCCCCGACCGCGTGAGGGTGCTGGTGTCCGGCCCGGCCACAGACTATGAGGTCAACGGTACTGACGACCCCCCTGCTCTCGAGATGTCATCAAAGTGATATGATACTCTGCCTATTTAGTGTATGATATTCAAGACCACAAACCGTCTGTAAATATACCCCTCTTCCCACAGCGAATAGAATTAATTTTAATTGAATATGCGACAGTGTGGAATTGCAAATGTAAAACCGTCTTTGTAGTTGTTCAAAGGGACAGCTGGCATTTTGTACTGACTGATTAGAGTTTTGTATTATTGTTTGTATTCTTATTTAGTGAATCAGTATGTACCTCAGGAAATTTATACCGTTTTCACTATTTTTTTTTTTTTTTGTGAACTTTTGTTTTCACTTTGTATTGTTTTGTGTACACTATGATATTGTTTTTGTAATTAAACTTCAGAATGTTTAATCCTAAAGGGTTTTTCTTCAAATTACAAACATTTAATTCAGCTTTAAGTTGCACATATTGAAGGGTTAACCATTAGATATTAATCAAACACATTTTTAAATCAATGGTATATAACGGTATATCCATAAAACTTTCAAAAAGCCTACTTTGTTTTAAAAATGTGGACGACAGCTATGTAATCTACTAGTGTGCAACACAAGTGAGGCTTGTTTTCAGATAGTCAAATATGACAGACAGACTTGAGGTAAAACTCAACTAGACTTATGGACACGGACCTGAACCGTGATTTTAGAAACTCACTAACAGTGGGTATATTGAAAAACAAAGGCACTCGGGAAACGAGACGGCTATAAATACTAAAGCTAATTAGGGTAGTGAGACACAAATGAGGACAATCAGGAAAACACAGAAGGGAAACAGGAACTACAGATACAAAGTAAAAGACCAGACCGAGCACAAAAGACAGAACCCTGACAGCAATATTTCACTTTCAAAGATCCCATATGTCCCATAAGCCTTGTTTAGAGTCTTTCTTGAAAAGCATTGGCTAAATGAATACATGCACCAAACCTTCTCTAATCTTGGGTCTTAATAGGGAGAGTTAAAAATTAGAATTAAAGGAATAGTTCACTCAAAATGGGTTACTCACCCTTGATTAGCTCACAAGGGAAGATATTTTGAAGAAATATCTTCCTTTGTGTTGATGACAGAATTGAAATTTTTGGGTGAACTATTTTTTTAAGCATGAGTTTTTGAGGAAAATGAGAAAAGTGCATAATTTACAATGTTTTTGGAGCCTTAAATGTGACCTAGATATTTAAGTATGCAAGAGTAAGTGAACTTTATGCTAATATGAAGCATATTAGAGAACAATCTTGGTGTAAAATAGGCCATAGAGGACTAACAATTACATGTGTTTCGTCATTTCAAACATTTACATACAAGAATATCAATATTACTCAAATGAGGTAATTGTTTAAATAATTTATGTAACTGATGTTGATTTTTAAGACCACGTCCTAGTTGGCTGTGATATTGTTTGGTAATGATTGACCATCATTTTCTTTCAAATCGGCTTCTCTGAAGAGGGAACCAAAGTGAGAATGATGTGAAGAATCTTAAAGTCAACAAACAAAAAAGTCAGTCCACACATGTACGGAAATATTTGATACAGGTGAATAAGCCCGTCTCGTGCTTCTGGAAATGGCGTATGATGATGTTTAATGGACTAGTAGCCACCCATGGATAAAGCCTGGAAGCCCACCTCCCTCCTTTGTGCATCTTATCCTGTCTCGTATCCTGTTCCACACCAAGGAATGTCGCATCTCTTTTTCCTTATTGTTCCCAGGGTCATATAGTAAACCAATGTTCGTGAATGAGTAGCCTGATAATAAATAAATAAATAAATAGTTAGTGCTGTCAAGCGATTGATCACATACAAAATAAAAGTTTTTGTTTACGTACTATATCGATCTTTACTGTGTTTAATTATGATGTATATATAAATACACACAAATATATGTTTAGAAAATGTTTACTTGTATACACATTTACATATTTATATTATATATTTTGTATTATACATGCATTTATTTACTATGTAAACAATTGCATGTTTTTCTTAAATATATGCATGTGCTTGCATTTGTATATGCATAATAAATATGTACACAGTACACACCATTATGTAAACAAAACACTTTGGATGTAAAGTAAGTGTGAACACAATTAGCCCCTGAACACTAAAATAAATAAATAAATATATTTTCCGCATAATATAAATTATCCGAAATATTTCAAAGTTTAAACTCAAAAAAAAAACAAGCATTTATAGTCTGAGACAACTTGTTAGAATATTTTGTATTAAATTTAGAAATCAAATTAAAAATGTTAAATAAAATTTTGAATAGCAGGACTAGAAGCAGCACAGCAGTGGAATAACATCTCCTTTTGAACTTCGCACTCTGTCAACATTTTCATATTCAGAAATAAATTATCTGCAAAAAGATTATCGGCAGATATTCTGCAGCCCAAGCATCTCTGTGAGAACAGCCGAACAGCTGTGATTTCAGCAGACCGCCAGGTGTTTTAAAGGCCACCTATTATGAAAAATCCACTTATACATGGTGTCTGGACATAAATGTGTGTTTGCACACCTCATTTTTTTTATCCCTTTTAAGCAAAGTTAAATCATTTTGAGTCTCACCGCAGTGTGATGTCACATTTCAGAGGGCGGGCCCACAGGGGTTGATTGACAGTCCTGCATTGCTATAGTTTCTGCCCTCAGGGGTCATGTATTACTCCAGACTCCTTATTGTCATTATAGTGCTTAGCTTTTCTACTGTATTTATGCTCATAGATTATACATTTATGTGCATAACTGTTCAGTTATATATAATAAATATATATGGTAATACAGCTGAATCTCTTGGAGTGCACATACCATTATTTGGATAACATTTTATTTTACAGTCCTGTTCCACATGTACATACCATGTAGTTAATTACAATAACTATGTAATAACTTGATATTAACCCTGAACCTACTCATAAAGCTAACCTTAACCCAGTGTAGTTATCTCATATTACTTAGTACTTTCTCAGGTAAGTATATTGTGAGGGAACGTAAGTGCTCATACTGTAAAATAAACTGAAACCTTAGTTTAAAAATGTTAAATAAAAAATGACAATACACTGGTTTTGGGACAGTTTTAACACTGCTTTAAATTATGATTTTGCCATCAATGTTCCTGTTGAGTCACGGTGCCATCTTGTGGTATGACTGACAGCATTGCCCAGAAGACTCCTGCAGCTCAACCAGCAAAGCCATCATGGGTTCAGTTCACAGAAAAATACATGAACTGAATGTAGACCCTGAATGCAATGTAAGTCTCTTTGGTTAAAAGTGTCTGCCACATGCATAAATTCAGACTATAAAAGACTATGAAACAATGCAAATGATCCTCAATTTATTTTGTGATTAATTCAATCATAGTGTTTGCTTGACTACTTTTTTCCCCAAGAAATAGATGTTTCCCAGGATTTCTGTAAATAAGTTGTGTACCTTCGATGTGTAAATCTCCAAAATCCCAAAAGTCTTATTTTGTGAGACAAAAAAATCTCAGACTAAACCTTATTTTAAAATGCACATTGTTTATAAATAAATGAAACTAAAGAAAATATATCTTCGGAAGTGTAATGCAACGCTGCATGTGCGTCTAAGGGTGCAGAGAAGATTCAGGCCCACTTTTGCAACCAGCTAGTGAACACTAGTGTACAGTCACATGTACTAAATGAAAGAAGTTCATTTACTCTATTACTACTAAAAGAGAATCATGCTTAAAATAAGGAGGTTATGACTAAATGTGACTGAATGAGTTACAGCAGGTATCATTTTCCCAGCATGCTGTTAGCGTCCCAGCTAGACTTTTAAATTAATTAGTTTGATTAATTAATTTTAATACATTCATTCATTTAATTTACAAGAGTTATCGTTGAAATAAAGTGTTATTTTGTGCACACAATTAATATGGGGGGAATATGTTCATGTTTAATGTCCTCTTATATTTCAGTTCGTTTAAGTCGGTTGCAATGGTATTTACCTATATTAGCACGTTTGGCATACCAGCTAAATCCCAGCAACGTACATGTTTCACGGGGTGGCTAATTTCTGTAAATTCATGCAATGTACAAATTTTGCTAAACCTAATCCTAATAATTTGGGTGAATTTGTAATGACGGTCACCTAACCCCACCTCTAAACCTACCCATTACTCAAATTGTACGAAATCATACAAGTGTGGTTGTATGAATTAGCCACCTTGTAAAATACGTCATACAAATTGGTCATGACACTGTTTTGTGCATACACACACATGCTCAAACAAACACCTAGGCAGGCAAATGAGACTTCTTTATATGATATTATATGGTTGGATTAAAGTGTAGTATTTTCTATGTCAACAATGTCTACATTGGATGCATCATACATATAGAAAGTTACAAAGAAAAGGCATCAGATGACTTTTTACAACTTTTTTTTGTTTGTTTGTTTGTTTGTTTGTTTTTTATTCTCGGTGATCAAAAAGGCTTATATGTGACAGAGACAGCTTGATAAAAAGCTACTCAGAAATGTGGGATTGTATAAATGTACCCAAGGTTAACTTATGTTACCCTATAGCACAAAGTATGCTTAATTTTGTACAAGTATATAAGTGTATGCACAGCTTCTCCAAGTATACTCTATTTGACAGCATGTAGAGCATATAGAGTTTAACACTAGAGACAGTAAAACTTTTATTCCTTTTCACACCGGGATTTTCAGGTCCACAGCTTCGATTAATAAAGCCTAATTAACATGCTGCTTGGCAGGTCACTCAATATGGCATTGCTCTTGAGTGATGGAGATCTCCGGTACAAGCCTGTGAAATAACCTGCAAAAACAGCATTGCTGCACAAACACATACATTTTGATATCACTATTGCACCACTGGGTAGGTTTAGGGTTGGGTTTGGTGTAGGGCATAGGCTTTTCCAACACGATACGTTTAACTATCCACTTCTCGGATAGTTGAACCTCCGCAATATGTGCCTGAATTAATGTAATACAAACGCAGTAGTACATACCTATATCAGCATTACAAAAACTTGTAACTTAACCCACATTTTAGCACCACTCTCTGGATGTTTGACTTTAAAACTGCCATGAAATGTGCTGCCTGTAGGTAGTGTACGTAATATTGGTGCAGCAGAAATGTATTTAGGGGCACGTATTTCAAAGGAGCTGTCTACAGTAATGTTGCTCTTGATCTGTTTCATTTTTAACAGTTAAACAATGGTCCAGTTCAGTGTTGACAATTTGTGGCCAGACGAAGTAAAGCAAAAGCAATCGTGCAAGCAAAAATTAGACAATGCAATACAGTATGTTTGTACTCTTCTGCAGATGCATAATGCATAAAAACAGCAAATGGCCTGAATGAAAATGCAAATTCACTCTTATTAGGCAGCACTTTCAGAAATGTGATGCTGCACAACTTTCTGTTTCTGACACCGCTTGTCAAGAAAGGACCTCAAATAGTTTGTAAAAAGCCATTCAGATTTTGTATTCGGTGTATGATATGCTGGAATGTGAACAAACATCAAACGTTTGTCTTGGTGTTGCGTAAACATGTAAAGACTGTGTCTAAAGAAGTAGTTTTACCAACTAGCAGCTATCATGGGGTTATCAGTCTCTTTTCCATTACAAAAATAGACTAATCTAACTTTTCAAAACGTTTAGATCATTACAACAACAAAAAAAAGATATTTCATTCATAAGTTCATTCATACTATATCTATACTATATACACTTTCTTTAAAAATATGCATGGGGGAAAACAATGTATTTCCATTTTTTTTATCAAACTAGACATAAAGATGATTCTGATGATGTTATAACCAAATGACTGGATATACTGTACCATTTTTCTTTCTGCAAAATGTGGGTAAAATGGCCATAAACCGGTTTTCTCATTACATACAATGTATCTGGAAACTAAATCTAATTTGCATATTAATGTGTTTTTGGTGGCAACATGAAGTGAAAAAAGAAATGTAATAATGGGAGTAATAACTGACGATATTTAAGCATTTTTGAAGACCAAGGAGAGGGAGTAATCATGATGAATCATCCATTTATTTGGTAGAAGCCCTGAATGTGCTCTTTACAGGACATGTAGAGTCTCAGAGAAATTTACTAAAATATAATTTCATCATATGAGGACACAGAGTCTTAGAAGGCTAGTCTAAACAGTTTATGCTTTAACCCAGAAACCTTGAATAGTGTGTTTCGTATGAGCAATATACAATTGTTCAGCCGGATCCAGGGAACATATGACTCCCAAAAATGCACTGGAAAAAGATCTTGATTTGAAAATGGATCGACTGGATCTTAATGTCCTTGTTATGTGACATTATCTCTTAGGCAGTTAGCAATTAACTAGCTCCTTCCTCCTGCCGTTTTCTGTGGTTGCTTTGTTAAAACCAGTTTCCTGTCAAGCATCTTTCACCAAGTGTTTATAAGTGGTAGCTTAGCTGGCATTTTCATTTACCAGTTAAAAGGCAGAAAAGGAACGATACTCGTAATGGCACGAGAGCTTAAAAGTTGGTCGTTTTGGCGGGCGGTACTGGCCGAGTTTGTCGGGATGACGGTTTTTGTTTTTATTGGCATAGCCTCTGCCATTGGAAACAAGCATAACAGATTTCCCGACCAAGAGGTTAAAGTAGCTTTAGCTTTTGGCCTGGCCATTGCCACGTTGGCTCAGAGTTTGGGGCATATTAGTGGAGCCCACCTGAACCCAGCTGTTACTTTGGGACTTTTGGTCAGCTGTCAGATCAGTTTCTTCAGGGCCTTCATGTATATCGTGGCCCAGATGTTGGGAGCTGTGGTGGCCAGTGGCATTATGCTCAAAGTTAGTCCTGACCCCGAAACAACACTGGGACTCAATATGGTGAGTTGTTTTAATATTAAATCACAGTACATTCATAATTGCATGATGGGGATAGCTGTCACATGGACAAATGTGTTTAGGACCACTATAGCTTTAGACTACTATAGCTTACATAAATGTTTATTTTATCTGCGTAGATAAGATTTTGTATGCTGGTTTCAAATTCCAGACTGTTGTAAATTACATTTTGTTTTAGTCTTTTCTCTTTCCAGTATATTGTTTTGTTTGTATAACAATAAAATCCCACTGGCATTTCTTAAATCCAAGTTTAAAGATTTTCAATGTCGTCCGGGCTGCAAAAGGGAGTCATAAAAATATACATACAAATATACGAAATATTTAAAATTTATTTTACTACATAATATTATTTCATAAGCTGTCAACTATGTAAATGTAAGAGTTTATACTTTTTTCTTCTTTTCATTTAATATTCTAAATATGATTTATGTTGACCCAGACAATTGTTTTGTGCATTTGAATGTTATTTTGCAACTGTTTCAATTTTACAATAAAAAGAATGTTACTTTAGGTCTCCAATCTGACAACATATCCCATATAGTGTGACTAATAAGGTCAGGGTTCGATAAATGGGCTGTGACTTTTTCTTCTGATAATTCCAGTGCAATTGTTCAAAATTTATCCAAATATTAAAAGGTCTTGAAATTCCATTTAATATGCTTGTCTTGCTGTTGCGACTGTCTCATTTTGTTGAATGCCTTTTTCCATCAGTCTTTTTTTTTCTTATAGCTGAGTATCGGAGTGAAAGCCGGTCAGGGGTTTGCCATTGAGCTCTTTGCAACCTTCCAGCTGGTCCTCTGTGTCCTGGCCACGACAGACAAACATCGCACTGATGTTGCAGGCTCTGCACCCCTAGCCATCGGACTGTCAGTTGGTTTAGGGCACCTGGTTGCAGTAAGCAATTGACTTTTCATTCACTTCAAAAGTAAATGATATGTTATGATCTTGGAAATTAGATCGTTTCCAGCAATATGTAGTGAAGTCTCTGTTCTGCTCTATGTGAAGTTGCTCATCATAAACTTCATGACACTCATCATTCCTGTCCCCAGATCAGTTACACCGGATGCGGCATCAACCCCGCTCGATCTTTTGGACCAGCTGTTGTTCTTGAAGCATTTAAAAACCACTGGGTACGTTCTTCCCAGTATTTTTTTCCTATTAGATTGTTGTAAGAACAAATTGTAACCCTTCATCTTGATAGTCCACTTTAGACATTATACTAACAGTAAGTAACTTTGTAACTACATGTAAACTAGCGGTCATTAGAGTATTAATAGACTGTCTGCTTAATATTTCCTAACACTTTATTTTGATGCTCCCTCAACCGACCCTCAACTGAAGTCAAATTGGTTCCACTTTATATTAACTATGTAATTACATTTAAATGAATCATTTGGTACAAAGCACGTATTGTGTGCATACATGTTTTCACATTGCACTTGTATTTTTAAAAATACCTCTGTAATTAATTTCTGTAATTACTATTATAATTATAAAGTTGACCATTCCCTTAAACCTTAACCAACCTATACCACTAAACCTGTCTCTAATCTTATCCATATCCCTCCTCAATAGCAGCAAAACTGTTTTGAAATCTAATTTGATCTTAATAAGTACATTGTACAGTACATATTTTTTGATGTAAGCATATAATGGGAAATGCCACCTAATATAAAGGTCTGGATTACATAATCAGGTTCCTAAAATTATGTACTTGTAATTAAGATTATTATATTACATTTTAAAATACTTCAATTAGACTAAAGTTAGCTTTTTACTAATTAATTGATTGCATATTATGCACATGGTCACATGACCTCCTGAGAAACAGGTATATTGTTGCATATTGCACAGCACCTGATTTCCAGTTCAATTTTAAACACATGTCAGATTGTGTAAAGGACTTATAACACTATGTGTGTGTGTGTGTGTGTGTGTGTTTGTGTGCATCTGGTACCGGCGATCTGTCCACGGAGCTCATCTAGGTCTTCTGGTCTCCAATGAAGATCATCTCTTTGTGCTGGTACACCATCTGATCTGGATACAGACTGAGAAATAGAATAAAAGAGGGACAGACTAATATTAGCGTAGAAGCCATTCTTTTTACGATTTAACGAGGGGAGTGTTCTCGGTTCAGGCTGGTCTAATTAATGCAGCCTAACAATCCTTGATTAATAAATGTGCATCAGTGTGTTATGTGTAAGCCAGAGTAAAGAGATGTGTCTTTAATCTAGATTTAAACTG
>JAUMHP010000041.1:1478104-1490296 GCA_032361065.1 Enteromius trimaculatus
TCAAATTTACTTAATTAATACTAAATTAATCACTTATTATTTTGATACGAAGGAGTGTCTCATTAAATCAATCAATTAGAGTTTTAAACACATCTAAACCTACTTTTATTGCTGTTTTTAGTGTTAAGAGTGACAGGTTGGATGCCACAAACTTTTTTTTTTTTTTTTTTTTTTGCATACTTTGTGACACATTGTACTTCCTCTAAGTTTCTTAGGGCAGAAAGGAAATTATTATTATTTTTTTAATTTAAAAAAGTAAAAAATAAAAATAAAAAATAGTCCTACGTGCAAAATGACAGTATTATTACTTTATTATTTAAAGTAATAAGTGTGTAATAATGATGTCCTCACACAGATCTATTGGATAGCACCGATGAGCGGAGGGGTGGCTGCTGCTCTTGTGTACGACTTCTTACTCTTCCCAAAAAAGGAAGCGCTTCGTCAGCGTATGAATGTTCTGAAAGGCACAGCTGATCCGGACCCGTCTGCGACAGAAGCGCTGATCGAACCCCGAACCCCAAGATCTGGTTCTGGTCAGTGGCCCAGGCCCTGAAATGTCTTGTAAATACACCTGCTTGTTATGTCCTTGTTTTGGTAACTATATTCCTACAGTACACAGTGATAACTATACAACACCATTTCTCTTGTCATTATCCTAACAAGCATTTTGTCGGCTTCTTTTCCGGCTAAATTGACTACTTGCACAGTTACTTCTGTGTCCTACTTAATATCACATTATTTCTGCTTTGAGGGCTGGCAGGTGATTTAATAAATTAATCTTGTTTTCAGAATTACCATGACTTACGTTGACTTTTGACTATCAATATATATTATATAATCAATTCATATATAATCAGTCTCCCATGATTCTGGCAGCCCTGTACTGTATAATTGTGGTCTTACGTTCACATACACCTTGCAGAGAACTTAGTACCCGCATGCCTTTGACAGCCACTTGCTGTCCATGACTCTAAAATTTCAGAAAACCATAACGTATCAGAAGTTTAAAATGAACATGGCTTAAAAAGCATGATTTCAGCGCAATAAACATGACAATCAGGATCAAAACAGATGTTTTTAACAGGTACGAGCTGTAATGGCGTAGATCTATTCTGGAAAAAGGGGGCGGGGACTAGCAGCTCACTTGTTTTTAGAAAGACAGGCACGAAAATCAGCCTTTCTCTGCTTCCACTCAAAATGTCTAAATGACATAATACATTATCTGCGTGTCATTTTGGGCTGAAACTTCGCGAACACATTCTGGAGACTTATATTACATATTGCAAAAATGGGCATAATATTTCTCCTTTAAAACTTTCACGAAATAATAAAGTAATAAAACTAATTTTGCACATAAGACTTTTTTTTTTTTTTTTTTTGCTGCATATTGTTTTTGTAGAAAAAAATCCCAGCAATTAGAATAAAAAACAATAATAAAAGTACATTTATTCTGCAAGGATGAATTAAATAGATCAAGAGTTACATTAAGTGATAATTATAATGTTACAAAAATAATTTCATGATAAATTCTGTTCTTTTGAACTTTAGTTTTCAAAGAAAACCTGATTTCTGAGGCTGCTGTATTTGGAAGGGGTTATAGAGGAAAGAGTTTAACAATGATAGAATTACGAATGCCATTTTTGTAGCATTTTCAAATCTATAACACACTATTCTCAACCGTTTTTTTAAGAAAACACTTCTGCAAAGCAGTTAACACGTACAAACCGACCTGATGTCAACGACTGTATCACCTCCAGACTAACTGATACTGAAGCTGTCACACGAGTCAGCAACTTGTTGACTCTAAAAAATTACAAATAATGTAAGCACGCCGGCCACTGGACGCTATCACAACCTTAATATCTCGCTAAATGTTAACATAATTTTAAAATATAATATCGACTTGTACAATGGAAGGAAGGACGTGGTTACCTTTATGGCACAGTCAGTGCTATTGTATTCATGGATCTACTCACGTATAGCATTTTTTAATTAGATTTCTTGTCATTACACATGTACAAGTACACTGCAACGAAATAGGACCCCCCTCCGACCATACACAAACATTTTGGGCGGAAGACAGGTCAGTCGAGAGGTAGCATAGAAAACAAGGAAATGAGATACATTAGGAGAAGGAGGGAGGAAAAAATCCTTCCAAGACTGTACTTCGAGAAGGGCAGTGTGAGATCAGCACCCTAATAAGAAACTGCTATTACTCTTTAGGGACAGCTTTTTGTTAATCAGAAACAATCATCCAGCATCTGTTTTAATAGCGTAAAACAAGGGGCCGTCCCAAATGCATCAGAGTGGAGCTGCATTGAAGGGATGTAAAGAATTTAATGTGCATGCCTAAAATTTTTGGCACTCATTCAAATTGCAATTATAAGTTTTGTGATTTATGTTCAGAGCGTTTTATTGTTTCATGAGGTAAACACACGGTGAAGGAGATCTGTATTATTAGAGACGCAGGTGGAGAGACGCTTATTCTAAATTATTTCTGACAATAGAATGTACATCTGGTAATCAATTTACGGAATATTTGTTTCCAGCAATTAACTAAAGGCCTGCTTACACCAAGAATGATAACTATATAAACATGAAAAAGAGTCCACACCACAATTATAGTGATAATGATACAGCCCTATCCTTGGAATCACTTTCAGAACTATTCTTGGTCCCACTTTATAGGTGGCCTTAATTACTATGTATTTACATTTAAATAATAATTTGGTAAAATGCACTTATTATGTACATACATGTATTTATATTGTAAAATACCTACATAATTACATCTTTAATTAATTTTAGTACTTACATTTATAATTACACTGTTGACCCACCCTTACACCTACCCATACCACCAAACCTGTGCCTAACCTTACCCGTATCCTCCTCAATAGCAGCAGAAGTGTTTAACAAAACAGTGTGAACACAATAAGTGCATTGTACCTTTTTATGTAAGTATATAGTAGTTAAGGCCATCTATTATAAAGGATTTTGGTCAGACCAACACACATCCAGCAAAGAACCAGTTTAAACCAGCAAAAACCAGCATCCCAGCATACTAGACCAGCATATGCTGTTTTTTCAACAGGAATTTTGCCTTTGCAGTATTCTTTTCTCATGCGATGCTTCAAAATGCACATTAAAATAGAGTGATGGCAACTCAGCTAATGTTTAGATGCACTGAGAACTGCTGGTTGAAGTTGCAGTGACGAAACGGCTTTACCAGCTGTGACAGTGGGACTATTCCCAGTTACTCTTCAGCAGTGATGTTATCCACCTTATTTTTCCCATAAGATCAATTGCAGCAATTGGTAAATTTAATGTGTCTAGCTTCCAGAGTCATACAAAGCATTTTATGGCTGGATGTTTCAAACTTAATTATAAACACACTGGTTTGTAGTGCAGACCAGGGGCGGAGCCAGATATTATAAACATTCAGGGCTTAACCCAAATGTAGTTGGACGTTTTATGTTTAATATACCAAACGTACGCGCACAGAGTATATATATATAATTTTAAATCACATCAATGTTAATAACTACTATTGATTTTGTAATTAATAATTTTTAGTCATAAACAGGGCCATACACATGTTTTTATAAATACAGAGGTTCCAAAATATAGATTATTAGGGGGGTTCGGGGGCATACTAAAATGTAGATTTTCTTGACTTAAATGTGTGCATCTTAAGATGTTTTAAGCTCCTAAATTTGATAATAATATAGGTTTATCTTTATCATTATCATTTGAGTTAAATTCTTATATTTAATCAGTGAAATAGAATAATAAGACATTGGGCTGTTTGCAAGCAAATGAAATAAACACAAAAGCTGTTACAAATGCATAAATATTGTTTTGATATATTAAATATAAAACGTTAAAAACTGATATTTGAAATTATTTAAAACATGAAAAAGTCTGAAAAATCGAAATGTGGAATTAAAACCTCCAATAGATGGCAGCAAATCACTCTTAATAAGTGAGTCATTGCGATTGAACCGAGTCATTCAAACGCTTGATTCATTCAGGAATGATCAGCATGTTCCTCAGAGATGCAAAACAGAGGCTGTTTGAATTGAATTTTGTTGAAAGCAAAAGAGCAAAGATGGGCAATATTATGTCTAAAAGTAAAAAAAAACTTTTTGTTAATTGAGCTGTTGTAAAAAGAAATAATCTAAGGACACACAGGAAATGTGCGCGTGCACTAGTCTAGACTTTAATGTATGCGCACGCTCTGTACGAGTGTTTTGAATGTTTTTTGCAAAGTTCTCGATTGCAGACATATATATATATATATAAATCGCACATTCATACTGCGCTGAGGCGTCTCAGATGAGAAGATCTGTTATCGTGCCTTTCTCCTTGCAGCACTATTTTATCGACCCTGCGGGAGCGTGGAATATAACCGTTTACGTCATTTCTGTTTAATGTGTTGAAAAGCTAGATTCTTGACAAAACTATTCACAAACCTAAAAATTTGGCACTTTTAAACAACATTCAGGACTGGAGCCCCAGATCACCCTCTGTTGGTCTTAAACTGCTCCTGTTATGGGTTATAAAGGTTCATATTTTGGTTTTGGGAGTCGAATAACAGGTTGACATACATGCCAGGTAAAAAAAAAAACTCCCAAACGATACGTTTAAAGATTAATTCTTCCAAAGCCCTCCGGTGATTGGTCGATTTCACTTAAAGCAATGTCTGTAAACTTTTAACTCTGCAAAAGCGACACCTAGTGGCAAAAAATGAATTTGCATCTTGGTCTGGCGTGCAACAAGTGGGCGGGCAATATGCTAATGTTTCATGTTGACGTCATTTTAAAAATGATTTTTTTTTCAGTCAATTCTTTCTTTTAAGAGACAATATCTTTATACATGCTGCACTTTCATATTTAAAAACTTTTACACACTGAAAGGTCATTTTAAAAAATTCATAAATGTCCCTCTTTAATTTAATGAGTTTACGTTTATAGCATAGCGGCATGCATGGACAACTGGTTAAAGTAGTATGTTAAATGATTATTCCCTGCCAGGTCTCTAAGATAAAGATGGCATGTTCCTATCAGTCTGTCCAGCATCACTTTTCCTTCCTACACTGTTTCGCTGAACCTCTCGTAAAGGATTCAGAGGCCGTGCGGTGTTAAGGTTTTGTAGATGCTAAAATGTGAAAAACTAGCCAACACAGAAAGAAAAAAGAAAGTCATTCAGCAAACGAAGAAAAGTTTTAAAAACAGATGTGTCATGAAAACCTGCTGGCGTATAAGCTTTTAACTTCCCCTGTAGCAATCGTAACACATACAGCAGAGAAGAGCGTATATCGGTGGCTTTTCTGGGGGTGGGGTGACACTTCTGAATGCCATTTATCGGGTGACAGAACTGCAACACCCAAGCGTTCAGTTATCAGTTTCCTCATATTGTGCTGATGAGACATAAACAACCACAAGCCGCAGATCTCCTCAAGCCCAGCTGTACTGTTAGACAAAAGCCCCTTCCAAAACAAATTAAAGTTTGATGTAAAAAGGCACAACACAATCTCCGTGAACAATACTACCAGATCTACTAGATAGTCTTTGAGCCTCTGTTTGACACTCCTATTTTTTTATGTCTAATAACTGAATGATAAAATCAAGATTAATGATAAATCTGAATGAAGTGTCTCGATTGGAAATGTGTCGCAATATAACCCTTGTAAGGACACCATGCACATCCAGTTATAGGCCTGTTACACACATTGTTTTAGAATAGACTAGAATTAGACAACGGAGAATCCCTGTGTTGTTTTTAAATGATAAAAATGCATTTAAAAAATTAAAATATTTTTGAGAGTTCTGACTTGTGTTTGTCTTTTTCCTTTCTTCCCTTTTTTTCTTTATTTTTGCTTTGCAGGAGCTGAGTAACGATGGATTACATGCAGAACCAGCAGGCAAACTCCTCTCTTGACATAAGATAGGACGTCTAGATATAAATTGACTGCTAATTAGATTTTGCACATCTGTGTAATTCCTGCATTGATGGTTTATGTCGGGTTAAATATATTATCCTTAAAATCTAGATGATTAAAGCTCTGTCTCTGTTTATCATTACTGTATGAAAACATCACAATTAAGACTCTTTAATACAAATACATAAATAACTGTAATTAAAGAAGTAAGCTTGTAATTTCACTCAACCCTGAGAAATATGCCTTTATTTAAGGAGCAATTCTCACTATTAACTAGTTACATATTAGCATATTGTCTGTTTATTATAGTACTTACAAAGCACATATTAATGCACAACCATATTCTAGATCTTTCAGTCCGCCACCAAGTTTGAAATCAAAGAAATATAAACAAAAATAATAAAATGAGTATTATACTTTGACTTGTTTGACGTCAAAACGCTTGGTCTTGTCAGCATGGCTCTGCAAAGGGTAACAATAGTTTAATGCTGACATCTGCTGGACATTTTGTAGAAACCCACAGAATTCAGGGACATTGGGAATATGTTGTGAAGTTCACACACAAACACGCACACCTTACTCTGTTCACTGACGGCAACAACAGCTAGTTTTGGGTCATTGGTGATTTTGTCATTAATAAATTGGTTTAAATGATTACATTTACACATCATATCACTGTGAATTATGCCTCCGATGTTCATTTTAAGAGGCCTGTTGTTGAATGTTAGACAAAATGAAGGTAAGAGTGATCATGGTGTGTTGATCCTTATCTGCTCAGGACATCATTACCAGCAGTCAAAACATAGCACATCTGTAGGATATTTAGAGCTTTTTATATTTTAAGATCTGCACAAATAATACTGTATGAGTGGCATAAGGCAATGTCTAAACAACAGTTCAAATGCAGGTAAAAAACAACTTTGATAAAAAATTATAGTAATCAATCAGTTTTTTTTATTAAGAAAAAAGATTAGGCAAATGTATTATATACTGTATAAATCTATGTGTATATAAATATAGATACAGTGGGTACGGAAAGTATTCAGACCCCCTTAAATTTTTCACTCTTTGTTATATTGCATCCATTTGCTAAAAGTTATTATTTCCCTCATTAATGTACACACAGCACCCCATATTGACAGAAAAACACAGAATTGGTGACTTTTTTGCAGATTTATTAAAAAAGAAAAACTGAAATATCACATGGTCATAAGTATTGCTCAGTATTCAGTAGAAGCACCTTTTTTGATCGAATACAGTCATAATAAAGTTTTTCACACCTGGATTTGGGGATCCTCTGTCATTCCTACTTGCAGATTCTCTCCAGTTCTGTCAGGTTGGATGGTAAATGTTGGTGGAAAGCCATTTTTAGGTCTCTCCAGAGATGCTCAATTGGGTTTAATGTACGTTAATGAGGAAAAATATATATTTTAGCAAATGGCTGCAATATAACAAAGAGTGAAACATCTTGAATAATTTCCGTATCCAATGGATATAAATCTTGTATGTATATAATATATCCAGCAGGTGGCGACAAAAGTCCTTGTTTTGTCTTGGTGTGTCCCTGACCAGCACGTAACAAGAGGGCAGTCAAAAGTCAAGCCCAATAAATATTAAAAACTAGAAAAGAGAAAAATCTGCAATGCATAGAATATATGAATGATCACATATGCGAGTGCAGGGCTAATGAGCTTTTAAATTACTTGTGCTCTTTGTGTCAATGCTGTTACCTTTACAAAGAATCAATACTGAACGAGGCAGTTCGACAGACTTCATGCAAATACTAAGCTTTTGTGACGATGCGCAGAGATGTGCAGAAATACACCTAACTATCTATGAAAACAGTTTAGATAAAGTTAAAGAAAAGGTCATTTTACATATGAAATGGTGCTTGGGCTTACTGTTTTTGGGCTGTTTGCCCTTATTAGTAGGCTACGCCTGATTATTGTGTTTATCGATGTTTTGTCGTTTTAAAAAGAATTTTGCGCTTTGCGCGTCAGCTGTCGATGACGTCATCACCAGCGCGCGCTCCCTCAGTCGGCGACCATTGTTCAGAGGAGGTGAGCATTTCGCGTATTTGGAGCTAAAATGCACTTTAAACATTTAATGCAACAGTATGCGTGGTCGTTTCTGCGTTATGTTCATCGGGGATGCTAACCAATTGTGTTGCTGCCGTGATTTTGTTGTCTGACCCTTATCTTTGTTATTGATACTTTACATGGTAAACAATAATATATACAAAGTTACTAATATTGAGCCTCTATTATGATGACCCACCTGCTACATTTAAAATCTTACATAAATATGAACCGATAGACACGATGTTTTGCTTTGTGTATGCTCACTCTTTCTCTTTTAAAGGTGTTTTTAGATTTTGCACATAAAACTATCACATGTTAATCATTAAATTAATTTATTTCACTGAATAGTGCTCTATTAATTTACTTGTGTTGTTATCCGATTACTGTTTATGCTTTACTTTTTATTTATTCCTACTTTTGAATTGACGTTATATTATTTTTCTATATTTCTAGACAGATTTCTTCTCATATGTTAATAACAATATGAATAGAAATGTTAACAGTGAAAAAACTGAATTACCACATGTGAATGAGCTTTTGTGTCTGTGCTGTTTCTTACTGTAGTAATATAACGATTTACTAAGTTGGAAAGGCTGTATCTGTTAGGCTATGGTCTCTTGATATAATTTGGAGGACATTCGCTTGCATACTTAAAATGTGTAAAATAGTCAATGTAAATAAATAGTGTTTATTGTTATCTGTTTCTTCTGCACAGACATTCATGTTGAGTGAAGCTCACAGAGTCAGTGATTTCACTAATAAATCGTGAGATATATTCGTCCGAGCCTATAAGTGAAGATTAGCACCAAAGCATCATAGACTGAAATCTACAAAGATTTGCGTTTATTAAAGAGAACATGAGAGATCCAGAACCCTGCAGAATAAAACACCCTGAAGATACTGAAGAGCAAACAGGTTGGTGTTTTGTCTTCATTAATAATGCTGAAGTATGAAGCTTCAAGCAAGTTGCAATAAGAAATAGCAGTCACACTTTATTTTAAGGTTAAGTATTGAGTAATAATAACTACATGTACAATGAACACCAAAAGTATGCACAGCGCATACTCACTTTTTACCACAATTTTATTGTTACAGCCTTATTCCAAAATGCATTAACTTTATACAAACAATACCCCATAATGACAATATGACTTAATGAAAAATTAAATAAATCACATGTAGGCTTACATAAGTTTTCGTAGCCTTTGCCAAGACACTCAGAATTGAGCTCAGGTGTATCCTCTGAGCATCTCAAGATGTTTCTACAGCTTGACTGTGTCAAATTCAATTGATTGAATATGATTTTGAAAGGCACATGTCTATGTAAGATCCCACAGTTAACTGCATGTATGTGATTTTCTTTTTCTTAGTTTAAATTTAAAGGAGTCATAAAAGGCTGATTTTTTGCTACAAGCTTATGATTCTTTAGGGTCATAATGGAAAGTTTGTAATGTAGTTTGTTTTAAAATTTCTCAAAGATAGTGTAAAAAACACTCATTTCACTCTGTTCTGTGTACTTCCCCTTTAAAGTTTCATGAGCTTCACTGACTCCGCCCCTCTTTTCTGAGGCGCTCTCAGAGGATCTTTTTTTTAGCCGTATTCATAGTGAAACTTGCTAATTAGCACATTATTAGGAAAGATGATTTGCAAAGATTCATTAAAAGACATTATACTCACTGCTTCTGTAGGTGAGGCTGGATCATGAATGTAAACGCATTCCTGTTGATCAAGGGGGCGTTTCCCTTCAGAACCAAACGTAACGTTAATCCTCTGCGTCTTCAGTCTCTCAGATGTCGGGGGTAAATCACTACTGCTCTGTTCATTAATACAGTCAACAACAAAACACCTCAATCTCTTAGGAGTCTTGCTTCTCTCTGCGTCTCGGTCTGATGACGGCTCACTCAGGGCGGGTCTGAAGTAAGACACCTGTTCAGTCTGTGTGACATGCTGCTGTCAATCAACTATTGTGGGAGTGGCCTCAGTCTGTGTGGTGCCAAACCGACATGCATTTGAGAATGGCTTGATTTCAGAAGGGGCAACTTATTTTTATTAAATAAGTCTTTATCATTGTAAGGTGGTTGTGTACAGAACACACATTTCAGCTTGTAAAAGTGCATGCGGCACCGGATGACCCCTTTAATAAATTTACAAAGATTTCACATTGTCATTATGGGGTATTTCTTGTATCATTTTAAGGGAAAATATTAAAATGAATCTATTTTGAAATAAGGCTGTAACATAACAAAATGTGGAAGAAGTTACTGAAATTGAAGATATTTTACCTTTTTTATTTCAGAGTTGTATGGAGAACATGTGGAGAGTGAAGAACTGAGTGAAGCCGAGGAGCAAAATCATGGAGAAAAACCTCAGAGCTGCTCTCTGAATATTTTAAAGAAGACAAGTGCTAATAAATCATTCACCTGCACTCAATGTGGAAAGAGTTTCGCATACAAACAGAGTCTTAATATTCACATGACGGTACATACTGGAGAGAAACGGTACAAGTGTTCACACTGCGACAAGGGATTCAATTGGTCAGGACACTTGAAAGTACACGAGAGGACTCACACTGGAGAAAAACCTTACAAGTGTTCACACTGTGATAAAAGATTCAGTCGGTCAGAAGTCCAAAAGACACACGAGAGGACTCACACGGGAGAGAAACCACACGCATGTGAGCAGTGTGGGAAGTGTTTTGCGCAAAAAGGACACCTTGCGTCGCATATGAAAGTTCATACGGGAGAGAAACCGTTCACTTGTGATGAGTGCGGGAAGAGATTTGCACACTCGGCACACCTTAAGATGCACATGAACATCCACACTAGAGAGAGCCTCTTCATGTGCGATCAATGCGGTAAAATGTGTCTGCGGTCTTCAGACCTGAAAATGCACCTGAAAGTTCATGCAAAGGAGAAGCCACATCCATGTCATATATGTGGAAAAGGGTTTTCATGTGTACAGAATTTAAAAGTGCATCAGAAAATACACACGGGCGTGAGAGAGTACATGTGCTTTGAGTGCGAGAAGACTTTTATTTCCGCCACCAATTTAAAACGGCATGAGAGGATCCACACTGGAGAAAAACCGTATGAATGTTCACACTGCGACAAGAGATTCAGTTGGCCAAGAAACCTGGAAAGACACGAGAGAAGCCACACGGGAGAGAAGCCTTATAAGTGTTCGCACTGCGACAAGAGATTTAGTTGGTCGGGTATCCTGAAGAGACATGAGAGGAGCCACACTGGAGAAAAACCTTATAAGTGTTCGCACTGCGACAAGAGATTCAATATGTCAGATAACCTGAAGAGACACGAGAGGATCCACACCGGAGAGAAACCTTTCAAGTGTACGCACTGTGACAAGAGATTCAGTCAGTCAGAAAATCGGATAATACACGAGAGGATTCACACTGGAGAGAAACCTTTCAAGTGTACGCACTGTGACAAGAGATTCACTGATTCAAGAGACCTGAGAAGACACGAGAGGATCCACACAGGAGGGAAACCTTATAAGTGTTCGTACTGTGACAAGAGATTCAGTCAGTCAGAAAATCGGGTAATACATGAGAGGATTCACACTGGAGAGAAACCTTTTAAGTGTTCGCACTGTGAAAAGAGATTCACTGATTCAAGAGACCTGAGAAGACACGAGAGGATCCACACAGGAGAGAAACCGTATCAATGCAATGCATGTGGGAAGTGTTTCAAACAATCATCTTCTCTGCGCAGTCATGCAAAAAATGTTCACTGTAAGTTAGGGATGTAACGGTATTGTAAATACCAAGTACCGCAATATCAAATTTGTCCGATAATACCGTGGTCTCATGACTCAATAAAACGATAGGTCTTCTGAGAAAAGTTTGCTCAGGCAAATGGAGCGAACGGGAGGTAGCGGGAACTACAACTCCCATCAGCCCAGGCGTCAGTGTTGCCAGATAAGATTGACGATTTCCAGCCCAAAAGTTCACAAATACCCGCCCAAAAACCGCCCAAATTTTTAACTATCAAAATTATATGATAGAATGCAAATCAAGGTTCATAAACAGCATTTTTAACACTATAAAACAAAATTAAGATGACAAAACTGCATCATTTTCAATGTCAACAGAATTTTACTGCAAGAAATATCCAATATAGTGATTGTGCACACACAATGACAGTCAAAACT
>JAUMHP010000041.1:1494358-1507969 GCA_032361065.1 Enteromius trimaculatus
GCTACAGATCAGTGTTGCCAACTTAGCGACTTTGTCTCTATATTTAGCGACTATTCAGACCCCCTTGGCGACATTTTCCCTAAAAGCGACTAGTGACAAATCTAGAGACTTCTTGGACAATCTTCAGCGAGTCTCCGGTACGAGCCCTTATTTTCTCGGCGCGTGCACTCCTCTCTCTACGTCTGTTCTGTTCAGCGAGAGGCTGAGAGGAGCAGGCCTTTCAGTTAAAATAAATATTATGTTGGTTCTAACTCTATTTTACATCCAAATAGAGCCAAAATCACAGCATAGCCATTGTCTATATATTATGTGCACTTGGTTTCATTATTATGAACTATAAATATAATTATATAATTATAAACGATTATAAATAAGGTTTTTAATCTAGATTAACATCTTGTAAGGTAGAGCTAGTTCAGTAGGTCTTATAATGGCGTGCATTTCATATTCATTCCATTTTTCAGAAACAGAAACCATTAAAAATATCAGTGAAAACTATTATATTGACAATTAGGGTGCATTGAATAGCATTATGTGACCCCAGGGAAGCAAGATAATATGATGCACTGACATAATGAATATGCAAATTGATATTGAAGTTCCTGTTTCAGAGTTTACAGATAGATGGCTAATGTGTGTGCCAGTGATATGCTCAGTGTTCATGTAAACTGTTTAATAAACACTTCTGGCCTCTTAATTAGTTTTGTTTTTTATGTAAATGATATACCGTACCGTGCCATTCATACCGAGGTATTACCATATTGTGAAATTTCGTTACATACTCTAAGTAGATCATCTTCAGGTCTGAGACTGCATCCTCAGTAAATAATGCATAAAGCAATAAAATAAGTCTGTGGTAACCAGTTATCACAAGTTGCATGACAAAGAAACATTATCTTAACTTTTCACAGTGAATTATGTTTGTTTGTCATCTTCAAAACCAGAAGTTTGAAGTCTGAGGTCCAGATCAACTCACAGAGGTCCATTCTAAAGAACAATGTGAAAAAGTGATATCATTTTGCTTCATTTATATAAGTGATACTATTGTTCTTTCTTTTAGGTGTCATAATAAGCTCAGTTGGCACTTTGAGTTTTTTTTTTTTTTTACTTTAACAGTCATGGCCAAAATTGTTGGCACAGAAAAGCAAGGATTTCTCACAGAAAAGTCCTGCACTAACACATGTTTTGCTATACACATGTTTATTCTCTTTTGTGTGTATTGGAACAAAACAAAAAAAAGGGAGGGGAAAAAAGCTAATTTGGCATAATGTCACACAAAACTCTAAAAAATGGGCTGGACAAAATTATTGGCACCCTTAACTTAATATTTGGTTGCACATGCTTTGGGAAAAAATAACTAAAATCAGTCACTTCCTGTAACCATCAATAAGCTTCTTATACCTCTCACCCGGAATTATAGACAACTCTTTCCTTTGCAAACTGCTCAAGGTCTCTCATATTGGAAGGACGCCTTTTTCCAACAGCAATTTTAAGATCTCTCCACAGGTGTTCAATGGGATTTCTATCTCTATCCTGGTCATCTGTTCACAGGACGTTTACCCAGAAGGATGTTGGCTTACTTAAGTACATTTAGGCAAACTGTAGTCTTGCTTTTTTATGTCTCTGTGTCAGTGAGGTCCAGTTCAACCGTACTTACAAGCAACTATAACTATTATGCTTTATTGTTTTGGGTTGTTTTTTTTTTATTGCTGAAGAGTATTGAACTTTCTCCTGTATTCTACTGTACAGATGTGAATTTACTTTTTCTTCAGCCTGTGGTTTATTCGTGACACTTTTTGTTGTGCTTTTACATTTGCTATAAATATAACTTCTTATATTAGAACCACTCAGGCTCTGCCCATATTTAAAAAGTAACGTAACACATTACTTTCCATAAAAAGTAACATAATTAGTTCCTTTTTTTAGGGAGTAACTCAATTTTGTAATGCATTACTTTTAAAAGTAACTTTGTAAGACATGTAAAGTCTAATTTCGTGTTCGGCAAATTTATTTAATTCAAAGAGCGAAGTATGAAGTGACAAGCGACTGACATCTCATTTATTTTACTTAAAACAATTAAAACTGAGTGTAAACTTTCTGTCACAACCTCTGTTGGTGAAATTCATCACTAAATTGTTTAATGAACTACGATGACATGAAAGTTATTTCAATCCAGCAGGTGGAGATATGTATGTGTATTACTAACACTTTTAAACCAACGAAGAAGAACGAGAACCGGAAGATATATAGATATAGATATATAGATAGATATTATATATAGATATATACTTATTGCGGCTCCACACTCCAGTCCGGTTGGTGGCGGTAATGCACCAAAAGTTGGTTTGCCAACCGCCATAAAACAATACAAGAAGAAGAAGAGAACCGGAAGTAGAAGGGCTCAGACGAACAAAGCGTGAGGAAAGATGTCTCCGCCGTCTCACTTCGACTTCACTGAAGCCAGGGATAAATTTACGGTAAATTATCGTTACAAACATTTACCGATGTACTTGCTCTGGCATTCGCAGAGGATCTTAAGAAGAAACTGTTTTGTTTCTATCAAAGGAGCGAAGTGTGTAGCAACCGATATCATCATAACAGACTATTTATCATGCATTAGACATATTGGACTAGATATTCGTGTAAAGTATTGTGTTAGTGAGTGTTTTGAAATAGGTAATAGTGTTTGTGAAGGACATATTGTTGTACTGTGATGAATCTATCAAAATAACATATTTGTACACAGTGTTGCCAGATCGGATGGACGATTTCTAGCCCAAAAGCTCACAAAAACCGCCCAAATTTTAACGATCAAAATAATGTGATCGAATGAAATCAAGGTTCATAAGAGACCCTTTTAACTCCTTAAAAATAGTGCCCTCGAATAAAAAAAACTGCATCATTTTCAATGTCTACAGTCAGAATACAAAAAAGTGTCCAATATCATCCTGCACACACCACGACTGTCAAAACTATAATTTATCAATGCATAATCCGACATATTAAATAAAAAATAAAATTTTAGTGCGCTTACCGTTCACTCTATAATTTCACACAGAACTAAGAATTTAGTTTATATTGAACATTTAAAAAAGTTTTGTATAAAAAGTTTATATGTAACTTTTAAAGTCTTCATGTCATCTCTCCCTCAAGGTGTAATTCACATATTGAGAGTAAAAGCATCGCTCTATACCATACTTATTTAGCAATGAGCACTATACAGTTCTGCACCTGTTATCCCGCTAAACATCCGTCACTCCTGAATCAAGTCTGGATGCGGCTGCGGCGGCAGCATCAGTACCAGTAGTCTTTGCAGTGTGTGTGTTATGATGACTGATTGGATGCGGGATGCACACTTGGGCTTGTATGTTAACTAATAGGTCTATATAATTCATATGTTTGAAAACCGCCAAAAAGACCCCAAACCCACCCAAATTTTGTCCACCTGCCAAAGCCAATACTTACACGCACAAACAAATTGAAACCCACCCAATCTGGCAACACAGTACTTTGGTATTTATATGTCTGGAAACCCTGTGATATCATACTACATTTAGTATTTTGTCATAAAAATAACCACTTTAATCTATTTATTAAACTTTTCGTTTTCTCCCAGGCTGCCACTAAAAGTGCTGTAGATATCAGGAACTGTAAACCCCTGACCAACGCTTTCGGCCATCTGCCTGGAAAGTAATTACTGCTCTTTATCGAGATATCTTGCTTTTATGGTCAATTGTTTGTTCGTGTGCTTAAACAATGACCCTTTATATTCATCACAGTGAAACTGAGAAGAAAGCCACTCTCGATCAATCCCTGCGTGGAGTTCTCGAAGAGCAGATTGTGAGTCCACACCACTTAATGCATTTTCTCCATAAAACACTGCTTGTATTCATTTTGCATACGAGTTATCATTGTGTATGGTGATGCTTTTATTTTATTTTTGCAGGTGAAGCAGAAAGTAAACGTTGAAGATTTCCTTTCTCTGATCTACATCAGTATAGACGGTGTGACAGAAGGTACTCTACATGCACATTAAAGTATAAAAATATATATATTTTCAGACCATTTTGGATTGATTTATTGTTTTCCTAAAGGCATCTGCTCTGCTACCACTCCCTTTCTCCTGCTTGGAGATGTTCTTGACTGCCTTCCTCTGGACCAGTGTGACAAAATCTTCTCCTTTGTTGAAGAAAATGTGTCTACATGGAAATCTGTAAGTTTAGACTTTTAGTAGACATGAATTAGACAAGTAAGTTGAGGCCAGCTGCTTCTACTGTTGTTCTTCCACCAGTGATGTCTATGGCAGGCCACAGAAATGCTTGCATGATCCTTAAAGTGCCCCTACTATGCCATTTTAAAGACTGCTAATATTGCTTTGAGTCTTTAAGGTCAAAAATAGATACAATTTATCCCCATTTCTAAATGATTCGTAAACGACTCGTATGAAGCAGTTCGGAGTTCTGTCAAAACCCCGCCTGTCCGTGAGCCCTCACTGGTCAGATGGCGCAGTCCTTTATGATTGGTCTACCGCTACAGTGTGCGTCAGAAAACGAAACGCCCATTGCCATAACTGAATGACAGTGTGTCGTCTTGACATGATGTAATCCACGTGGAAATTGTACTGTTTGTGGGCGGGGCTAGTTATTCGCAATGTAGAACGTGGGCGGACATTATGCAAATATGTTACTTTGTTACGTGGATTCGTAACAGAGAAAGATTCAAATTGCTGACGACTCTATGAGGCGAAGGTGAGTCTTGTTAATAGAATGTAGTCATCTAAAATCATCATCAGAATGGTTTGTTTTCAGTGTTACCTGTCCACTCTTTATTGCTGCTTTCAGCTCTTTTATTTATGCCTGCTCTTTCTTTCATGTTTACAGAACACCTTTTACTCTGCTGGAAAGAATTACTTGTTAAGAATGTGCAACGGTAAGTTGTTGTTGTTCGGATGCAGTGATGTGCTGTGCATTGAAGTGACATTTAAATTGCGCATAAACCAGTTTTTAGAATAAAAATGTACTATATCATAACTATATAATGTTTTAATGATACAGTTGTGTTTTCTACCATAGTTTGGTCAAATATAAATACTAAGGTCTCAATACCCAGTAAGCTTTGAGTGTGCTGGAGTAGCCTAATGTTACCACTGTGTTTGCCCACAGACCTGCTGAGGAGGCTCTCCAAGTCTCAGAACACTGTGTTTTGTGGACGAATCCAGCTGTTTTTAGCACGTCTCTTTCCTTTCTCCCAAAAATCAGGTATACTTTTTTTTTTTTTTTTTTTTTTTACATTTTTGGTTATTTGTTTAGTTGTTGTTTTACGACGCCCCTTGTATTACAGGCCTGAACTTACAGAGTCAATTCAACCTTGATAACATCACTGTATTCAACAAAAATGAGCAGGATAGCACACTTGGACTTCAGGTAAAGTCATGCTGGGTTTGATTTGCTTAGTCCTGCGTTTTTGTCATGCATGCAGAAAATGAACCAGATTTAGTTAGATTCTGCATTTAATGTCAGACATGTTTGATTTTTTTTTCCCCAAGCACACAGAGGTTAAAGAGGAAGGGATGGAGGTGGAGGAGGGAGAGATGGGCGATGAAGATGCACCTGCTTCCTGGTAATACATAGTTGTATTTTCACAATCTCAAGAGACGGGTCATTGTCTTCCTTTTTGCTTTAATTTGGCTGATAATAAACACGTATTTATTAGCCTGAAATTCTTGGGGCTTTTGTTTTTCAGCTCCATTCCTATTGACTACAACTTGTACAGAAAGTTCTGGACTCTGCAGGATTATTTCAGAAACCCTGTACAGTGCTATGACAAGTTCTCATGGATGACTTTCCTCAAGGTAGGTATTTTATCGGTCACTTATCTGTGTGCATGCACAACAAACTGCTGTGTAAAATACTTCAAACTCTGCTCATTTCCTTTTGAACCGAAAGCACAAACCTAGACTAATGGTTTCAGAGTCTGTATTTTGTTTTAATGTCCCTTCAATTGCGTCCTCTAGTTTTCAGATGAGACGCTAGCTGTGTTCAAGAGCTTCAAACTGGATGACATGCAGGCGTCGAAGAAAAAGCTGGAGGAGATGAGGACTGCTGCTGGAGAGCACGTCTACTTCGCCAAGTTCCTCACCAGTGAGAAAGTTGGTCCTTCCAGTATCTATCAATCATCTGTGGAATAAAACTCTTATTAGTAGACTCCAGTCATTAATATGGTAACACAACATAAATTTCCCATTTTTCTGCAGTTGATGGACCTTCAGCTGAGTGACAGCAACTTCAGACGACACATTCTGCTTCAGTATCTCATTCTCTTCCAGTACCTCAAGGGCCAGGTCAAGTTCAAGAGGTCAGGGGAAATAGCAAGCATGTTGCGCATGATTTCAGTCATAATGCAGGCTTTTCGAGCTGTAAGGACATCAGTGAAGTTGCTCGCTTTTTATCAATGAATTCGTCTCTCTCTAACCTTTGCAGTTCCAGCTGTGTTTTGAATGACGATCAGTCTTTGTGGATTGAGGACACAACCAAACTAGTTTATCAGGTTAGTTTTAACCTTAAGAATCACTTCTTGAAGGTGTGTATGTATTAATAAAATGTATAATGTCATGTTTCATCATTTTTCCTACCATTTAAGCTGCTGAGAGAAACTCCTCCGGATGGTGAGAAGTTTGCGTTGATAATAGAGGTGAGTAGTATTCATATACTTGTATGCATGTATTGATTTTAATGTCTCTTTTATCTTATGATGAATACATAATGATATTGCAGCCTAGTGATCTGAAAGCTTTATGCTTTATTTATTCGTTTTTATCTCCAACAGCACATCCTGAACACAGAAGAAAACTGGAACTCTTGGAAAAATGAAGGCTGTCCAAGCTTTGTGAAAGAAAGGTACTAAATAAAATCAGCACAAGAACAGCTTTACACAAATTGATTGAAGCATTAAAGCGTTTTGTAATGTACATGTTATTAATTATTTGAAGTGATTTATTGACTCTATTGATTTATTGAGAGATGTGATGGTGATGTGACTATGTAAACAGATGTACCCAATACCCAAATGTTCCAAGATCTCTTGAGCTTTATATTAGTTCATGGCGCTGAGATTTTAAACAATTAAAATATTACGTATATGCATTAGATGTATATAAACGTTTAAACATGAAATGCATATTTATATCTGCGACATTGTTTTTCCGGAGCTTAGAGGTATTTGCTTATCATTTATATCAGATTGCCCAATTTATAACAATTACTTTTCTTTCTTTTTTGAAATCTTGCCTTGTTCATTTGAAGATTTGAGAAGTCTTAAATAGGCAAGAATTTGCAATAAGCAACCGAAAATATATAATTTTATTTTGAGCCCAACCGATAAAGAATGTTTAAGGCCGATACCGATACAAATATTTGTTTATAATAAAAACACGTAACAAAACATTAACAGATTTCCCTAACATTAACGAGTTTTAACTAACATAATATAATGCATTTTAAGAAGAAATGTGTTCCTTTTCTTGTCAGAACAGAACAGAGGAACATCAAAATATATTAAAGTTCTGATAAATAAATGTAAAAAAAAAACAAATTTCCTCCTTTGAACAAAAACACAATAACAACAACAAACAAATAAAAAGTTGCAAGTAAGGGTGTTTCGTGTGTTTTTATTTTACTTTTGAAATATTCATTTATTGGCCATTATAAATGCCGATACTGATAGTTTGGAACATGTCTAATATCGGCCAATAATATCGGTCTGCCGATAAATCGGTCAGGCTCTAATTTTATTTCATAATTATAATGGTTTATAAAAATCTGCATGACCCTGCAAATTACACCTTTAAAAAAAACTCCTTTAAATGATCATTGTTGGCTGCATTAATGAAGGAAATTGAGCTGTAGGTCATTTGCTGGATCAGAACCAAACCAGTGTAGAATGTTTTTGCATATAAAATTAATCAAACTGGGCATTTCATTAAAATATCCACAGCTATATAAACAAAAAATCTGCAAAAGACAGAAAAAAAAAAAAAACGTTTTTTTTTTTTGTTTGGTTTTTTTTAAGATATTTCAAGTTGTCATTTTTAACTGCAAAAGTGCTCCAATCTGCTAGTAGTTGGTCTATATGTTTTCACTTCCTGTCCCTCTGTTGACTTCTCTTTAGTTTGCAGGTGTGGTCACTGCTCTTTATTTGGTTGTGAATGGATCTCTGAATAGAGTCTTGTATTTCTCTCAGACCAGCAGAGACCAAACCCATCCGTCCCAGCAGAAAGAGACAGGCACCAGAGGACTTTTTGGGGAAGGGCCCTGATCGCAAAATCTTCATGGGAAAGTAAGAGGATATTTGATTACTGGATAACTCGTATAACAGAGGTCAAATCTTCTTTTAAAGTCTAATTTTGCATTTCTGCTGTTCTTGACCATCAATAGTGACGAGCTCACAAGGCTCTGGAATCTAAACCCTGACAATATGGAGGCCTGCAAGTCAGACAGCAGGTTTGTGTTTGGAAATATTCACTTAAAGAAGCTTAGTGCAAGAAATGTTGCATTAATACATGTCTCTGTTAAAGGGAGTTCATGCCATCGCTGGAGGACTTTTTTGAGGAAGCTATCGAACAGGCAGATCCAGCGAACATGGTGGAGGAAGAATACAAGTACAGAGTTTTACGAATTTAATCTCATAAATGATCAAACAATGCATTGAAATAGATTAGTATTAATCATCAGAGTAAACAAGTTCTTTGTTGTCTTCCCTCAGAGTTGTGCGTAACTCAAACTACGGCTGGCGAGCCTTGCGATTGCTCTCCAGGAGGAGTCCTCACTTCTTCCAGCCCACCAACCAGCAGTTCAAGAGTCTGGCAGACTACCTGGAAAACATGGTCATCAAACTGGCCAAGGAGCTTCCTGTAAGTGGGAAAGATTCAAACTAGTGCTTGACCAATATAGGCTAACATATACAGTGCAGTCTACAAAAACTGGCAACCTTGGTAAATGAGAAAAACAGTGCATGGGAAAAGTGAGTGTGTTCAGCACATTTACGGAGGACTGATTCCTGAACCTGACAGAGCAGTCTATGCTGGCTGTGCACAGAGACTAGAAAGTGGAAGGACAGTCTGGTGCTTCTGACTCACAACCTTTTAATAAATTGTTTTCTTATTAAAAGAACATACTACTTGCGAGTTTTGAGCGGGGAAGAGTAACATAAGTGCTTGTTTGTCATTTAACTGATCACGACAAGGTTGATGTTAAATGAATCATGATACATATGTGGGTATTATGTATTTTAATCAACCGTCTTAAATCTAAAAATTTTTCTTCAAACAGAAAGACATTCCTTCTGAAGAGATAAAAACAGGCGAGGAGGATGACGATGAGAATGGAGATAACCTGTTAAAAGAGAGCAATGACAGTAAGTTTTTGTTTTTTTTATCTAAAGCTATTTTTATGACTGTTTCCCTGCCTGCTGGATTATGTTCACACCGTATTTCTTGGACTAAAATGGCAGGAGGTTTGCATCAGAGTGGCAGCAGCAGCTAAGAAATGACTCCATAGGAGTTGTGTTCCCTGCCTCACTCTGTACTTCTGTTTTGTTTCCAAAGCATCATCTCAGAACGTCATTAACCTGGCGTGAATACACTATAAAAGCTTACAGACACCAGGAGTTGACTTTTTGCTTGAGGCAAGCAGAGAAAATAGGGAAAATGTACAGCAGCCCAGACACATAGCATATAGAGAGGTAGTCGGTCAGGGATTGTAATTATAAGTGCTGTTAGAGAGTGAGACTTCTAAACCCTTATTTCTCCAACTCTTCTCCTGCAGGGCACACTGTTGTTTTAGCCAAATAAATAAAAATTGGTGCATTGGTGTACCATGAATTCCTTTACCTCTAGCCAGGAAGGTTTACAGTGATCTGACATAAATCCCATGAGTTTGAAAAAGTAGTTTTGTTTTTATGAAAGTTAGAATTTTTAAAACTGTTACGCATTCTAGGGTTAGGGTCAGAAATGGTATTACTTGGTCTTATGGTTGCAGCATAAGCGGAACTGTGAGCAGTTAGTGCTTGGGATATTCCAATTTTATGTCTGACTCTTTTTAGCATTGCTCTATGGGAACGAAATGAAAAGCTCGTAAATGAAAGCTCTTGATGACCTTTTTTGACTGGCGAAAGTACTGGCATCCATGACGGTAAAAAAAATTGTAATCAGTAGACAAATTCTGATTACAGGAGAACAAAAACTAACATTTTACTATAGTTTAAAGTTGGTGAAATGTCGCTTATTGTTTTCTGGGTCTCACCTCTTGATATGAAGAGTAAATCTGCATAAACTGGCATTTGAAAATGGTTAAAAACAAGAGTTTTAAGTGGTTTTTAGCTGTGTGCACATTCCAATGATCTCAATTTAATTACTAGCAACACAAAAAAACTTGGAATTTATGAAGATAAACTCTGGACGGTGAGCAGTGTCTACGATGATGATGATGCCTTACAGCATTGTCAGTGTTTGCAGCAGTGGCTTTGGATATGAACTAGCGCAAGAGTGTGTCAAACGCTTATTTGTTGACTGTCCTTTTCCAGGTCCCAGCATTCAGAGCAAGGCCGTGACCAACAGTCAGATGGATGACATCGCAGCCAAGCTTGGGTCTCAGTGGAAGATGCTGGCGGACCACCTGGAGATGAGCGAGAAGGAGATCCGCGTGATCGAGTCTGACAGCGAGGACGTAGAACTACAGGCCAAGATGCTGCTGGTGGCCTGGCAGGACCGAGAAGGCCCTCAAGCTACGATGGAGAGCCTGGTCACGGCTCTGAACTCTGCTGGTTTCAGCAACATCACAGAAGGTCTCAGCGAAACATAACAGCAACGTTTGCTTGTTTCGTTTTAAACTTTGACTGTACTTCAATGAAATGCATTCTTTACATTTTTTGAAATAAACGTTTGTTTGTAAAATACACACGAGAGTGTTAATGGCATGTTTATTTCACGGTTTATGAAAAGCCAGTAGTCAATAACTTATTACAGAGCTCAAGTTCTCTTACTCCGATTGTATTTGAGTATTTAAGGACAGATGAGTTTACAGTGGCATTGTTGCATGGTAGCTAAAGACAGAAGCAGTAATTGAGCATAAAGACATCCTCTCAACGTGCTTCATCCACGCACACAAAACATATCCTTGTAAACAAATTGCATTTCTTCTGGTGAGATCCCAGTATCATCCAACCTCTTCTTGATGCATTTAAGTCTGAAACTTGTGGCCAAGAACATCTTTATATACCAAGTGACTACTTCTCCCCGTGGGAGGATACCATCATCGACATGAACACCTTTTTCACAGGCTTAAAAAATAATTCAATGCATATAGAAAACATTTATAAAACCACTGCTCCAAATCCAAACAAGGATCGCTTCAAGCAATCAATCATCCAAAAAAGGGAATTAAAAAAAAAAAAACCACCCTTAAACATGCCGCTTGTATGTTGATGCATGAAGAGTTCAGGAAATATTAAGGTCATGTTTTTAAAGACACCAAAATTTATTTGCACATCTATACAGACAGTGCTCTGAAATGGCAATTACTGTTTCCTGTGTGAATCATTGTTACTCCAGTATCTCCAGACGTCGAGGGCCGTACAGAAGGACGTATGCTATATGCCAATCACCACCACCAGACAGCTTCAAGATGTCCTCAGGGGTCACAACGCTGACTTTGTCATCGTCGAATTTCACCCATTCATCTGTATGAAGAAAAAAATTATTGCATACAATTTTCCCAGACAAAATGCTGTATATTTCTTTGTGAAATTGGAATATCAAAAAAACTAAAAATGCTACAAATACCAAATCAAATAGAAGTGTCTTCATATAAACAACTGCTTTGCCTGTACTCTTTTAAAATAACAGACAACCGCTGCATTTTAATTATAATCCAAACAAAGATGCAGCATACATGCTGCTTGAACCAAACCATTTTAGACCCGGTTTACACCTGTATTTAGCATCGTGAACTGACAACTTTAAATAAATAAATAAATAAATAAAAAAGCATCTCCATACCAAAATGCTAAACTAACAAATAACTAGCAAATAACTAGCTAGTTAACTAGCAATAACTAGCAACTAACACTACTACTATTCTGGAATACTCCCTCAAGCATGCAATCAAGATGCATTTACAGCAACAAAGGCAAAAAATAAAGTGTGCATTTAATGCATGATTAGTGCAGTAAAGTGATCTGCTCTTATTGCATGCATGAGGTCCATCAACACTGCTTTTGTGTTTAAAAGACCGAGACAATACATGACCTTCTTTCCTTTTAACCCAGGCGACGTAGTGGCCAGATGAGCTGGATCGTCCCTGATGCGTGAGAACCGCTTGCAGGTCGTAGTAACCACTGTTGCTGGAGCCCAAATCTACAGAGAGGATCAAGTTCTTAGCTTATAAGTCCACCAGCAGAGTACCAGAACAGTGTTGAAATGAGCTTTGGGGTGAGCACTTACCTTCAGAAAAACTGAAAGGTTCATATTTGGTTTCCTTTGAAGCTCCAACCTTCTGATTCTCCTGTTAAACGAGAAATAAAGTTATTTTCCAAGCCTCTTTTCTAAATGTGTGAAGTCTTGAGTCACAGGGCACTTGCTTTCGGCTGCTGCTGCATCTCCAGCTTCTTGTCTTCAACCTCCTTGAACTTTGACCTCACAGACACCATCTTCTCCTGCAGCTCAGAAGTGCACAGCTCATAGACGTCCAGCATTAGAGGAAATTTGACATCCTAAATGCAGGAAAATGACAACTAAATAAATCAATATACAGATATTTTGGTTGACACTATATGCTGATTCAGCCCAGAGCAGATGACCTACCTTAAGGACTTTGGCATTCACTGACTCTTTTTCTTTGTAAAAGAAGCGGACCATCTGAACCGTGAGGTATGCCGGGAGACGGCTGATTTTGGACTTAAATGCAGAAACCAAAGTTAATTTCATTGTTGCACAGAAGAAGAAACATTTCTCCAAAGATGCCAGAAGATAAAGCATACCGATTTGATATAGAGGGCATTTCTTTGTAAGGATGGGGACAGCTTTGTGATGTCCTCCTGTAGCCTCTAGATGTAACGAGGAAAAAGTAAAGATTAAAGAGGAGCTGTAAGCAATGGTGATACTTCCATAACTGTTTGTATGGGTCGTCCCACTCACCAATCTGAGTCCAGTGGCGAGATATTTGACTTCCTGATTGATGAAGCAGCTAAGCTGCAGCTGGCTCTCTGTGCCTTTAGTCGGCTCCTCATCCTCTGACTCAGTGCACTTCATACTGGACAACATGCAGGTCAAGGAACTTTATATGCATAGAAATGAATTTAACTGTATATATGATATCCATCAATGCAGTCAATCCAAAAGAGAAAACAAAACCAGGTAGCTGCATCGTAGAACTTAAAAGATCACATCCTCTGGCAACTATAATGTAATGCACAAATGTATAGCAGTTTGCATTCGTACTTGCATAGAAAGCATAAGAACGCATTGCTGCAACTAATACATTTTAAAGGGTCACAACACCCCCCTGTTTCAGAAGTGCTTTCTCACACCTCTGGTTTGAAAAACTTTCTGAAAAGGGG